>CM044436.1:121957031-122006281 GCA_024363595.1 Xenopus borealis
GGCTGTTTAGAGCAAATTTAGAGATAGAAAAAAAAAATGTTTACTTGTTCTTTAAGATGGGGAATAGTCACATTCCAAGGATTTTTAAAGGCCAGTACTTCGAAAAGTCAAATTTCGAATTTTAACAATTCAAATCAAATTTTGGGCTATTTGATAGTCGAAGTAGCCCAAAATTACTTCGAAATTCAAATTTTATTTTAAATTTTCACTTCGACCTTATTCGACCCTTAGTAATTCAGCCCCTTAGTGTATAACTTTCATTTAGATATTTTTGCCAAAGTGCATAACCTTGCATTTATCAACATTGAACCTAATTTTCCAGTTTGCTGCCCAGTTTCCCAACTTATCCTGCATCCTGCATTGAACCTATAGTTCTGCACAATTTAGTATCATCTGCAAAAATACAAACCGTACTTTCAATGGCCACATCCAGGTCATTAATAAACAAGTTGAAAAGCAAGGGACCCAGTACAGAGCCCTGCGGTACCCCACTAACAACACTGGTCCAATTAGAAAATGTTCCATTTACCACCACTCTTTGTAGTCTATCTTTTAGCCAGTTCTCTATCCAGGTACAAATACTATGTTCCAGGCCAACATTCCTTAATTTAACCAGTAACCTTCTGTGTGGCACTGTATCCAATGCTTTAGCAAAGTCTAAGTAAATCACATCCACTGCCATCCCAGAATCAAGGTACCTGCTTACCTTCTCATAAAAAGAAATTAAGTTAGTCTGGCAAGATCTGTTAAGCATAAGACCATGCTGGCACAAACTATATGACCATAACTAACTTGCTCTTGTTCATGTGGTCCTTCAGTCCTAACCTTCGTTGACTTGTATCTAGGGATGACTTCTGCACAGTATTACACAATTACCTGTAATTACATTTACCTGTAAATTTGTAATCTATTATTGTTCATCTCCAATTCACCTCAATTATATTGCCTCATCTTCTTGAGGCTCTGATCCTTATGGGAAAATTGGATATCTCTGGTCCCAACATTTTCTCTTGACTGAAGCCTCCCTTTAGTTCCATGAGGACCATCATGTCTTTTTAGACCACTAGGAGACACCAACTGACATGCAAACACCATGGCTTTTTAGCAAGTGAGGGAATACAGGGTTATGGAAGATAGCTCATTATATAAGTTGATCCAGGGACTAGTCCGGTTGCCTTTTTGGAGTCAGGAAGGAATTTTTTCCCCCTCTGAGGCAAATTGGAGAGGCTAAGGTTGGTTTTTTTTGCCTTCCTCTGGATCAACTAGCAGTTAGGCAGTTAAAATGAAAAAAAAAAAAGGTTGAACTTGATGGACGTGAGTCTTTTTTCAGCCTAATTTACTATGTTACTATGTTACCAAGAGGAATTCTTACCTCATACAAGACCATCATGCCATCTCTAGGATTAGTAACACCATCTCTACAAGAGAGAAAACTCAACCCGCACCCCGAGAACCAACACCTCAAAATGTGTGTGATTGATGCTTTAGGTACAACTGTTCAGCAGCAAATAACCAAGTCCGCTGTGGGAATCCATGAGCTGTTGTCTGGTTTGGAGGTGGTGGCATCTCTAGGGTTGCCCAGTAGTAGCTCCAGATTTCCCTCAGAAGGATGCAGATTATGGCAACTCGCAAACTACACTTGGGCAAATTATATATCAGTATGCAGACATGGTCCTCGCTGGGCTGAATTTTCAAGCCTGCTGGATAGATATCAGGCAAGAGGTCAGGAAGGTTCCTCACATGGGCCAAGATGCTGCTTAGTCAGCAGTGTTTATCAGCCTATGGATGGCCAATTTAAGGTCAATGCCACAGAAGGCTGTTTCTCCACCTGTCTGTAGATAAGCAGCTGATCCATCTTTCCTTGTGTTAAGCACATGTTACTTGTCCCCTAGTGTGCGCATAGTGTGGACATTTGAAGGCATAGACTCCATAAGGACACAGGCCACTGTATCAACTGTCTCCCATGAGACCTGGGCTTGTGTGACATTGACCTTAGGCTCAACCAACTGACCCAACATTCCAGTTTTGTTTGAGTGAGATCCAGGGGCCGAGAAGAGAACGTAGAGCTGAATCTTCTGCAGAGATGGTGATCATTAAATTGGGGGTCATTGTCCGTGTGACAATTCGTGCCTTTGAGCCAGATTTGAGCAACAGTTTATCAGATGTCTGTCGATCATTTGAGAAGATCTTCAACCAACAGGGAAGTGTCCGGCCCTTTATATTGCAGTGAGTGAATGACATTGAAGCCTTAGGTGATGGGGCTTATTATATCATAGACCCAGAATTTTTTTTCTTTTGCTCCATCATCCTACAGTTGGTAGGGTGATAATGGTATGGAACTAATATCTATTAACCATGTGTTTATTCTTGTTCTGCAGAAGAAAGACTTGTACAGGAATGTTCCAAACTACAAAGAAATCTCTATCAAGTGAGAACTTCCCCTATTCTTCTATGGCAGCTTCTCCCAGTTTCCTACCTCTGGGTTTCCTTTCTTGGTTCTGATCCGCTGGGCATATGAATAGGAGAGGCCCGAATAGAAAGTGATAAAAAGTAACACTAACAATACATTGGTAGCCTTACTGAACTTTTGTTTTTATAGATGGGGTCGGTGACCCCTTTTGAAAGCTGAAGAGAGTCAGAAGAAAACAAATAATTCAAAAACTATTAAAAAGAAATGAAGGGCAACTGAAGCCATGGTATAACATACTAAAAGTTAACCTAAAGGTGACCCATCCCTTTAATTAAATTGTCAGGAGTTGAAGTGTAAGCTCACTGGTCAGAAATAAAATCCCGGTCACTAACGTGGGTTAATTTGTCATTGATGAGATCCCCTGTGCTTCAGTGACAAGAAAACAATGCGGCAGGTCATTTATCTGTTACAAAGGTGCCCTAAACTAATTCTATATCTACAATGCCCCCTGGTGTCACCTTGTGGAATAGCAGCCTGTGCAGAACCTGTGCCATGTTTGTGCTCTGGGCATTTATTTGCCCCCTGATTTGAAAGCAACGTGTTACGGATTATAAATAAAAAGCTCCGGAGGCAGCAGAATTCATTTGGCTGTAATTTAACGACCCAGCAGGTGCACTGTATTGGGGGCATCAAAGGATTCCTGCTGGGTGTTAAAACTCCTTCTGTGCCAACTCTGACAGGTGGAGAGGTCCGTTTTCCTTTCATCAGTGTCTTTCTGTCTGTCCCCCGCCCTTCTATAATAAGCCCCTGTGTAAATCCCATGCGCTGCTGCTTCTCCCCCTGCACTGGGGCTGCACTAGGTCACTGCTCCAGGGGGAAGGACCAGGCTTGGAGGGTCTGGATGAGGGGATTTTTTCCCTAGGCATGGATTCCAGGTTAAATTACGCATTTCGCCATCTGCATATATTTTCACGAAACTGCGTCAAATATACACCGGTAAAAATGTTGCCGCAACAATATAGTTGCCAAGATATAATTGTTGCCGAGAAAAAGTCGCTCTAAGAATAAACACCCAATGACTGTAAAGCTGCGACTAATCTCCCTTCCCATTGGCAAGAATGTGAGTCGCCAGTAAGAGGCCATTTGCATTGCTTCGTTTTCCGAAGTCGCCCGAAGTTTCCTCGCAAGGAAACGACTTTGGGAAAAAAAGGAAGCAGGGGAATGTCATCCCACTGGCGAGTCACGTTATTTCCCGCGGAAAGGCAACGCCCGCAGCAGCGAAAATGTATCGCTTTGAGACTACACCACAGGCCTTACGCATTTGGACAAAAAAGTCGCCATAAGAAAAGCAGCCATTAACTTAAATGCATTTGGAGTGGGAAAATAATTGTCAAAAAATGTTGACGCCTATAAATTCGCCCGTCACCACAAACTACTGATTGGTTGCTATGGGTTACTGGACCTGGACACACTTGGATCTTAATGCTACTTAACCCCGGTCAGGTCCAGTTGTAATTGTAATCACTATTGAAGCCAGTACTTGTCTGTGTTGGTCTGTATTCTCTGCACTGCTGATTCCCACTCATGAAACAATGTAGCAGGAGCCAGCTAGAGGACAAATGACATGCTACGTTGTTTTGTTATGTACGTTGTGGAGCATAAGAATGCATTGCTTAGAATGACATTTTCTTTCATTGAGCAGATAACCACACGAGAGATTGGCTGTGTATTTTCTGTAGGTAACGGCTCCATCTAGTGGCCATTGTGTTTATAGCCGCATGTTCTCTTGGTGTGTTTTTTGTAGGACTCAGCTTAGAGGTCGGCACCATCCCTAAGGAAGTTCCACAATATTTTTAAGACCGACGAACAGAGAAGGCCTTGCTGTGTGTGACCCCCATTCTGTGCAATGCATCATGGTACAGTGCTAGTAAGTGTCAGCTCTTCTTTCCCTTATCATTCATTCTCAGCCCTGTATATAACCTTGGCTTGTGCCGCTCTCCTCTTCTGCACCTCAACTTCTCCCTCCCTGTCCCCCCAACTCCCCATGCCTCTCGTTTTCTTCAGAACAGCCCTGATTTTAATAGATCAGCCCGCAGTCCCGGGTTTATTATTGAAATGTTCCAAGTTTCTCTTTCATCTCCTGCAGTGAACAGCCAGAAAAAAAAGTTTCTGGAACGTAATTAAAATAAGAGGCTTTTTGGCAAAGAGCCAAGAACACTGAGCAAGCTGCACTTAGATACATTTGTAACAATTTAAGATGAGGCAAAAAGCAGATCTCTTGGGGAAACCCAAACATGGCCCTAAAACTCCCAGAAATGTGTCCAAACCTTCATAACCAGACAAATGTTGTTACAAGGACATGGTCATTACACACTCACTGACATGCTCTGGCTGTCTCTATTGCACCCAGTGACTCTACCATGCCCTCTCCCCCCCCCCCAGCTGTGACACGTTGGATTGGTTCAGGTACACGGGAGATGAGTGTCAGACAGATTGTCAGGCAAAAATGGAGCGGCTGGGAGTTGCAACTCCAACGATAGACATTCTAGTGGACATTGTATGACCTTGGGCTGGTTCAGAAGCTCTAAATGGAAGGTGAAGCATTGCTTGCCTAATTTGTTCTTGAGCTTTATTTCTCCTTTAAGGCATCATTGGAAACCCAGCAGGGTAGAGAAATGTCTAATGTGGTGATGTAATGAGATCTGTGGGTAAAGACCTGCTCTAGTGAAGTCCTGTAGGCTTGCATGTGATATGGAAGCTTTCATTAGCTGCTTCCTCAGTAGACCTCTCACCAACCGACTGACCTCTCTCATACCAATGGTCCTGCTCTGGTGAAGTCCTGTAGGCATGCATGTGAGACATAAGCCTTCATTAGCTGGTTCCTAAGTAGACACTCGCATCAACCAACTGACCTCTCTCATACCAACGGTCCTACTCTGGTGAAGTCCTGTAGGCATGCATGTGAGACATAAGCTTTCATTAGCTGCTTCCTCAGTAGACCTCTCACCAACCAATTGACCTCTCTCATACCAATGGTCCTGCTCTGGTGAAGTCCTGTAGGCATGCAAGTGAGACATAAGCCTTCATTAGCTGCTTCCTCAGTAGACCTCTCATCAACCAACTGACCTCTCTCATACCAAGGGTCCTACTCTGGTGAAGTCCTGTAGGCATGCATGTGAGACATAAGCCTTCATTAGCTGGTTCCTAAGTAGACACTCTCATCAACCAACTGACCTCTCTCATACCAACGGTCCTGCTCTGGGGAAGTCCTGTAGGCATGCATGTGAGACATAAGCCTTCATTAGCTGCTTCCTCAGTAGACCTCTCACCAACCAACTGACCTCTCTCATATCAAGGGTCTTGCTCTGGTGAAGTCCTGTAGGCATGCATGTGAGACATAAGCCTTCATTAGCTGGTTCCTAAGTAGACACTCTCATCAACCAATTGACCTCTCTCATACCAATAGTCCTGCTCTGGGAAAGTCCTGAAGCCATGCATGTGAGACATAAGCCTTCATTAGCTGGTTCCTAAGTAGACACTCTCATCAACCAACTGACCTCTTTCATACCAACGGTCTTGCTCTGGGGAAGTCCTGTAGGCATGCATGTGAGACATAAACCTTCATTAGCTGCTTCCTCAGTAGACCTCTCACCAACCAACTGACCTCTCTCATATCAAGGTCTTGCTCTGGTGAAGTCCTATAGGCATGCATGTGAGACATAAGCCTTCATTAGCTGGTTCCTAAGTAGACACTCTCATCAACCAATTGACCTCTCTCATACCAATGGTCCTGCTCTGGGAAAGTCCTGAAGCCATGCATGTGAGACATAAGCCTTCATTAGCTGCTTCCTCAGTAGACCTCTCATCAACCAACTGACCTCTCTCATACCAAGGGTCCTACTCTGGTGAAGTCCTGTAGGCATGCATGTGAGACATAAGCCTTCATTAGCTGGTTCCTAAGTAGATGCTCTCATCAACCAACTGACCTCTCTCAAACCAACGGTCCTGCTCTGGGGAAGTCCTGTAGGCATGCATGTGAGACATAAGCCTTCATTAGCTGCTTCCTCAGTAGACACTCTCATCAACCAACTGACCTCTCTCATACCAAAGGTCTTGCTCTGGTGAAGTCCTGTAGGCATGCATGTGAGACATAAGCCTTCATTAGCTAGTTCCTAAGTAGACACTCTCATCAACCAATTGACCTCTCTCATACCAATGGTCCTGCTCTGGGAAAGTCCTGAAGCCATGCATGTGAGACATAAGCCTTCATTAGCTGCTTCCTCAGTAGACCTCTCATCAACCAACTGACCTCTCTCATACCAAGGGTCCTACTCTGGTGAAGTCCTGTAGGCATGTATGTGAGACTTAAGTCTTCATTAGCTGGTTCTTCAGTAGACACTGTCATCAACAAACTGACCTCTCTCATACCAACGGTCCCAGACCTTCTTGCTTCATTTATTAACTATATACCCCATTGCTCCAGTCAATGTCTGGATAATTGAGCTCACCCATAATAATAACTTGACCTGGTTGTGAAGCCTCCTCCATTTGTAATAGAGGCTGGACCTCATTCTTGTCAGTTATACAGGGTGGATTGTATCATATATGATCCTTTTCTTTGTTTAAGTCAAAGCTGAGATCTCTACCAAACACCACCACATCCCTCACAGTGGCTTTCATTCTGGGCAAAAACATCTCCACCGTTTTTAATCCCTCTGTCCTTCCTAAAAAGAGTGTAACCACATAAATCCACATCCCGGTCACATGTTTCATTCCACTGGATCTCGGTGATACCAACTATATCTTTAATGCCGGCTAATTGTCCTACCCAACTGATATCTACTGGGCTTGTTTAAAGACTTAAGTGAAGACCACATTGGTGCATTGTGGGGCCAGAAAACTGCCAGTTGAACCGATCTCTTTATATATGGCTGATTTAATTAGTGGGCATCACCTCTCGTTATGTGGTCTGATGGCACACCATTATTGTCTGCAAGGGGCAATGTGTGGAGAGGAGGATATTTAAGTGATATACAGGTATGGGACCTGCTATCCACAATGCTCTGGTCCTGGGGTTAACATTTCCATAATATGTATCTTTATTAGTGATGGGCGAATTTATTCGCCTAGGTCGAATTTGCGGCGAATTCCCGCGATTCGCCGCTGGCGAATAAATTCGCGAATCACCAGCGAAATTTCGCTTGGCGAAAATTCGCTGAAAACGAGTCGCGCGTCAGTCGCGCGTCGTTTTTGACGCGACGCGCCGAAAACGACGTGACGCGCGCCGAAAACGATGCGACGCGCGCTGAAAACGACGCGACGCGTCAAAGTTGACGCGACGCGCGACAGACGCGCGACAAAATTGACGCGACGCGCGACAAAATCGTCCCGCGACTCGTTTCGCGAATTTTTCGGCGAAGCGAGTCTCGGGAGATTCGCCCATCACTAATCTTCATACCGTAAGTCTACTAGAAAATCACGTAAACATGAAATAAACCAAATAGGCTGGTTTTGCTTCCAATAAGGATTAATTATATCTTAGTTGGGATCAAGTACAAGGTACAGGTATGGGGCCTGTTATACAGAATGCCTGAGACCTGGTGTTTTCCGGATAACAAATCTTTCCATAATTTGGATCTTTATACTTTAGTTGGCAGATTTACAAAATTCATGTGAAGAGAGCGATGTTCGATCAAATTCAATCAAATACCGATCGTATGTTTTTTTCGGATGTTCGAATATGCAAATTTGGCCACTTCAATCAACGAATACTGAAAATTTGAATTATCGCATAGATCGAATGATCGAATATTCGACCATTCGATGATGGAAAGATTTTAACTTTAAAATTTATTCGAATGCCTACTTTGCTAGATTGAACCTAGGAAAAATATAGCCTAGAACTTCGAACTTCGAAGAGATTCGAGGGATTTTAGGTGAATTTTAGTAAATTTGCCCCTAAGTCTACTAGAAAATCACGTAATGAAATAAAGCCAATAGACTGGTTTTGCCTCCAATAAGGATTAATTATATCTTAGTTGGGATAAAGTTCATGGTACAGATATGGGACCTGTTATCCAGAATGCTCGGGACCTGGGGTTTTCTGGATAATGGATCTTTCCATAATTTAGTTCTTCATACTTTAAGGGGCCGATTTACAAAATTCGCATGAATAGATCGAAGTTCGATCGAATTCGATCGAATTCCGATCGTAGGATTAATTTGATTGTTTGAATATGCAAATTAGGCTTATTCGATCATCGAATAGCGAACGATCGAATAGATTCAAATGATCGAATATTCGATCGTTCGATTATTTGATCAGCGAAGGATTTAAAAATTTAAATGTCGCCTACTTCGCCAGATTGGACCTACCGAATTGTAATAGAAGCCTATGGGAACCCTCCCAAAAGCTTCTGAGGCTAAGTCCTGATCTAATAGGATTTGTACGATCGAAGTCTTCGATCTTTCGAATCGTACGAATCATTCGAATGATCGAACAATCGTTATTCGATCGTTAACCCCAATGGGCTGGATTTGCTTCCAATAAGGATTAATTATAAAGGTGTGGTTCACCTTTAAGATTACTTTTAATTTGTTGCAGAAGGGCCAATTCTGAGCAACTTTTGAAATGGTCTTCATTATTTATATTTTTATAGTTTTTGAATTACTTCTTCTTCTTTTGACTCTTTCCAGCTTTCAAATGGGGGTCACTGGCCCCATCCAAAAGTAAGGCTACAAATGTATTGTTATTGCTAGTAGTGATGGGCGAATCTCCCGAGGTTCGCTTCGCCGAAAAATTCGCGAATTTACAGAGAAATTCGCGAATTGGCGAAAAATTTGCGAAACGAGTCGCGGGACGCTTTTGACGTGCGGCTTTCGGCGCGCGACTCGTTTTTCCAACAAATTTTCGCTAAGCGAAATTTCGCTGGCGATTCGCGAATTTATTCGCCAGCGGCAAATCGCGGGAGTTCGCCGCAAATTTGCCCCTGGCGAATAAATTCGCCCATCACTAATTGCTACTTTTTATTCCTCATCTTTCCATTCAGCCCCTCTCCTATTCATATTCCAGTCTCTTATTCAAATCACTGCTCGGCTGCAACCCGATGGATGAAATTGCAAACTGGAGAGCAGCTGAATAAAAAGCTAAATAATTCAAGAACCATAAATAATAAATAATGAAAACCAATTACAAACTGTCTTAGAATATCCCTCTCTACATCAAACGAACAGTTAATTGAAAGGTGAACAACCCCTTTCAGTTTTTCACCTTCAAAAACTGTTCTAGTAGCTGTTGATCTGTGACTCCACAGGATACCGCCGCATTCCTCTCACAGACCCATAAACATGGAATTTTAGTTTTACAACCCCCAATCACTGTATATGAAACCTATAAAACACCTTGTACAAAAACATGGGTTCAGACGCAAATACAAAGATAGAAATGAAACTTTTATAGCAACAGAACATTCCTCAGTTAGCGCAGTCACAGCCGGAACCTTCCCCCCGCCCCCATAATTTGTAAAACTAAAAACATGTGAATGATTGCACATTAAAGAGTGTCATCAGTAAACAAGGCAACACATAGCAACAACTATAAGCAATGGTATTTGCATGAACTGTGCAATAGGTTCTCAGCTGCCTTAAAGGATAAGTTAACCGTTAAAATAAGTGAATGTAAAATTCATGAGGGGCTATTCTAAGCACTTTTGTCATTTCCATTCATTATTTATTTTCTTTTAATCCCAAGATATTAAGGGATACATTTACTGTTAATATGAATGAATTGTGTTACAACAGCGCCACCTGCTGGTCAGTTTCCCACCAGTCTGACCACCAAGTAGTCAAGGAAGTTGTCAGGAGAAAGAAAGAGGCTGATGTTCTTCTGCTTAGGAAAGATGTGAGAACGTTTTCTAATTGTTTTCCTAAGCAGAAGAACATCAGCCTCTTTCTTTCTCCTGACAACTTCCTTGACTACTTGTCACCATCATCATGTCTCTCTACATACAGAATTTGTGCAAAAGACAGTTATTTGTTAGATTTTGTTTGTAGTGGAATATGTTATTTGATTGAACTCTAATACAGATGTAACTGTCAATGAATATCTGACACCCAACTGCTGCATGTAGAGAGACATGATGTCTGGTGAGTTTAATAGAGTGAGCTCTAATACATCTTCTAGGCAAAAGGAGCCCCCCTATAAGATATATTGGATGTAACAATGAATATCTGACACCCAACTGCTGCATGTAGAGAGACATGATGTCTGGTGAGTTTAATAGAGTGAGCTCTAATACATCTTCTAGGCAAAAGGAGCCCCCCATAAGATATATTGGATGTAACAATGAATATCTGACACCCAACTGCTGCATGAAGACAGAATGAAGAGAAACAGATGCTGAGAGAGGGATACAACCAATTAAACAGCCTACATTGTTTCTGAAAGAATCAAGTTTATCTTCACTATTCCTCTCTCAGCATCTGTTTCTCTTCATTTTGTCTTCATGCAGCAGTTGGGTGTCAGATATTCATTGAGCTTGAGATTAGCGCTCACTCAAATAACTGATTTCAGTATGATCAAAATCTAACAAAATAACTGCCTTTTACACAAATCCTGCATGTAGAGAGACATGATGTCTGGTGAGTAGTGATGGGCGAATTTATTCGCCAGGGGTGAATTCCCGCGATACGCCGCTGGCGAATAAATTCGCGAAACGCCAGCGAAAATTCGCTTACAAAAACGAGTTGCGCGTCGTTTTTGACGGGACGAAAACGACGCGGAAAATGACGCGCCAAAAACGTTTCGCAAGTTTTTTCGCCAATTCGCGAATTGGACCTATAAAGAGGTATAATTATGTTTTCATCCCTTGAGTTAATGCCCTTTTTATGCAGGACAGAACAAAGAACCCAGTAGCTTCTAGCTATAGAACTAAAGGTTATGTAACCAAATCTATATTGCATGTAGCTTCCTAATAAGCCATTGTAAGCTTGCTATACACAGGCCAATATAGGTTGCCAATTTGGCTCCTTCAGACTTTGTATGGCCTGCCCAATCGATATCAGGAAGAAAATAGTTAATATTTGTTGGGTAGGTTTGAACATCCCATTTAGTATGTAAGAACAGATGTACGCAGAGTACTTTTACGTTGGTGGTATATATATATATATATATTTATATATATATATATATATACATTTATAGTCATATAAAATTTCCTGTAGAATCTGCCTGTGCCAACGGTCATTATTCGACAAGGTTTCTGACAAAAATAGAACATTGTAACTTCTCCTCCGACTTGTAAAATAAGCACAAACATTACAGACACACGTAAAGGAATGCAATGAAAACTAACAGTGGGAAAAAGTCCTGCTGCAAACCATAGCAGATCATGTTAAAGGAGTGGTTCATCTTTAAGGGGGCAGATTTACTAAATTCACATGGAGGATTCGATGGAATTTCAAAAAGATTTGAATTCAAATTTTCAAATGTTTTTGAAGACCAGTGAATTTTGAAAATTTGATCGAATCGAATGATTCGAATAATTCAAATAAAATTTCATTCAAATATTCAACTGTACTTGTACTTCCCCTTTAAATTTTTATTGCCCAGTTCGCCAGATCAAAGCTACCGAATTGGGTTTCATTATTTCTGATTTGATTCGAACGATTTATCGATCGATCAAATATTTCCTATTCGATCGTTTGACCAATCTAATTGCGGTAAAATCCTTCGAATTCGAAATTCGAAAGGATTTTACTTCCCCTTTAAATTTGATGGTCGAATTTTTTATTTTTTTCAGTTCGAAATTTGAGCCTTAGTAAATCTGCCCCTAAGCAAACTTTTGTTATGTTATAGAATGACCAATTCTAAGCAACTTTTCTGTTGGACTTCATCGTTTATCTTATATATTTTTTAAATTATTGGCCTTCTTCTTTCCAGATTTCATTTGGGGGGGTCACTGACCCCATCTAAAAAAACAAATGATCCGTAAGGCTACAATTGTATAGTTATTGTTACTTTTTATTGCCCATCTTTCTATTCAGGCCTCTCCTATTCATATTCCAGTCTCTTAGTCAAATCAGTGCATGGTTGCTAGGGGAATTAGGACTCTGGCAAAGATGGCTGACACTTCAAACTGGAGAGCTGCTGAATAAAAAACTAAATAACTCAAAACCCACAAATAATAAAAAAAAAAAAACAATTGCAAATTTTCTCAGAATATCTCACTTTACACAATACCAAAAGTTTACTCAAAGGTGAACAACCCCTTTAATCAGTTTTAAGTTTGTGCAGGGCCTGTAATTGAAGGGAACGTATATACCTTTATTCAATATGAGCACAATGAATAGGGCTTGTGCTGAACATACTTTTTGCCTGTTGCTTTAATCATGGAAAATCTATGGGAACAGGGAAACTGAAGCTACTTCATGTCTGGTCCTTATGAGGTAGATAATTAGATAAATGAATACTGTCATGGAAAAACATGTTTTTTTTAAAACACATCAATTAATAGTGCTGCTCCAGTAGAATTCTGCACTGAAATCCAAAATCAACAGATTTTGTTATATTCAATTTTGAAATCAGACATGGGGCTAGACATATTGTCTATGAATCTCATTCCGCGTTTCATTCTGGCTAATAAATTCGGGAAACTCCCCAAAAAATTTTTTTGATGCCGGCAAGTTGGAAATTTTTTTTTGCTGTTTAGCAAATTTTTACACAAACTGAAACGGAGAAGAAGTGAAATTTTCTTGAATGTACTCCTTCACGGAATTTAAGACCTGACAGAGAGTTCTACTTCTGTGATACACAGTTCCAGGGACATGGTCGATGGGGCCATAATAGGACCTATGAGGAGGAAGGATATTTACATTCTTCTTCTCAGAGATGTCCAGAAAGCCCTGGTAACTGAGGCAAAACATTTGAACCATGAGTAACAGAAAGAACAAGAGATGACTGGCAATTGGAGTTACTCGAAGAACCACAGGGGAGAGTTGCCCCAAGAAGACCAAGGATAACTGGAGTAGCTGGGCACCTGATGATCAGGAAGGCAATTTGTTTGGAACAAAGCCAACTAATAGCAAAAGAAGTGGGATGAATTTCCTACTCTTTTTTCTTTCCCTTAATAATCTGACCCTGATGGGGAGCATTGTTCTTAATCTAGTCATGTAGTTTATATCCCCGTGTAATGTTTTCTTGTCTTCTCTAGACATTGCTTATGCCTCCGTCACCTCTCCAAAACTCATTCTCATCTTCATAACAAAGAACAGAAGTATTTCCTTCAAGGAATGTATCGCTGTACTTCTTCATTGCTCTTGGGAGAACTGCATATCTTCTATTTACATTTATGTCCAATGATCACTTTGTGGCCATTTGTACAAGGTAACTTATCTAGGAGTGAAAATGAATTACCCAGATGAGGCTCCCCTCTCAGACCTAGACATTTTCCTCTCACCTAGGCGTAATCAGGCAAGTCTTGAAGAGATGACTTCTCTAGCCATAATGCCTTCATAAACCAGCCATTCTTCTGTGGGTTCTTTCTTTAGGAGTCAAACTCTTTAGGAGTCAAACTCTTTCTTGAGTTATGTAGAAACTCCAGGGAGCATATGCACAATTGAGCCCTGGATTTACTATCTGCAGGTGGTATTTTCAGGGATTATTTCGAAAGCTGAACCTACAGGAGCTTCCAGTTGCTGAAACTGAATTGCATGCAAATAGGCATTTAAACTTAATATATATATATGTCTTAATATATTTTTATAAATAAACCCTATCTTATATTTTTGTTTGCTAAAAACGAACTCCAGCTCAGAAAGAACAATTTTGTCAGCACAAAATGCATGCGGCAAATGCAAAAATTTGAATAAAAAAGACGGTATTATTAATTGCAGTTATTAATACACATACTATGATTATTAACATGGTCCTTACTATTATTTTATGACAATTATATGATTTCTGAGTTCAGTTTGTGTGAACAATTTGATTTGTTTCTTGCCGAGAAGTCATTCTTAAATGATGTAGGTGCGAATAGAATTAATTTTGAGTGGACAAAATGATTTTGTGACTGTGGAAATAAGTTTGTGTGCACAAAACTAATTTCCATTGTCAACAAAATTTTTATTATAATATGGTTTATTTTAGGGTGATGGTTTCTGGAATAAAAAAACAAATTTAAAACTCAAAATTCCTACAGTAAAATTTTGTTGCCAATGGAAATTTTGTGTACACAAACTAAATTCCACAGTCACAAAATCATTTTGTCCACTCAAAATTATTTCTATTCACACCTAAATAATTTAATTGTCTATGAATCACTTCTCTGCAAGAAACAAATCAAATTGTTCACACAAAATGAACGCAAAAATCATAATGTATTGTATTAATTAATTAATAATTAAAAATAGTAAGAACCATGTTAATAATCATAGTATGTGTATTAATAAATGCTATTAATAATACCTTCTTTTAAAATCATTTTTGCATTTGCTGCATGATAGGGTTTATTTATAAAAATATATTAAAATATATATATGGCTAGAGAAGTCATCTCTTCAAGACTTGCCTGATTACACCTAGGTGAGTGGGAAATGTCTAGGTCTGAGAGGGGAGCTTCATCTAGGCAAATCATTTTCACTCCTAGATAAATTACCTTGTACAAATGGCAAAAAGTGATCATATATAAATAATATCCCATAAATATATTATAATATGGGAGAATCATTTGGTTACTTGTTGACAGTATTCTTATTTTTAGCTTTTTAACACAGTCAGCTGGACTTTGCATCCTGTAAATGTAAAATTCACACATTGAGGAACACCTTCCATTACTCCTCCTCTCTGCACCCACCCAGTGCATCATATACGTGTATATAAGAACTAGAGTAGTATGTGGGAGACACACACAAGGCCATAGGGGTGAGAGAAGTGATCCAAACTGGTCCTCAGAATGGGGACCCTGCAATGGACTTTGGCTCTGCTCATACTCAATTGTGGGGTGATATCAGGTGAGTCTTTCTTAAAAGTGTTATATCTTTCCATAACTTCTAAATCCTACAGTAACCAAACTGGAATTAGATTTACAAATTTTTTTTTAAAATAATATGTTATGCCCTCCTGGGTCTATAACTATATTTTTTTCAAAAAGTGAGAACAGAAAGCGGTAAGATTACAAATTCCTTTAAATCCATTGATTTGTTTTTTTAAAAAAAAAAATAATGTAGATTGGTAAATTACTTGAAATTATTCAAAACAACTGTAATTAGTTAAAGGGATATTGTCATGAGAAAACATATTTTTATTCAAATTGCATTATTTAATAGCGCTGCTCCTGTAGACTTCTGCACTGAAATCCTTTTTTCAAAAAAAGCAAACTGATTTTTGAATATTTAATTTTGACAATTTTCCGAGGTTCACCCAGTCATGTGACTTGTGCTCTGATAAACTTCAGTAACTCTTTACTGCTGCACTGCAAGTTAGAGGGATAACACCCCTCTCCCTCCTTCCCCCAGTAGCCCAACAGCAGAACAATGGTAGGTTAATCAGATAGCAGCTCCCTGGAAGAACAGCACTCAATAGAAAAAACCCATGTCCCACTGTGACAATAGCCTGCCAGAAAGCAGTTCCGTAGTGCAGCACTGGCTCTTTCTGAAAGCACATGACCAGACCAAATGATCTGAGATGACACCTACACACCAATATTATAAACACACCATAAAAATTATGACAGAATCCCTTTAAGTACTATAATGATATATATTTATATCACATATAGCAGCTAACATTTTCTGAATAAAAAAATATTACTGTTTTTTATTTTAAAGCTCTGAATGTTCAAAATTATGTTGATAACCAAAAAACGAAACATGCTAAATACATATGCAAACAACATACGTTATTTTTGCTTTTTTTTTTTTTACAATAAAACAGTACCATTTAATTGTTTAAAGGTATAAGTTTAATTTTTCTTTACCCCTTATGTTTTCCCATGAGTAATGGGGGGGGGCTAGTACTATCCAAACTTAATATTTGATAAAATATTTGATATAATATTTGATGCATATAAAGGGAAACTCCGCCAGAAAATATTTTTGCTAAATGATATACAGCTTCCCATTTATGTATTCATTAATCATTTTAAATAGTTTTAAAACTATTGTAAATGTAATTTCTACTGAAAGCAGTGTGCGAATCTGATAAACAAGTGACTGCAATCAAGTACGATTACATTTACAAATAACTTTTCAAATGTTCAATGTATGTAAACTATAAATTCACTTCGAATTCTTAGAATTCTGTCTTTAATTAAAGGGGTGGTTCACCTTCAAGTTAACTTTTGGTATATTGTAGAAGGGCCAATTCTAAGAAACTTTTCAATTGGTCTTCATTATTTATTTTTCATAGTTTTTTAATGATTTGCAATTTTCTTATATTTCTTTGCAGCTTTCAAATGGGGGTCACTGACACCATCTAAAAACAAATGCTCTGTAAGGCTACAAATCTGTTGTTATTTCCACTTTTTATTACTTATCATTCTATTCAGTCCATCTCCTATTCATATTCCAGTCTCTTATTCAAATCAGTGCAGGGTTGCTAGGGTAATTTGTACCATAGAAACCAAATTGCTGACACTGCAAAATAGAGAGCTGCTGAATAAAAAGCTAAATATTTATAAAACCACAAACAATAAAAAATGAAAACCAATTGCAAATTGTCTCAGAATATCACTCTCTACATTATACTAAAAGTTAACTCAAAGGTAAACAACCCCTTTAATGGCAGCATTTTCAGCTCCTACTGGGTATGATCCCTCAGCTTCCATCATTGAAACTGAAAGCAAATATAGTGGATGAAACAAAGTGGTGGAGTTCCCCATCGCTGAACTGCAGTAAACTCAATTTTTATCTTTTAATGCATATACCCCAGTGACTTCAGCCTAAATGGGATTGCAAGCTCAGTGAACAGAGTTTCATTTGAGCACAGTAAGACAGTTTGCTTGTTGAAAAAGCCTTTTTGGATGTATGAGAGTGTATATTATACAGAAATATATGCTTTACTGATGTCAACTTATTTTGAGGGGCTTTAACAACATTTGCAATGCAAGTAGGCAGGTAGTGTGTTGATTTTTCTGTATCAGAAGTGATAAAAATCAAAATAAATTTGCATTTATTCCGGGGTCTCTATATGCCATGTACTTTAGTAATGATTTACATGTTTGATTTCAAACTGTTCAGAAGACTCCTGGCATTCATAATTTGGATGTTTTATCATTGTATGTAGGAACCTATGAGACACAAAAAGCTGTAAATTGCAAACTGTGAGGCTATATTTAGATATTTCACACAATTTGGTAGTCAGTAGTAGACTAGTAGTAGTTTGAAGTATAAAGAAATATTTATCCATTTAGAATTCATGAGAATGTGCACTTTCCACAACATTTGCATTGCAAGTAGGCAGGTAGTGTGTTGATTTTTCAGTATCAGAAGTGATAAAAATCAAAATAAATTTGCATTTATTACGGGGTCTCTAACTCTCTACATGCCATGTACTTTAGTAATGATTTACATGTTGGGTTTCAAACTGTTCAGAAGACTCCTGGCATTCATAATTTGGATTTTTTATCATTGTATGTAGGAACCTATGAGACACAAAAAGCTGTAAATTGCAAACCGTGAGGCTATATTTAGATATTTCACACAATTTGGTAGTCAGTAGTAGACTAGTAGTAGTTTGAAGTATAAAGAAATATTTATCCATTTAGAATTCATGACAATGTGCACTTTCCAAAAAATATATTGTTTACTGGGGTCAACATACTGTTGGGGGATTTTGTGCCTTGGAATCTAAAGTATGCTGATTTCTGGTGCAGCACTTTGAAAACTCTGTAGTGCTGGGGGTTTTGATACAAGTTAAAAATATCCAAAACTAAACATTTAATATGTGGGCCTGCTCGAAAGGTATGGGGTTTTCACAAACAGCTGTTTATAATAATACAAGTAACACCTTACTGTACCTTCATGAGATTATTACTTATTATGATAAACAGATTATGCTCAACTGCGATCTTGTACCTTATGCAGCAGCCCAGATGCCGCCCACCCTCTCCCGCTCCGCAATTAAAAAATCAGTATTGGTGTCTTTCAAGGGGGGGTAGTATCGCTAGTGCATTGAGCGCAATATTGCTCTTTGCACTAGCGGAGACAAAATTTCCAGGTTAAACCCCGGAAGTTTAACTTTTAGGGGCAGATTTACTATTGTTCGAATTACGAATTAAAAAAAAATTCGAAATTCGACCATGGGAATAGTAGGGAAGTAAAATCCTTCGAATTCGATTATATAAAATTAGAAGGATTTTACCGTACTTCGATCAATCGAATAAAAAAAATTTGATCGATCAATCGTTCAAATTGATCGATTCGAACGATTTAATCGATCGATCTAATTTTTTTTATTCGATCTAAGTAATAATTCCGAATTTGGTAGCTTGATCCTGGTGAAGTAGGTGGTCGAATAAAAATTTAAAGGAGAAGTTATTCGACCATCGAATATTCAAATAAAATTTTATTCGAATATTCGAATTATTCGAATTCGAATATTTGATGGCGAATTTGCCTAATTTGCATATTCGAATTCGAATTTAATTAAAATTTGACCGAACTTTGAATTCTTCATGTGAATTTAGTAAATTTGCCCCTTAAAATTCTCACCTTTCCTCGTGGCAGGAGTGGCCCTGATTATGCTGATTGGAGCAAAATTCCAGGGTATTTATTCCAGAAAGATTTTGGTTATAAGTCATTCTGAATTGAGAAACGAGATGACTGAAACATCTTCAAGAAAAACACAGAAAGTCCAGTGGATTTGACTTATTACAGAAATAGGGGCAAATTTACTATTATTCCCGGAAATTAGCTCGACCAAATTCGCAATTCGATAAGCATTCGACCATCGAATGCTTATCGAATTGTTTTAGGCTATCATTTTGCTCGCAATACAACTTCTCAATGAATTTGTACGATCGGAAACCGATCATTCGATTTCAGGAAAAAATCGTGAAATTTCATTTGAGCGTCCGAAAAATTTGTATGATTCGAACGATCGAATGCTCTGATTGTACAAATGGTATTCGAGCAGGACTTAGTCTCAGAAGCCGATGGGGAGCTTCCCATAGGCTTCTATTACAATTCGGTAGGTTCAATCTGGCGAAGTAGGCAGGCGAATAAATTTTAAATTTTGAATCCTTAGATCATCGAATGATCGAATATCCATTTCTCAAAAGAGCAAACAGATTTTTTTATATTCAGTTTTGAAATCTGACATGGGGCTAGACATATTGTCAATTTCCCAGCTGCCCCTGGTCATGTGACTTGTGTCAGCACTTTAGGGGGGAACTGCTTTTTGGCAGGCTGTTGTTTTTCCTTCTCAATGTAACTGAATAGTACGCAGTGGGACATGGGTTTTACTATTGAGTGTTGTTCTTAGATCTACCAGGCAGCTGTTATCTTGTGTTAGGGAGCTGTTATCTGGTTACCTTCCCATTGTTCTGTTGTTAGGCTGCTGGGTGGGGGAAAGGGAGGGGGTGATATCACTCCAACTTGCAGTACAGCAGTAAAGAGTGATTGAAGTTTATCAGAGCACAAGTCACATGACCAGGGGCAGCTGGGAAATTGACAATATGTCTAGCCCCATGTCAGATTTCAAAAAGAAATATAAAAAAATCTGTTTGCTCTTTTGAGAAATGGATTTCAGTGCAGAATTCTTCTGGAACAGCACTATTAACTGATGTGTTTTGAAAGAAAAAATTTTTCCCATGACAAGGTCCCCTTTAAACATTATCACCTATGGGATCGCTGGAACGCCTTTTTGAGAAAAAACCATATCCCTGAATAATGTAGGTTTTTATAGAAAGATAATGTATGAATCAGTGGGTGAGGTATGGACTATATATATTCTCGGGGTGTGATCTCCTACTAAATAAATAAGAAAGTAATACAATGTTGGGAAAAGAAAAGAAAAAGGGCGAGGAAAGGAAAAGAAAGTACAATGAAAATGAGAATGAAAATCGTAGTGAGATAAATAAATATATACATTTTTTTTTCTTTTCTTCTATATGTTTTTTTTGATGTGTTGATCATGATTGTGAGACATTGCTGCGATTGTTAATTTTTCCTTTTGTTTTTCTTGTTTACTTTTTATGTGAAAAATGCTTATATAAAATAATAATACTAATAAAAAATAACGTATACAAGTTACCATAATGGAATGTATATTGTATTTTTTTTCTACAATAAAAAAAAGTTTTGGTATTGGGGGTGCACTCATGGACATTATATGATTAAACATGAAACAATCTGATCACTGGGAAGGGGCAGATTCTTTAGCCCAATAGAGGAAGCACAGCTGGTGGTCCGGGCCCCCCTGTTCCCTGATGCCTACTGAAATCCTGTGGCTAATAGGACATGACTCGCTAGTCCGTGAGCTTGTATATATTTCATCTTTGCTTTTATGGGCTTTGCTGCCAGGCTGAGAAAGGGTTTGATATCGATTTCCAGACTGTAATAAAGTCAACTAACATTAAATATTTCTCTATTGCAGGTTTTACTGGAAGCAGCACATACTCTGCAACCACTACAGATTCTACTACAGACCCCACTACACACACCACAACTACTGACACCATGTTGTGTACTACTACCTGCACCACTATTGATACCACTACAGATACAACGACTGGAATCACTACCTGCATCACTACAGGCTTCACTACTGATTCCACTACTGACACTATCACTGGCACTATCGGTACCACCACTGGCACAACCACTGGCACCACTAGAGACACCACTACTAACACCACCTCCAGTACATCTATGAGCACCCCTACTGACACTACTCCCTGCACTATCCCTTACACCACTACAGTCTCTATTACGGGCACCACTACAGACACGACTATGGGCACCACAACTGATACTGCTACTATTGAAATTTCTACAGAAACTACTACATACACCACTACTGACACCTCTACAGAAATGACTACATACACCACTACTGACACTGCTCCATACGCCACTACCTCCATCACCACTACAACCTCCACTTCTGACACCACCGTCGGCACAACTACTTTTGCCAGCACAATATGCAGCACTGAAGGAATTTCTATGGGTACCACTACTAGTACGAGTACTGATACCACTACAGAAAATTCTACCAGCATCACTACCTGCATCACTACCTGCACCACTACTAATACCACTACTTATACCACTACTGACACCACTACTGACAACACTACTGACACCACTACTAATACCACTACTGATACCACTATTGACACCACTACTGACACCACTACTAATACCACTACTTATACCACTACTGACAACACTACTGACAACACTACTGACACCACTACTAATACCACTACTGATACCACTACTGACACCACTACTGACAACACTGCTGACACCACTAATAATACCACTACTGATACCACTATTAACACCACTACTGACACCACTACTAATACCACTACTGATACCACTATTGACACCACTACTGACAACACTACTGACACCACTCCCAGCACCCTCACAGACACCACTACCAGCAACACTACAGATACCACTACCGACACCACTACTAACACAATTACTGACACCTCTACTAACACCACAACAGACACCACAACAGACACCACCGCTGACACTACCAAGGCCACTGCAAATACCACTGTTGATACCACTACCAACACCTCCATTGATATCACCACTGCCACCACAACAACTGGAATCCCAGCTGAAACAACTACTGGTATCAGTATAACATTTCCTCTAGCTCCACTAAGGCAAACACTAGACATTACCAGGCCCGGACTGGCAATCTGTGGGTTAGGGCAAATGCCAGAGGGGCTGCTATAAGGTCCCATAGAAAGTCAGTGTTTAGTGGGCTGGTGGGGGCTGTTTGGGCCTCTATGTGGGCTAGATACGTATCACTGGGGTTTGCTGCAAATCTGCCCTGTATAAGTGACAAGAATAAATACTTGCGGCTTTGCAACTACTGTAGGTCAAGTTGTTATGATGGGTAACTTGAGTTATTCAGACATTAACTAGAGTAATGGGATAGAAAAGTCTATCAGGTTCATAAATATGCTCAATGATAACTCTCTAGTGGATCTGGTAATAACTAATAACTCATCTCTAGTATTTGCGTTGGGGAGTATTTCGGTAGCCATGATCATTACATGGTTTCCTTTGAGATTTGCACAGACAAGGGAGAACATGAAACATTCCCAGTATAAGGGCATCTTCGCTGTGCTTTAACTGAAAAAGGCTTTTCACACGGCTAAAGGCAGAAGGAAATGGAATGTCTATTAAAGGACATGTAAAGCCTACATTTTCCTACCCTGTATATAAGTTAGGCATATCTTCCACACCCAAACTGCATCATTTGTACTGCACATACCCCCTCTGTTTGCCAGCGCCATAACATTTTCTTAAAACAAATAGCAGCTTTCACCTGGCGGCCATTTTCCCTCATATACATTATCATCTGAAATAAGACATGTATGCTGTAAAGTCCATGTAATGCAGAATGCAGGTTTACACAGGCACAACATACTTTGATAAAAAGTTCTGCTGGGTTTGAGTACTGTAATTATTACACTGAGCTCAGGAGAGGTGGTTAGGAGAAAAAAATAGCATTAGACAGTTTCTATGGGAACCAGCAATGCTCTCTCTTCATTGGCTGTTAGTCTGGAGGGTGTGTTATGTAATCTGAGCTGAGAGGAACTGAGCATGCTCACTGAGCCAAGAGCCAAAGGAAATTCCTGAGGGAGAGGGCAGAGTGGTTTAGTGTAGTAGAAGGATTTGTAGCTGATTAAGGGGATACTGCAGCCTTACTGTTAACCTTTTAACAACCTGAGTGGCAGTTATCTAAAGATTTCAGAGACGCTGTTCATTGATTACATTTTTGTGAAAAGGGTTGACATGTCCTTTAAAGTGTTGATTAATAAAAAGATACTTTTACTTGAGGGATGGAAACAGCTGTTAGAGCTGAGGGACAGAACCTTCACATGAAGCAGAGTAGGTGGTTCTTCACAGGGAGGACAGGGAGGTTGGAGAATGCACTGCTTGGTGAGATTGTGATGGAAGATACTATTGATGCCTTTAATTTGGAGGGGTTAAACAACCCAAATCAACCATGTAACCAACCTACAGTTCTGTTACCACCAAAACTGAAGGTAAAAGTATGCTACAGGTATCTATTATCTGGAATGGTTGGTATTTATACAACAAACTTGCTGCTTTGCTGCCTTATTCGAACTTTATCAATGTCTGGATAATTGGAGTCACCACACAGTAATAACTTACACCTAGTTGTAAAGCCTCTTGTACATATGTATATATATTTCTATTTATATAGGGCTGCTTATGTACACAGCACTGTACAGCAGAACAATGACATGGGGCCATTACAAAAATAGCTATAAATTAAAGGGAAACTGTCATGTTTATAGTACTGGTACAGTAGACTTCTGCACTGAAATCCATTTCTCAAAAGAGCAAACAGATTTTTTTATATTTCATTTTGAAATCTGACATGGGGCTAGACATAATCAGTTTCCCAGGTGCCCCCAGTCTTGCTCTGATAAACTCCCTCCCTCCCCCAGCAGCCCATCAGCAGAACAATGGGAAGGTAACCAGATAACATATGCCTGGTAGATCTAAGAAAAACACTCAATAGTAAAATCCAGGTCCCACTGAGACACATTCAGTTACATTGAGTAGGAGAAACAACAGCCTGATAGAAAGCAGTTCCATCCTAAAGTGCTGGCTCATTTTAAAAGCACATGGCCAGGCAAAATGACCTGAGATGCACCTACTCACCAAATATAGTTGCATTAAAGAGTCAAGTGTTAAAGAGACAAACAGCAGAGTGTTTAAGCAGAGAAGAAGCATAGGGGCGAAAGAGCAAGTTGAACGTGGAGATGACAACAGAAGCTGGGAGATATGGGGGATGTTATAAAATGGAAAGAATTATGCACAAGGAAGGAGGATCTAGGCTGGCAGAAGTGGGAATCTGAACTCTATCTTAGACGCTAAGCTTCACAAATTAGCCACACATTTAGCTCTGTCTTCCCAACGTTGCATGAGGCACTGGCAAAATTTCAGAAAAAAATGGCATCGGAAGACCTTTCCTTAATCTTTCCTCCTGGAGTTTCCTGAACTCATTCTTCAAGGTCCTCCATATCTGATGTAACCGATAACAAACATTTTGTCATGCGTACCAATCAGTTATAAAAAAAAGCCCCTATAAGTACCCATTCATCCAGGGGTTCAATTCCTCCTAGAGTTTCCTGAACTCATTCTTCAAGGTCCTCCATATCTGATGTAACCGATAACAAACATTTTGTCATGCATACCAATCAGTTATAAAAAAAAGCCCCTATAAGTACCCATTCATCCAGGGGTTCAATTCCTCCTAGAGTTTCCTGAACTCATTCTTCAAGGTCTTCCATATCTGATGTAACCTATAACAAACATTTTGTCATGCATACCAATCAGTTATAAAAAAAGCCCCTATAAGTACCCATTCATCCAGGGGTTCAATTCCTCCTAGAGTTTCCTGAACTCATTCTTCAAGGTCCTCCATATCTGATGTAACCTATAACAAACATTTTGTCATGCATACCAATCAGTTATAAAAAAAGCCCCTATAAGTACCCATTCATCCAGGGGTTCAATTCCTACTAGAGTTTCCTGAACTCATTCTTCAAGGTCCTCCATATCTGATGTAACCAATAACAAACATTTTGTCATGTGTACCAATCAATTTTACTATTGAGTGCTGTTCTTAGATCTACCAGGCAGCTGTTATCTTGTGTTAGGGAGCTGTTATCTGGTTACCTTCCCATTGTTCTGCTGATGGTCTTGGGGAGGGGGTGATATCACTCCAACATGCAGTGCAGCAGTAAAGAGTGACTGAAGTTTATCAGAGCACAAGTCACATGACTAGGGGCACCCGGGAAACTGACAATATGTTTAGCCTCATGTCAGATTTCAAAATCAAAAAATGGTTTTCAGTTGAGACGTCAGCAGATGTTTTCCCATGACAGTATCCCTTTAAAGCCACACAATGTTGCTATTTAGCACCTGGGGAAGAAGAAACCTTGAATTAAATCAGAGCAATGGAATATACAGCTTTTTTGTTGTTGCTTTACCAACTTGTTGATAAACCAAAAGAAGTTTGTTGCTCAAACTGTTTCCATTTCTACACGTAGGATCCTGTGTAAACGGATATCAGATTGGCTCGGTGTGTGTGTGTAAGGAGAATTTCCACGGCAGCCAGTGTCAGCTCTTCTCAAATGATATAAGACCAGGTAGGTTTGGGGATCTGACGATATATGCTTTTGGCACAACCACATCTATAAAATGGCTTTTACATATTTTAGAGACATTATTAAGATTTTTCCAGTATAAAAGTATGGACTCCATTATCCAGAAACCCATTATCCAGAAAGCTACACATTATGGAATGGTGTCTCCCATGGACTCCAGTTTATCCAAATAATCAAAATTTTTGTACTTGATCCCAACTAAGATATAATTAATCCTTACTGGAGGCAAAACCAGACTATTGGGTTTATTTCATGTTTATATGATTTTCTAGCAGACTTAAAGTATGAAGATCCAAATTATGGAAAGATCTGTTATCCGGAAAACCCCAGGTCCCAGGCATTCTGGACAACAGGTCCCAAACTTGTACCTTGTACTTGATCCCATCTAAAATGATTAATCCTTTCCTAGTAGACTTAAGACATGAAGGTCCAAATTATGGAAAGAATTGTTATTGGTAAAACTCCAGGTCCTAAGTATTTTGGATAACAGTTGGGTAAACAGATCCCATACCCGTATATAGATAAACTAGTTGGAGAGAAGAATCAAGGGGGAGATAGGACAGGGAAATACTTGGGTGCTTTATATCAGCTTTGGACTGGAGCCACCTAAGGGGCTTGAACCCACCCAAGCCCCCTGCCTCAGCTGCATCCCCCTCCATCCCCCACACATACCTTATTTTATCTGGTTACTTCTTCAGTTGAGCCGTTGGGGAGGTAAGGATGCAGCACCAAAATGAGGAGCAGGTCTGGGCAAGCAGAGCCTACAAGGGCTGGGGCCCACTGGGTTGTAGAGCTCATCATTTGTACAACAATAGTTATTCTATTGTAGAGCTAATCCAGAGGATTAAAATAATGAAAGAACAACCATTTCTGTAAAATGCCTCACGCCAAACCTCTTATAAACGTTGGAGGTCCACAATTCATAATGGTGGTTGTTCTATTTTGGCTCATGGAAAAATATGGTTGACAACTGGTTCTGCAAGTGAGAAAAACTGTAGTAAATGTTTAATGAACCCCCTTTATGGCTTAATTAACTAGTAAGGCCGCTACTCATTTGATCTGTGATCTTGGGGTTACATACAGACCAAGAATATTCTTTGACTTTCTCTAATTACCCAAGGAAGGGCGGCTCCTCTACCTCTCACTGGTGATTAACTAAATAAAGGTGCTGAGAGATATCTCCAAATCTTTCTAGGTGGGGGTCCATACAAAGCTAAATTTAAAGTCACGGTTGTGGTGGTGAACTTCGCGTACACATCAGGATTAAATGACAAGAAGTCCACTGTATACCAAAATTTTGAAGCCACATTTAAGCGAGAGGTAAGGTCAAATATTACCAAGTCTTGTGTAGAACACATTTTTTGACCGTTCTTCTGCCCTTACAATATCTATCAGAGAATTAATATAAAAAGGCATTTCCCTTATCAAATCATCACAGGGAGGGATCAATCAAAGCTAAGAAAAAAGTAGATTGGAAAATGAAAATATTAGGCAAATCAGAAACCATTGTGTTGCATATAACTAGGATCATAGCGAAATCCTGAAGCTCATATCCAGAAAGCAGTCATTCATAAAGCTCTGAATTACGGGAAGGCCGCCTGACATAGAGATTTCCTTTTTCTGTGTAATAATAAAACAGTTCCTTGTACTTGATCCCAACTAACATATCATTAAAGGGGTTGTTCACCTTTAAGTTAAGTTTTAGCATGATGTAGAGAGGGATATTCTGAGATAAATTTGCCATTTGTTTACATTTTTTATTATTTGTGATTTGTGAGTTATTTAGCTTTTTATTCAGCAGCTCTTCAGTTTGCAGTGTCAGCCATCTTTGCTAGGGTCCAAATTACCATAAAAACCATGCACTGATTTGAATGAGACTAGATTGTGATAAGGAAAGCAGGGTCGTCAGCACATTTTTCTTTTCAAATTAAATTTGGAGAGGGGGGTCTGACCCGGCGGGGACCCACCGGGTTTTTTCCCGGTGTCCCGCCGGGCCAGTCGACACTATAGGAGAGCCCTGAATAAAATAGATGAGTAATATAAAATACTAAAAGCAATAACAGAATGTTTTTTTTTTTTTTACATGGGGTCAGTAACCCCCCCATTTGAAATCTGGAAAGAATGAGAAGAAGGTGGCAAAAAAATTAACTATTAAAAAAATATATATAACAACTGAAATTTTTCTATTTTCTATAACTATATTAAAGATAACTTAAAATTGAACCACCCCTTTCATCCTTATCGGGAGATAAAACCAACCTATTGGGTTTATTTAGGGCCTTATTTAACAAAATCCAGTTTTTAAATAAAAAAAGTCAGAATCTAGAATCCACCTTATTTATTATTTAAAAAGCGTTAATCAGATCGGGGACAAGCTGGATAAAATTGAGCGAAAACTCGAATCGTATGATTTTTTTTCCCACCAAATTTTTGACTTTTTTTTTTTTTTTAATTTTCAATTTTTACCTGAAAAGCCTGAAATTGTTGGATTTTTGGGCTAATTCCAGCACAAACTACAGAAACTTATCAAATATGAAAGGAGCCTCTCCCAGTGATTCAGGTCTGAGATGCCGGATTTTTGGATTGAGACTTTTTGCATCATGGAAATTCAAGGTTTTTGGCTTTTATAGGGCAAAAAACTAACATTTTTCAAGTTTTTGGCTTTCGGACTTTAATCTGATTTTGTAGCAGATGACTTTGCCATTGAATAACACATTTCCTTGGGTTGCAGATGGGGAAGCTGTATAACAGAATTACAGACTACGCTGGTCTCAATATCCTCTCACTCACGTAAGAATCAGTTCATTGCTGATACCCAGGAGTGTATTGTTGGTTGGGCTTCATATTACTTATCTTGGGTATCGTGGGGCTGATTTTGTTAATTTCTAGTATCTAAGGCACGCTTGCACACCCTTACCTTCCCACCTATTAGAGAAACCCCCAGTGCACAATGATAGAGGGATCAACAAAAGGGGCGTAACAGAGGAAGCAGACCCTGTGGCTGCAGGAGGGCCCAGGAGGTAAAAGGGGCCAATGAGGCCCTAATTAATGAGCAATTTCAACAAATAGTTGTAAAACAGGGCAAACATTTTGATATGTTGGGGGCCCTAAAATGAATTAGCTGTGGGGCAGACAGTGCAACATTTCGGGGTGCAGCCCTTTCATCAAGTATACGGTTGTGTAAACCATCACAAGTATTTAAAGGATAAGGAAACCTTTAAAATGAGTGAATGTAAAAATGATGAGGGGGCTAGTTTAAGCATTTTTGTAATGTACATTCATTATTTATTTTCTTTTAATTCCAAAATATTAAGGGATACATGTACTATTAATATGAATTAATTTTGTTCCAACAGCGCCATCTGCTGGTCAGTTTCCCACCAGTCTGACCACCAAGTAGTCAAGGAAGTTGTCAGGAGAAAATAAGAGGCTGCTCTGATGTTCTTCTGCTTAGGAAAAGAATTAGAAACGTTTCTCACATCTTTCCTAAGCAGAAGAACATCAGCCTCTTTCTTTCTCCTGACAACTTCCTTGACTACTTGGTGGTCAGACTGGTGGGAAACTGACCAGCAGGTGGCGCTGTTGTAAAAAAAAATCATTCATATTAACAGTACATGTATCCCTTAATATCTTGGAATCAAAAGAAATGAATGCATGTAAACGACAAAAGTACTTAGAATAGCCCCCTCGTCAATTTTACATACACTTATTTTAAAGGTTTACTTATCCTTTAAATTGCCTAGACCTAATAACACCAGGGATGCTGAATTAAGATCGGTAGTATGATCTATCCAACAGTGCCAAGTCTTTGTCAATAAGTCTTCTAAATCCTGTTTCTTCTGACCTTACTAGCCTTGTAACCTCTTTCTCTCTCTCTTTTGGTCTTACTTTAGCCAAGGAAGCATAGTGGTGGATCATGACGTGCTAATACTTGTCCATCTAATAAATGGAACTGAGCAATACAATAATGCTGTCAGAACCCTTAAAGACACTTTAAATGGGGTGACCTTTACCTCTAATGCTTCAGGTCAGTGCAGACAAAACATGAGGAGGCAGGACATGTGGGTGGTTACCATGACTGGACTGGAGTAATGGGGGGCCCACCTGGACTGTCACATGAAGGCCTTTCCAGGCAGTCACTGGAGTCTCCTCCCGGTTTTCCTCTGTGAGAGCATGTTTGCACGCCTGAATTGAGGCAAAGCAGGGAAAGTTTGTTTTTGTTTTTTTTTTAAAAAGGGGGGCCCATGAGTTTTTTTCCTGGTGTCCCACTGGCCTAGTCCGACACTGGAGGTTACATTCTGAAATGTAGATCTTAGCAAATTGGGTGGGATACAAGTCCTGGATTGCAGGGGCATAACTACAGAAGAGCAGATCCTGCAACTGCAGCGGGTCCAAGGAGGTATAGGGGCCCAATGAAGCCATAATTCATATACAGTTTGAATAAATATTGGTAATATTGGGGGCCTGAAAAATAATTTATTGTTAAGTCCAGTAATATCTAGTTACACCACTACTGGGTTGCTAATGGTTTATAAATACAAGCACATGTGGCCTCCTTATTGATGAATGGCAGAACCCCAAATAAATGCATGGGCTTCGGTATATGACAAACATGGCGGTGCCGTGATCTCACCACTCATACACACATTATATAACCCTATGTTCTCCCCTACAGATTTCTTGCTCTTTGATGGAAGCAGAACACAGGTCCAAGGCAGAGCACTGGATGTTGGAGGTATAAACCTCATTTTCTAACTTCAGAGAATACGGGTTGTTTGAAACACATTTGTTTTTGTATTAAAACATTTATTTTGAGATATTTCAGCATATTGTGCAACCCAAGATCAATATTGTGTTTCTTTGCCACAAAATGCAGCCTATGTATCTCCAAGTCTTTTGTGTGCAATTCAGCATGAAGGTGTAAACTCCTAATAAACTCACAACAATGTAATATCATTTGAAATCCATGTTTGGCCAGGCATGTATGTGTGTGTGCTCGGGGCAAATAGTATTGTATAAATTGGTGTGTGGATATAACTGCAAAATTGCACCCATAGATGCTCCAGAAGGAAGCTTTATCCATGAGTACCAATGGGTTGGCAGTCATCTCAGGCTTCCTATAGTCAATTCAACCACAGCCACATTGACTTGGGCAAGTAAATAAGATGCTAATGCCACAAGTGCCACACACATACACACATTGAGCTATAAAAACGCGTAGCCCCTTATAAATGCATTGCATGGAAGTTGCAGCATGTGCGAAAATGGGGGAATAAATTCACCCATCACTACCAGTGAGTATTATTTGTTTTACATTTTAAATGAACGGTTTCAGACTTACTATGCTGTTACTCTTGCTCACTAGATCTTTGCTCAGATGTTGAGTTGATCCCAGAAGAAATGCGCCAGTATTTCTATGGTGTAAACGATTCCAATAAGCTCATCTGTGCCAGCAACTGCAGCTCTCTCAACCCAGGGTTTGTCAACTGTAATGTGGGCCAGTGCTCAATCAGTAACGCAGGACCGAGCTGCTAGTAAGTCCCACATTCTATTTTATTCCGATCTACCTCTCATGGAATGATCCAACCGGGATGAGAAAAATGTTCCTAGATGAACTGCACATCATGGGAAATGATGTTCTCCATAGGAAGATAATGGACAGTCAATGTCTATAGTTGAAAATATTTACAGATGGGTTGGACTAGCTGAAGGTTTGATTTACTAATGGGTATGTAATGCATCTATAGTCAATATTCACCTGGGGTCCTACAGTGCGGCAGGTCATTGGATACACTTAACTATAGATAAGGTAAACTGCTTTATCTCTAACAGTAAACTGTTTGATAATATCTAGGGCAGGTTGGCAGTACTTGCATATGTGCACTAGACTGGGTTTCTAGTTTATTGCTTTGGTCATGAGGGTCTTCACCTGTTATTAGAAGTTCCAACAACATTAGGTATGTCTAGGGTGATAAACTACTGGAATACATGGGTGCAGAGTCATCACAGAGAGAAACCATAGCGTATCTCACTTTGAGATATTTCATAGATCAGACTGGGTTTCTAGTCCATTGCTTTGGTCATGAAAGTCTTCACCTGTTAGAAGAAATTCCAAGAACATTTGGAATATTGAGAAAACAAAAACACTCAGATACTTGGGTGCATAGTCATCAAGAGTGAAAAAAAGAGCTTGTCTCAGTTCACCAGAAATTAATTTCATAGATAAACACCCTCATTTTCTGTAGCACCTACATTTTCTCCACTAAAACATAATTTTTGTAGCATTAATCTCACAAAATCTCATACCCTTATTTCTTGTAGCTGCAAGACTTCGGACCAGTACTGGTACTCAGGGGACCGATGTGAGAACTCTGTTAGCAAAGCAGGCGTCATCGCTGGAGTTACAGTTGGACTCTTTGTTTTGCTCCTTATATTTATCATTGTCGTGATCATCCTTATTCGACGACGGAAGAATTCAGAAAAAGAAACGTACGTTTTAGAAAGTCAATATACCCCCATTGGTGTGACTTACAGTAATCAGGATAGTCAGAAGCTGGAGTGTCACAAAGAAGAGTAATAATAATGTGCACTAGTGATGGTCGAATCTATCCCGTTTCGCCTGAAAAATTTGTGAATTTCCAGCGAAATTCACGAATTGGCGAAAAACTTGCGAAATGAGGCACGTCGTATTTTCGATGCACGTTGCGTTTGACGTGCGTTGTGTCATTGTCTGGCACAATGACACACAACAATACATCATCACATCTGCACTCATCATGGTGATGTTATGGTCAATGGCACCTCTATTTTGAATATGGTGTTTGCCAGTACAGAAGATGGCAACCAGTGGTTGTATAATGTCCTGTGATAACTGTGACCCTGAGTAAGATGTCTGGTTATGATGTAGACTTTATGGATTCCTCTGGTGAGCTCTACAGATAATCCAAACTTTATTTTGCAGTGTCACTGCTCACCATAATATATCATGCCTCACTATTCTTTTCAGTTGGGCTTGAAGCATTATGGGTATGCTGATTTTGAATGCTAAAGATACTGATGCCATGTCCTCTGCACCCTCCTATTACATTTCTCCTGTATACTGTTTCACCTTTTATTCTTCCCTGTGCAGGTTAGTTGACAATGAACAAACCTGGTACAATGCCTGGGAAGGTGAAAACTTTGCAAAAGGCCAAACCATGAACGCAGCGTCCAACAGCAATAATGGTGAGGCACTTCTAGAAAGTCTTCCTCCTCTATCAGACCCAGGATTTCTTTTTTAAAAGGGATAGAGAAAATAGTCCACTCCCAAATTTAGACAGCCATTGCCCTACTCTGCTTGCTCTATGCTCCCTGTGTGTGCCATACTCTGCCTGCCCTGCTCTGTAACCTGTGGGACATGAAACAGGTAGGGCTTCTTCTAGGGGGTTTGTTAACATCTGGAAATTGTTGTTAGGGTCCCCTAAGACATTTAATCATGTGCTGGGGGTGCTGAGGAGGTGGCATATGAATTTAAGGTTATGTTTATGGAATATTTAAGGGTATGACTTATTTTTTCACATATGATATCCCTGCAGTGAGCACCAGCCATTTGCTTTTTTTGGTGTGTTACCACCATTAATGTGGACATGGTCTTAAAATTCTTGAGATAACATGGGTGTGATTTAAATGGGTGTGGTATAAAAGGGGGAGTGGTCAACACTGGCTTCCATTACCCAACACCACATAGGCCAGAAAAATTCTGGCCCTCGGCAATACAGAATTAGGTTTAGAAGCCAGTAGGTAGTATTTACCCTTACAACAGCTCAGTTTCTTCAGCATATTTCTCTTAAATGTTATATCTTTAATTCTTCTTCCCCCCAATTGTTCACAGAGCATTCTATAGCACTGTATTGTAGTGTATATGGCAAGGGGCAGTCTGAAGGCCTAATCTTGTCTAGTTGTCTAATTTCAAGACTGTTACAACCTGCTAGCTCTCCAAACAACTTCCCAATGGCACTGGCAATTGTCCCAGGCAGGGATAAGTTATCTGTGGTCAGTAATTCAAAGACCTCATTCTCAAAGGTCCCCATCTCAGCAGCCTACATGGGCATCTGCAGAACTTCATCTCCTATGGCTGGAAGAAGTATCACCATTATCATCCATTGTAATAACCCTTAACTTTGCTCTGTTTTAGGACCTCAGAACCCCATTTGTGGTTACAGGGAGTTCAGCCCAGCCCTGGATAAAGTGGACCCAAGCATTAAGGTAAGACATACCAAAAGATAGATGTTTAAAGAGCAAAATGGTGATGGTGAACCGGGACAATGGTAGCAGCATTGGGTATTACTTTTGTTAGAAAGAAGAATATGTAAAGAGAAGTGATGAAATCTTTACTGTTTCACAAAAATTTGTGAAGTGGCAAAAATACTTGAGAATGCATTAAGTCAATGGGCATCAGAATTTTTTCCACTCATGGGACAATTTTCTCTCACTCCAAGGCCAATGGACATTTTTCCTGTGGTGACATTTTTGTCTTGGGCAATTTTTTTGTCTCTGCAAATTTTTTGTCATAATGCATTAAAGTCCATGAATGTTTTTGTTATGGCGACTTTTATGTCTCTGAGACAGTTTTGTCTTGGCGACTTTGGATTTTTGCAAAAGAAAATTGCTCCTCACTAGTAAAGAGCATGGGGTGTCATTTATAATTGCTATATGCATAGAGCACTTCTGCAATGGCTCAAGGTGTTAAGAGCAGCGCTGTTGGCCTTGTACTTGCTACAGACAAGTGTTCCCTTGCACCCTGTGGTTCCTGGCACTGGTATTTGATTGACACAATCTAGGGGATGTTCACATGCCAGCAACCACCCACCCCCCTATGAATTTACAGCCCACAAATAATGGCATCCCTGTATTCAAAGGAAGGCACTCATTCTACTCCATTGTAGAAATGCAAAGAACTGCTTATTTGGGAGCCCAGTTTTTTGTACATTACACCAGCCTCTTGCTTAATAAACAAACTTTACGGTATACTATAACGAGACAATGCAGTTATTTTGTTTACATCTCTGTTTCTCCCAACAGATAAAGACTGGCAGAGCCAGAGTGATCCTTTAAGTCTATTGTCTCATCATGTTGAAGAGCACTTAACATCTACAGATGGATCTTTTTGCATTTTTTGCCTCAGGCAGTCTTGATTATTCAACAAATGTATTATCTACACTCAATGCAGATTAATCATCTAATGATTAGGCTTAGGCCAGCAGCAACAATGGCTACACAGACCACTGGTGGCTACAGCCATATGCTTCAGCATGTCTTATACTATAAATGAACTTGGCCTTATTTATCAAAATCTGAATTTATCTTTCTATTTAAATAAAAAAAATCTGACCAAACTAGAAACCACCATTGGAGCTTATGTATTATTAAAAAAAACAAAAGTTAATCAGATCGGGGACAAACACAAAAAATTTAGCAAAAATCTGAATCCTGCAATGTTTTAGAAGTTTCTTCCTGAATCGGTCAATTTTTTCAGGCTTTTTCTGAGAAAATCAGAATTATTTGGATTTTTGCTCAAAAAGTCTGAAATAATTCCAGTGCAGACTACAGAAACTTCTACATAGGATAGGGACCTCTGCCTCTGACGTATATACAACCTTGGCAGGTCTGAGAAGGAGTATTTTCGGATCCAGATCTTTTTAATCCTTGCAGTATAATAAATCTAAAAAAAATTGGATTTTATGGTTAAAAATACTTTTTCATGTTTTTTTGGATTCGGACTAAAAAATCCCTTAAAGAGGAAGATCAAAGAAACTTATATCAGCAAGAAGACTATCTATTAATGCTAAAAATTGTTTGGAGAAAGTACAATCATTCATTAAATGTTTCTTCCATTAACAACTTTACGTATATATACCATTCAGTTATGCCAAGAAAGAAGCCTTTGAAATATTCACAAATGCGATCAATCAATTTCCAGTCTCTTAGTGAATAAATGCCGCCCATGATATGTATTTACTTCAATGTTAACTGATCTCTGTCACAGCACTTACATTATACAGACTCTGTATTGCTTTATATTCTATATATAGGAATTAGGAATAAAGGAATTTCTAAGATGCGGTTTATTGTGCCCATAGGTGTCCTATATGTAAATAGTTATATGGTTTATTTTTAAAATATATTTAATTTTTAATGATAAAAAGGTATTCACTTTTATTTATTGAATAAAAATTCTATTTATTGTGAAAACGGTGCTTCCATAATAATAAAATTGTATCTTGTGTCTGTGTACTGCATAAAGGGGAACAAAGGAGACACAAGTTTCCATTGCTCCTGCACAAATGGGGATTGGTAGTGCTGCAGAGGTCTATAATATATGGAAAGAGACAAGGGTTTATGGATAATGTTTAGTATCCTATACCTGTTGCCATCAAGGTGAGAATGGTTTTTAGAAAGGAAAAAGACCATGGCCATGCATGAAATGGGCATAATTATTTCCCAATCGCTTATGTTAGGGCGGTTCCCCCTAAGGTGCATTAGAGGTAAATTATTCTGCAGCCTCTACACCAGTGCTCCCCAAACTTTTTTTTTTACTTGTGAGCCACATTAAAATGTAGAAAGAGTTGGGGAGCAACACAAACATAAAAACCGTTCCTGGGGTGCCATGTAAGTGCTCTGATTGGATATTGACAGTCCCTTTGTGGACTGGAAGTCTACAGGAGGCTCTGTTTGACCACAAATCGGCTACATAAGGGGTATTATCCATAAAGCCTCACACTTGCTGATATACCAGAGATACTGTCACTTACTGTTGTACCATAAAAACAATAATAATGCATTACTGTATACATTTGCCTCTACCCATTATCTTGCATGAATAACATTTGGACCTCATGTGCACTGCATTTGGAGTGGCTGCTCACTTCTGTACTCAGAGATCAGGCTCTGTCTTGGACAGACACTTTAGGATCAATGGTGATGTGATTTAAGGCTAAGGATATGACCAATTTTGAAGAGTTTTTGATTGGGACTGGTTATATTATGGAGGATGGAGGAATCACAAGGTGTGGTATTCTTGGATTGGTCAATGTTTCCTATAGTAAGCACAGTTATTCCTAGCCACACCTTCTGGCAGGAGAAGTTCTTGAAGCCCCACCAGAAGTAAAGACAGACCCCATAGGTAGCTTAGATTCATGTAGGAGTCAGGTAAGTCCCCATAGAAGTATATAAACTTGTGGTGATGCACTCTAGGGCTTAGAATGTTGTAGGTTCTAGAAGAGTCCAGAGTCCAAGCCAATAAGGTTAGTGAGGTATTAACTCATGTAAAGACTAAGGTTCCTACAGTTGAAAAATAGTGAGGGATAGCATGCTGGGCAAAGACGAACGCAAACTCAAAGAAGCCTTCAGATCACCATCATACAGACTATTTATTCTCAGCTAGCCAGCCCTCTCTACTAGAGTTTTAGATGGCACTGTTATATATATACACTGGATCTGTGACGCAAGGAGATTAATTGGTAACCGTAAAATATCCAGCCTTGAGTTCTGGAATATTCTGCAGTATGAAGGCCCTGTCCTGCAGTCTATATGTTCTGTTGACTAAGTGCAAAGTTATAGGTAAGTTATCTTTATAGGTAGGGATATTCTCCTTCTGGGGCCATCTAAACAGAACAGTTGACAGTTATCATAAACAGACACTGACACCTCTGCACCAAGGCTTGTGCCTAACAAGGCATCGAAAGATGAGCAAACTTGAACTTAGTTTTGCATCTATCAAAGTAAAAGAGCACATGAAAAAGTAACCAGTGCTTGTTATACATTGTCAAAGTATTATATTTTTATGAAACATCCTTTAAATATGCTCCACTATTGTCAGTTTTAAGATAAAAAATTAGATTTTAAGAGGGAGAATAAACAGGGGAAGGCAGTACAGAAGGCAGAGGAAAGGAGAGCAGAAAATAGAGACAAGGTGGAAGGAATGGTGAATGGTTGAGAAAGAGTTAGATAAGAAGAGAACTGGAAATGTGGATAGATGAATGAAAAGAGGGTTGTAGAGTATCGGAAAGACAGGGATAACGAATACAAGTGGAGACCACAAGAACTATGAACAAGACAAGTGCAAAGAAATAGAGATAGAGAAGTAGAGAAATGGGAAATAATAATTTGGATAATAACACAAGGATGGGCACAAAGTACAGGAGTTGTGTGATCACAAGGAGAAAAGGGGAGATGTGAGAGCAGAAGGAAATATGAAACATTAAGATGACTTTTCTTTAAAGAAAACTAATTGGAATGTAAAGAAAAGAAGGTTTGAAAAGAGCAAAAAATAGGATTATGACAGAAATTGAGAGAAGGGTGAGAGGCCAAAGGCATTTGTGAGGAAAACTCACCCTGGTGGTCCAGTGGTGCGGGGGGGATGCCCGCCGTGCCGCTCCTCTTGCCGGCTCCTTCCTTATGCACATGCGCCGCACACGTCGGCTATTTAAAGGCACGGGTGCGTGACGTCAGCGCGCAATGGCGCCAAATTTGAAAAATTAAAGGGGTATTTAAAGGGTTTTTTTGGAGTGCTTCCCTGCCCGTGATAGGTTTATTCCTGGTGCCTGTATTTGTGCTTTAAGCTTCTGTCTGTTCCTGATTCCTGTTTTTTACCCTGCCTGGCTTTGACTATTTTGAATATCTGTATCCTGACCCGTGCCTGTTATTTGACTACTGATTCTGCCTCATCCTTCTGATTGATTACCCGGTTTGGACCCTTGCCTGCCTGATGATCCTAGTTATCTGCCTGCCTCGACCCAGCCTGCCTGACTACGCTGTTGCCTCATCCTGCTGTACCGTGACCTTCAGCCTAACGAACTATCTACTGTCGTGCCCCATTGCTAGCCAGAACTCCTCGCCCTGTTCCTCTCGATAAGTCCAGGTGGCATCTGAGTAGCTGAGGGCTCCTCCCGAAGCCAAAGTTGGTCACACTACTGGTGAAGCCGAGCTGAGACCAGGGAACTTGGCATCTGTTCTGGTTTAAGGTGCCGACCGTGACAGCATTCAAATATACTGTAAAATGTTTTAGTAATTCCCTGGATGCACCAGCTACACTCACCATCTTAATATTCACAAAAGCAATGCATGAAACCTCCAATATAAATTCTATGATAGGTTAATCCATAAGAGCAACTGTGAGCTTTGACTCAGAGCAGTATTTAAATCTCAGAATTCTAACCAACTTCTTCTATTCAGGATGCGGATTAACTAGAATCAATGGTTTCTTTTCTCTGGACTCTCCTTTACATTACTGTACCTGCTAGAACTGGCCTTCAGCATACACACCCAAGCTATGTAAATATGTAGGTATATACAAAGTGCTATTACGTTGGTGGTCAATATAAATTTACAGTCCTATAAAACTTCCAGTAATTTCCTCCTAAGCCAAACGTTGTTATGATAAGAGGCTCATTTCTACCTAAAATAGAATATCATATCGTCACTTCCAATATGTAAATTGCCTCAAACAGAACTAAACACACAAAGGAATGCAATAAGAGCTGTCAGGAAACGAGAATAATAACCACTTAAATAATAACTACACAACCTTACAAAAATTGGGTTTCTGCCACTGATGTACAACACTCCAGCAAAGAGTGCAAAGGATTATATTGTGAAATGTGATTTTCCTTTTTTAATTTTGTAATATTATGCTGTAACAATTTAACCTATTCCCTTAAAATAAAGTCAAATACGTATACAGAATATTGTGTAGCACAAAATTCATTTTATGTGCACTGCCCACTGGGATTTATACATATATATATATATATATATATATATATATATATATATATATATATGAGCTAGGAGTATGTGGGAGATATAGGGGAGACCGTTCCTCAGGTTGGGGACCCTGCATTGGACTTTAGCTCTGCTCAGACTCATATGTGGCTAAGTTCTAATTTCTGAACTATTCAAAAGGGAAATCAAAAATTCTAAGAAACTTCCCGATACACATTCCTTAAAAATTTCCAGTAGTTATAAAGATATGTGTAATTGTAATTGCTAATGAAAGCAGCATTTTGCATTTTTTTTTTTTTGCACTAATGTTTCAGACCCAGAGAACTGAAAAGGATAAACATTTAATGGTTTCAATTTGCAATTACGTTAAAGGGATACTGTCATGGGAAAACATGTTTTTTGCATCGGTTTATAGTGCTGTTCCAGTAGACTTCTGCACTGAAATCCATTTTTCGAAAAAGCAAACAGATTTTTTATATTTATATTTAATTTTGGAGCGAGACATATTGTCAGTTTCCCAGCTGTCCCCAGTCATGTAACTTGTGCCTGCACTTTAGGATGGAACTACTTTCTGGCAGGCTATTTCTCCTACTTAGGGTAGTGACACATGGGCAGATTCAGGAAGATTTACCTGTCACCTGGCAACTAATCGCTTGTTCTACTGGGTGACAATCTCCCAGAACTGCCTTCATGTGCCTTCCTGTATAATGAAGAGTCGTCTGCGCTAAGCACATGCAGCACTTTGTTTTCTGAAGTCACCCAAAGTTTCCTCATCTGGTTACCTTCCCATTATTCTTTTGTTGCTGGGGGGGAAATGGGAGGGGGTGATATCACTCCAACTTGCAGTACAGCAGTAAAGAGTGACTGATATTTATCAGAGCACAAGTCACATGACTGGGGGAAGCTTGGAAACTGACAAAATGTCTAGCCCCATGTCAGATTTCAAAACTGAATATAAAAAAAAAAGTTTGCTCTTTTGAGAAATGGATTTCTGTGCAGGATTTCTGCTGGAGCAGCACTATTAACTCATGCGTTTTGAAAAAAACTAAATAACAGTATCCCTTTAACAAACGAATGTAAATTGTATTTATATAGAATATGGAAAAATAGTAAAAAGCAGTCTTGCTGTGCTTCACTGTAAGTATGGGGTATTGTTTGCATTGTGGGGAGAGGCAGTTTGCTCTGAACTTTGGTAAATGTTTAAGAAAACCTATTTGTACTGAGCCACACTAATTCTTTATGGCAATGTTTTTTTAAGAATTACTATTTAGATACTGAAACTCTGCTTGCGTTCCTCTTCAGAAAAGGCGATCAGCCGATCCATCGTGCGTTGCTCGATTTGTCCTTGCTGCCTTCCTTATAGGAGATAGCCAGGGAGGAGAAATCAAGCGCTGAACGATGGATCGTCGCCCTGTCAAACTTTTTCCTATTAAAGGGCATGTAAAGGTGAAAAACTAAAATCCCATTTTTTACTTTCTTTAATGAAAAAAGAAATCTATCTCCAATATACTTTAACTAAAAAATGTGTACCGTTTTTATAAGAAACCTGACTGTATGCAGTGAAATTCTCCCTTCATTTACTGCTGTGGATAGGAATTGTCAGACGGTCCTATTTGGAGGATTATTTTGCTGCAGCCACTGGTTCTGCAGAGTTGGAGAAAGTTTGTATTAAACAATAGAAAAACTATAAAATCCACATTAGATTACATGACAACACAGGATCACACTGAGCATGTGCACAGTCTTGGTCTTGCAAAGATGTATAACAAAGTTACAAGATGACAGCCCCCTGTGGCCAACTTTGAAAACATAAATCATTTGTTTGATTAGGCTTGTGGTGCAGTAAGTTCATGTTTATGTTTAGTATACAAAATACACCATTTCTACCCTTATTCTATTTTACACTTTCCTTGTCCTTTAAATCTGAATTGATCTACAAAAAAAAATTGATTGGGTTAAAAAACTCCAGTTTGAAATCTGTTTACTATCATAAAACTAGACATCAATGGGAACAAGTGGAGAAAAGAAAGAAAATGAAAATTTTGGAAATGTATAATGTATAAAGAATTAGAAACCTTTCTCACATCTTTCCTAAGCAGAAGAACATCAGCCTCTTTCTTTCTCCTGACAACTTCCTTGACTACTTGGTGGTCAGACTGGTGGGAAACTGACCAGCAGATGGCGCTGTTGGAACAAAATTCATTCACATTAACAGTACATGTATCCCTTAGTATCTTGGAATCAAAAGAAAATAAATAATGAATGTACATTGCAAAATTTCTTAGATTAGTACAAGCATCAATTTTACATTCACTTATTTTAAAGGTTTACTTATCCTATAAAGAATTTTGAAGTCCTGTGCAAAGGCCCTAGTCTTATTATATACATAAGGGCAGATTCAGTTTGATGAGAAAATGTTATCTCCTTATTCAACTCCAGATATTCCCATAGATGCAATTCATTAAGAAAACGTACCTTACTGTTGTCTTACTGTTTACAGACACTCGATTGAAGGCCATGAAGGGAAACAACTGGAACTAAATTAGAAACAAAGTGTCTCTCTTCTCAAATTGAATCTCATTCATAAGCTTTCATGTCATAAACCATAACATAACTACATTGAGCCCATTGTGAACCAGAGTAAAATTTCACAATCTTTCTTCCACCGGTGGATTGCAAATTGTCTCAGAATATCACTCTCTACATTATACTGAAAGTTAACTCAAAGGTGAACAACCCCTTTAAAGGGGTTGTTCACCTTTGAGTTAACTTTTAGTATAATGTAGAGAGTTATATTCTGAGACAATTTGCAATTGGTTTTGATTTTTTATTGTTTGTGGTTTTATAGTCATTTAGCTTTTTATTCAGCAGCTCTCCGGTTTGCAGTGTCAGCAATCTGGTTGCTATGGTACAAATTACCCTAGCAACCCTGCATTGATTTGAATAAGAGACTTGATTATGAATAGGAGAGCAACTGAATAGAATGATAAGTAATAAAAAGTGGCAATAACAATACATTTGTAGCCTTACAGAGCATTTGTTTTTAGATGGGGTCAGTGACCCCCATTTGAAAGCTGCAAAGAAACAGAAGAAAATTGCAAATCATTAAAAAACTATGAAAAATAAATAATGAAGACCAATTGAAAATTTTCTTAGAATTGGCCCTTCTACAATATACTAAAAGTTAACATGAAGGTGAACCACCCCTTTAAGGGCTCTGTTCTTCATGCTCAGGAGGAAGGAATCATGGGATGGATCTATGCTACATCCAAATATCAGGGTCTTTTTGCCTAAAGGGGTTACTATCATTATTTTAAAGGCCACTGATCAATTTATAAAAATTGGTATTAAATAGCAGATGTGTAGGGGAGAAGAGAAAGCCTTCCCCTGTTTCTCTGTCTGTGATATCCTTCCACCTAGTAACAGGCTGGAGAGTGGCCTGATTGGCTGGGCACCCCAGTGCATTGTTGGGGAAAAGGGGTGTGCCTGAGTTTGGAGCCAAAAAGTAGCAAGTCTTCAGGAGAGCTGAGAGAAAGGCAGCACGGATTTTTATGAGACTGTCCAGTACAGAGAAGCCGTGAATTCTGTGTAATCTGTGGAGGTACAGATTGAGCCCAGCCTGTTCCTGTGTGTGAGCCACCCAAGGGAGGATTTGGCAAGGATACAAGCGTGGGGCCCCAAAGTGAAGCTCATTTATATTAGGGATGCACCGAATCCACTATTTTGGATTCGGCCGAACCCCCGAATCCTTCCCAAAAGATTTGGCCGAATACCGAACCGAACCCTAATTTGCATATGCAAGTTATGGGTGGGAAAGGGAAAACATTTTTTACTTCCTTGTTTTGTGCCAAAAAGTCACGTGATTTAGCTCCCTGGCCCTAATTTGCATATGCAAATTAGGATTCGGTTCGGCCAGGCAGAAGGATTCGGCCAAATCCGAATCCTGCTGATAAAGGCCGAATCCTGGCCGAATCCCGAACCTAATCCTGGATTCGGTGCATCCCTAATTTATATTTGCCTGCTACACGGAAGCTGCTGCCGGATTCCAAAGGGAGAGGTACTTTTGGGAAAAGGTAGCGCTACTTGGGGAAAAAGAGCTCTGGGGAAGGGACACTTTATTTTCATGGTGTGGTTATTAACCCCTTCCAGAGGACTGGGACTTGTATATTACAAAGGACTGTGTGGGAGCAACAGTTAATTACCTTGGGGTGATTTGGGTGGTGTCCCATGGGTTCCCCAGTGTAGTAGTGCCTAGTGTATTAGATTGCCCGAGGTTTAATACAGTTACATAAAGTTTAAATTTGTTCCTTTGCAACTGTGTGTGTTTTATTATTCCTAGTGGAATCCCCCCCCCCCCCATGAGGTGTGTTCCTCAGTGTTCCCTAGGTGGAGGCACTGCGCTGTAATTCCCAGTTCCCAGTACTTTTCATTCGCAAAAGGGACTCACGGCCCCTGGATTGCAAGGGTAAGTTGCTATTTAAAGAGACAGTAGCCGAAAAAAGGGTTACATTTGGAGGCACTGCTGAGATGTCGACTGGGAAGCTGGAAATGTTTGATGAAAATATGTCTGCCTTTGAAGCTCCACAAAGTGTTCGCCAGTGGTGTGCTGCATTGGGACTTAACCCCCGAAAGGTCATCGCTCTTGGGCCCATTGTGCCCAGAGTGAAGGAAGAGTTTATTTATCAAGTTCTGGATGGGGAACAGATTTTTTACCGCCCAAGGGTGGCTGCGTCACGCCGCGATTCTGCCGGGGTCCTGCTGAACGTTCTTATAGACAGCCCCAGAGAGATAGATCGTGACCGGGTTCCCCCTGATATTGATGCTGAGAGTGAAGGGCCCTGGAAGATTGTTCTGCCTGACATGTCTGATGATGCATATGAATTCACATCCCAGGGTGAAGTCCTTACTACTCAGTATGCAGTGAAGACACCGGAGAGTGTGCAGCTGAACAAGACATTGTTTGATTTGCCAGCTGAAAGGAGTCAAGTAAAGAGATGTCCATCCTGTGAGCACGTGGTCTCCAAGGGGAGTCGGCATAGTTCTGGTAGCCAGCTGGATACCCCAGAGATTGTGAGTGCGTTGGGACAACTTACTGACCAATTGACGCAGTTTGCCTGGAATGGTAATTTTAAGAGTCTTAAAGTGTTTTCAGGTACCGATCCTGTACCCTCAGGTGAAGAGTCCTTTGAGAGTTGGAGAGACTCCACTGTTGTGTCTGTGAGAGATTGGACTGGGCCCGAGACTACTATGAGAAGGAAGATCCTCGAGAGTCTCCGCAGTCCTGCCTTGGATGTTGTTAAATCCTATATGGTGGGTCACCCTGACGCTACTTCAGGTGACCTGATTGAAGTTCTGGAGGTGACATTTGGCCCTGTGGAGAGTGCTACAGAGATGCTTTATCGCTTCCACTCTACCTTCCAGAAAGAGAAGGAAGATTTGTCTGCTTATCTTGTGCGGCTAGAACAAGGCCTGAGACTGCTAGTGAGCCGTGGTGCAATTGCAGATGATGAGATGGATTCTCTGAGAATTTGCCAGTTGAAAAGAGGGACCCTGAACAGTGATCCTGTTGCCATGACAATTAGAGCTCACTACCAGGATAAGCTACCCCCTGGGTTTGTTGCTCTGATGGAGAGAGTTCGTCGAGAAGAGGCGGATGCCCATGTGAGGGTCAAATGGAGTTCCACTTTAGGACATACCGAGAAATCCCTTACTGAAGTAAAACTGGCAGAAGAGAACAAGAAACTTTGCAAAGAGTTGGAGGACTTAAAGGCTCAACTGTCTGAGAGAGCCAAACCCCGAGCTGAGACTAAGAGAGTTCCTACATGTTACCGGTGTGGAAAGCTTGGCCACATCCAGCCAAACTGTCCAGTTCCTGATGAAGGGGAAATCCAATCTGCACTGTGTAAAGTACGCAGCAGGCATAAAAGATTTCTTGGAAGATGTTACAAGTGCCAAGTGATGGGTCATCAGGCCCGAAATTGTAAGACTTACAAAAGTTCTACAGTACAGAAGTCTTATTATGAGCCTTCCATCTGTGAGAGTGACTCCCCTGAAGAGGAGAGAGTGTTGAGTCGAGAGAAGACTACTGTGAAGAACCCTGTTGGGTAAAACTGGCAGAAGAGAACAAGAAACTTCGCAAAGAGTTGGAGGACTTAAAGGCTCAACTGTCTGAGAGAGCCAAACCCCGAGCTGGGACTAAGAGAGTTCCTACATGTTACCGGTGTGGAAAGCTTGGCCACAACCAGCCAAACTGTCCAGTTCCTGATGAAGGGGAAATCCAATCTGCACTGTGTAAAGTACGCAGCAGGCATAAAAGATTTCTTGGAAGATGTTACAAGTGCCCGAAATTGTAAGACTTACAAAAGTTCTACAGTACAGAAGTCTTATTATAAGCCTTCCATCTGTGAGAGTGACTCCCCTGAAGAGGAGAGAGTGTTGAGTCAAGAGAAGACTACTGTGGAGAACCCTGTTGGCATGAAGGTGGCCCCTGAAACCTTTGATACCCCCCGATAGATCTAAAAGACTGGGTCTGGGTAAGCGCAGGTCTTCAGGTAAGACCAATGTTAGGGTCCCAGGTAACAGTAGTGATAAAGACATTATTGACTGTTTTGCTGTCCAGGCATGTCAAGGCATACGGCAAGCGAGGACGTTGCCGATTTGTCCAAGGGGAGAATGTAGGGGAGAAGAGAAAGCCTTCCCCTGTTTCTCTGTCTGTGATATCCTTCCACCTAGTAACAGGCTGGAGAGTGACCTGATTGGCTGGGCACCCCAGTGCATTGTTGGGGAAAAGGGTGTGCCTGAGTTTGGAGCCAAAAAGTAGCAAGTCTTCAGGAGAGCTGAGAGAAAGGCAGCACAGATTTTTATGAGACTGTCCAGTACAGAGAAGCTGTGAATTCTGTTTAATCTGTGGAGGTACAGATTGAGCCAAGCCTGTTCCTGTGTGTGAGCCACCCAAGGGAGGATTTGGCAAGGATACAAGCGTGGGGCCCCAAAGTGAAGACAGCTCATTTATATTTGCCTGCTACACGAAAGCTGCTGCAGGATTCCAAAGGGAGAGGTACTTTTGGGAAAAGGTAGCGCTACCTGGGGAAAAAGAGCTCTGGGGAAGGGACACTTTATTTTCACGGTGTGGTTATTAACCCCTTCCAGAGGACTGGGACTTGTATATTACAAAGGACTGTGTGGGAGCAACAGTTAATTACCTTGGGGTGATTTGGGTGGTGTCCCACGGGTTCCCCAGTGTAGGAGTGCCTAGTGTATTAGATTGCCCAAGGTTTAATACAGTTACATAAAGTTTAAATTTTTTCCTTTGCAACTGTGTGTGTTTTATTATTCCTAGTGGACTCCCCCCCTGAGGTGTGTTCCTCAGTGTTCCCTAGGTGGAGGCACTGCGCTGTAATTCCCAGTTCCCAGTACTTTTCATTCGTAAAAGGGACTCAGGGCCCCTGGATTGCAAGGTAAGTTGCTATTTAAAGAGACAGTAGCCGAAAAAGGGTTACACAGACATCAAACTTCCACAAAGACTATTCCTATAAAATCATCTACTGCTGACATTGTCAAACGTCACCAAGCCAAATACAAGGCTTATACTGATAGAAAACATTGTGCAAGAGAAGTGCACTTTCAGCCTGGATCTTTAGTCAGAATTAAGAAACCAGGAATACTGAAACAAGGACAATCTAAATTTACTACACCACTTGAAGTGAGACGCCAGCGAGGACCATACACATGTGAACTGTCTGATGGACGCATATGGAATGCAAGTTGTCTTGCTCCTGCTAGATATGACTTTGGAGATGTTCCATTTGATGAAGGACATTTCCCTACTACGGATGCCAACTGCAATAGGGCAGAAGAAAGTGAACCTATAAGGCATACTGAGAGAATCAGGAAACTACCTGCATGGACCAAGGACTATGTCATGTGAAAAATATATATATATATCGTTTTAAGATAGATACAGTTTAATTGTTACCGATTATATATTTGTCCAAATGCTTTCCTACTATAGGGGGAATATGTGGTGTTTATACAAATGGCCTGCAGGTGGCACTGTGCATACACAGGACTTTCTGTACAGCTTGAAAGTGAAAGTAAAACTTACTGCTGTTATGTAATGGCTGCATGACCTGCTAATAAAGCACTTATATACTCTCCTCATTGTCGGCTACCAAACACAACAAGCTGCAAGTTAATCAAGTTAATCACTGCATACTCATGGAAATGAGAGCCTTGAACTGCAGAGGCTGATGGAATTTCCATGGCTGCATAGTATTTGTGCTCCTGTAAAGGCCCCTATTGAATCCTTTCCCAGTTCTGTCTTATGGGCAAAATAATTCTTTCCCTTCTAAAATGTGCCCCCACCACACATGACTGCGCCCTAGGCGGCCGCCTACTTTGCCTACCCCTAGTTTCGGCCCTGGGTCTGGGTCATACTTTGGTTTAGTTATCCTATATCTGGTGTACAGAAGACTAAGGCCTAGTTCTGTGATCTGCTCTATATTAGATTGAGACCTAGATCCCTAATCTGGTCTGGAGGACACTGAGGCAAAGTTGTCTAATCTGGTCTATGTTAGCTTTAGGCCTAGTTCTCTGATTTGCTCTGATCTGCACTACATTAGATATAGACTTAGTTCTCTAATATGGTTTGGAGAAGCCAGGAGCATTGTTTTCTGCTCTGGTCTGGAGTAGTCTGTGGCATAGTTCTCTGACCTGGCCTGGTGTAAACTGAGGTCTAATTACCTGGTATGGTCTAGAGTAGAGTCTAGAGGCCTAATTCTGTAATCTGGTCTGGAGTAGACTGAGGCCTAATTCCCTGATCTGGTCTAGAGAAGACCATGGCCTAATACTGTGATTTGGTCTGGAGTAGACCAAGGCCTAATCCTCTGGTCTGGAGTAGACCGAGGCCTAATACTGTGATACAGTTAGGGTTGCCACCCAGCTGGTATTTTACCGGCCTAACAGGTAAAATACCGGCCAGTAACAAGTTGGCGCTATAGAAATACATGTTAATAATAATAATATTACAAATTTACTGGTGATTTAGTTGAGGGTATTTTGTAATACCCTTAACAAAAGCCCTTGGCCCTCTGGTGGAAAGTTACCTTTTCTTCGTCTTCTGGCCATCGCATGACATGGCCCCACCCCTTTTGAGACATGACCATGGCTCCACCCATTTTCACATCACGGTTCAACCCTTTTTGCGTCACAGCCTGCCCCTTTATTTCCCGCACCCACCACTGGCTGGTAAAAAGTTTTTGAAAAGGTGGCAACCCTGGATACAGTATGTGAGGCTCTAGTTAATCCCGGGACCCTGAGATGCTGCAGATATTGTGCAATGTTTCTAACATCGAACGCGGTAATCATTCCTGTGTAGGGTGACTCTATTAATAGCTTTGGCAGCTCTGGGCTGTAAGTGGCCAACAGTAAGGGCTGGGCCAAAAGTGCTGAGTAAAGCATGACTGTGGAACGCAACATCTTTTATTCTTAATGAAATTCAGCAGCTATATGAGATGTATCTAACTGTCAGAAATGAAGTGCCATTGACAGTATCTGTATTACACCCCAGGCTGTACATTCCCCAGTATAGAGCAGGATTCAGCCTTGGCCCACAGGAGCTGTATGGTGTTTATACAAATGGCCTGCAGGTGGCACTGTGCATACACAGGACTTTCTGT
>CM044436.1:122024557-122036922 GCA_024363595.1 Xenopus borealis
AAAGTGCACCCAGGTTCACAGCAGGAAAATCTATACTTGGCCGCCATTCTGGTGTCCTGGACGCCTTGAATATTCAAATTCGGTGCCAAAACGCGGTGCGGCACGATGACATCATCACTCTGCGCCACTACCCACATGGCGGCTCTTGTGGGAGCGACGCCGGGAAGACAAGACGCGCCGCACGCAAGAAGCTCCTGGCATGGCTCCGGGCGGCGTCCGTGACAATATTGAATTTTTTTCATATTAATAACATTGGTATCCCATCAAAAATACCGCCCAGCCCGGTAAAATACCAGTCAAGTCGCAACCCTAGCTGTAGCACAGGGGCCAGATTTCTATTTTGGTGAGTGACTCCACAAGATTGGATTTGATTTATGCTAAAAATGTCCATCCACACCCCTTACATCATCGGCTGGTATTGACCAGGGCAAAAAGTGGCAACCATAGTTAGAGTTTGCAGATGTAAGTCGATGCCCTTCAATGCAAACTGTATGTACCTTTAAAGTTTTAACTTGAAAACATAATTGTGCCATTTGGGCACTTGAGTAGTCCTTGAGTATTACATGTTCCAATGGCCTCAGCTCAACATACATTGTGCTCCCGTATGGCCACCCACACCAGGAGCTCCCTTTTTGTGTGGAATAGCATGTGCTAGGGACATTTTATAGAGAAAATAAGTATTTTTTTCCTCAGCTGGAATGCAGCCTCTCTAAGCCTACACCTCTGTAGGGGAAACAGTTTTGCTATGATAATTTCCTTTCAAACATTTTGAATGTAATATTATATATTATTACTAGACATTATGCCCGTTAAATTAACGGGCGCTAGAACATATGTAGTCAAACATTTATTAAAAAAACAGAATTGTTCTAGGCGAATTTTCACCTGCGCTGCGCAAATTCACTAACGTGCGAATTTACGCTCTGGTCAGCGAATGGTAACGTATTTACGTTTTTCAGACTATCACCCACAATGGTAAAACACGCCACAGCGTAAGGGTGCGAAGTTGCGCGTCTATCTACTTCGCTAGCGTAAATTCGCCAGAGGCGGTCCGTGGGGCACATCTGCAGTAGCGCAATTCCACGCACACAGGGACTGGACGCAGAGACACTTTAACTTTACATTAAGCCCGTTAAATTAACGGGCACTAGAACATATGTAGTCAAACATTTATAAAAACAGAATTGTTGTAGGTGAATTTTCGCCTGCGCTACGCAAATTCACTAGCGTGCGAATTTACACTCTGGTCGGCGAACGGTAACGTATTTACGTTTTTCAGACCATCACCCACAATGGTAAAACACGCCACATCGTAAGGGTGTGAAGTTGCACGTCTATCTACTTTGCTAGCATAAATTATCACTCAATTGGAATTGAACACTAAAAGCACTGATCATAGGCATTTACCTTATAGACTTCACCACAGGCTTCCATTGTCTCTAGTCTGAGTACTGGTACTGATAGCATTAGCTAGTGATTGGCGACCTCTAGTGGCGAAAACTGGTAAATTCGGTCAGTGCGGCACATGCGCAGTAGCGCAATTCCACGGACACAGGGACTGGACACAGAGACACTTCAACTTTATTATATAGGATTGTATACAGTATAACTGATGAGTGAATTTTTTCGCTGGGGATGCATTACCCTGGTGACCAGGACTGGACTGAGAATCAAAATAGGCCCTGGCATTTCAGGTACACAGAGGCCCAATCAGCCCACATAGAGGCCCAAACAGTCCCCACCAGCCCACTAAATACTGACTTTCTATGGCACCTTTTAGCAGCCCATCTGGCATTTGCCCTAACCCAAAGATTGCCAGTCTGGGCCTGCTGGTGACTTTTATGGAATATCTTTACCAATTTGTCATATACTTTTACTTTGTTTTCTATGGGATACTGTCCCTTTAAGAACTGTTATTTTCTTTTCTCATCTTTGTTTCTGGTTGTTTTCTCTATAAAAGCTGATTTCATGTAGATGAGACCATAGCCCATGATTAAGTACCTTGCGGGTACAAACTCGTAGAGGCCATGGAGATGCACTTATAGTTTTAACTATGAACTATACCTATGGCCCTGTGGATTCCTTTGTGTGCCAGAAAGCCCTGTCTTTTTGCTATGTATTTCGCTACCTGAAGCTTGGGATCTGGGGCTGGTGCACGTGGATCCCAAGATCAACTTGGCAAGCTATTTATGTTGTTATTCTGGCACACCTTTAATTTTCTTTCATTGTGCAGGAACCCATACGTTAATGAGCCCCATAGCTTTAAATCCCTACCATTCATCATTTCCTTTGGTGCTGGGGAAAAGCACATGTATCTAGTTGTTCATTTACATATCCCAGTTCTTGGCCAAGAGGTGTTCTGACCACTTCCTGACACACTTTAATATTGTGCTTGGAAAGGGGTGGATCTTCCTCTTTGGCTCCTGGTGTCCTAACCATCTGGATGTTCCCACTGAGCCTGGGTACACCAAGGCCCAGTAAAGCCATTTTGCCCTAGAGGGATCTGAACCCAGGTACGAACCGGGAATCAAAACAGGCCCTGGCATTCCAAGTACATTGAGGACTTAACAGCCCCTACCAGCCCACTAATTAGTTATTTTCCATGGCAGCTTACAGCAGCCCCTCTGGCATTTGCCAGAACCCACAGATTGCCAGTCCGGGCAGAACCTCTAGTGTTAAGTTGGGAAGCAGGGACCCTGTGCATGAGGCCAGCTAGAGACAGGCTTAAGATCTGTTATGGACTCTCTATGATAGAAAGACAGTGATGGTAGAGAGAAAGAGCAGCTTTGTGCTCCAGCAAGGAGAGTAGCTTCCCTAGGCTACAAGATTGCCTACAGTAAGGGGACCAAAGTGGATAGGGTGTCAGGCTTAAGCTGGCCATATATGCAACGATCCAACCATACGAATCGAGAATTCGTAAGATTTTCAGATCGTGTGTGGCGTGTCCCGACATTTTTCTTGCCATGCTGATCGGTCGATCAGTCGATCAGACAGGTTAAAATAGTGTTACATTTGGAAAAAAAACTTGTCGCCAAGATAAAAAAAGTAGCCATTGACTTTAATGCATTTGGACAAAAAAGCCGTGAGACAAGTTGCCGAGACAAAACGTAATCCATTGATGTGAATGTATTTGAAGTGAAAAAAAATGTTGAGCTGGTTAAAAATTTTTGCACTGAGAAAAAAAATGTTTCTGCCTGTCGACTTCAATGCATTTTGTGACCTTTTTCGAACAAATTTATTTAGTAGTTTTGCTAATTTCTCTGCAAAAAGCAGCTAATTCTCTCATCACTACACAGTATATATTATCATTATATAGTATTATATATTGTAAGTAATTTGGTAAAATGTTAACATGGGTGTTTCTTCTATTAAAATGTTTTAAATTATTTTTTTAATTATATTTTCTCTCTATCATAAATAATGACCAAGAACCTGCCACTAATATAAACAACCTGAATATATATGGAACAGAAATTTTCATAATGTTTGCATTTGGACTTTGCCTACAGATTGTAAATACAGACATTGCACAGGAAGATAGGGCATCGCTTCATGGGAAACATCTGTTTATTTTCACAACCAGTTATTTATCTTTCACTATTTGCTTTTGAAATCAGATAAGGCAGAAAAGCAACCAATGCGGAGAGTTCAAAATTTTATGGAGTATGCAGAGAAACCTCAAGCAGGCTGGCACCTACCCAACCATAAACAGTTGAGAACAGGAGATGGATTTTAAACAGTTAAAAAAAAAAAAACACGTTTTATTTTCCAAAAATAAAATAAAAGCCTGGCATCAGGGGACACTTTACGCATCTGGCTTTTATTTTAATTTTGGAAAATAAAATGTGATTTTTTTTTTTTTTTCATAAACGTCTCCTGTTTCTCAACTGTCTTTGATATCAGATACTCAACTTTCAATACAAGCACTTTGGAAATGAAAAATTTGTAGCAACTTGTATCTCTGGGCACAAATAAGTTGGCTTATAAAGACTGAGGAGCAATGTGGCATAGTTTATATGGTGCACCACGTGTGCTCTGCACCAGCTACAACTGAAATCCGAGAGTGAGTGGACTGTGCCATCATCAGTTGTTAGATACAACCATGCAATGAAATGAAAAATATATTTTCTGGAATTAAATGAATATGGCAAAACTAGGCTTTTACGCATGTTAAAGGAGATGTATGTAAAGGAGAAATGTTGTACATGATGTTTTGGGCTTCTGTACCAGCCCAAGGATTTTACAGATTCGGAGCATCAGAGCACATGGGTGCCATCTTCTTCTTTTCCATCTTCCTTGTGAAGTTAGTGCCGTTTTGGGACATGCACAGATGGAGCAGTGATGGAGGAAGAGGCAGAAGAGATGTTGCCTGTGAGCTCCGCTGTGCTGAATCTGCAAGGAGAGATAAGTTCAGAATTATGGGCATTTACCGGTGTATACACCTATGCTGGGGGGGAGCGGGGGTCTTTGTTGGGTTGGGAGTAAGATTTTTTATGAAAAAAGGTTTCTTGTCTCTTGGGATTGCTGCAGCTTGCATCTAACAATGTATTAAAAACATGGTGCAAGTGCAGTGCACAATGAAGTTGGAGGCAACACAGTCCCTGTATGTAAAACATTCATAGTCAGGCATTAAGTACATGGCTCTACTGCTCCTATACTCCCTAGCATGTGTGTATCAATTATGTTTATTGTTAGGGGTGGAACTAACAACGTCTAGGCCCTGCCTACTGCCTACTGCCTGCCAAGCACCTTTTTCCAGAGAAAACAACCCCAACTTAAAAGTTTACCCTCATGAGTTAAGTCTTCCCCCTCTAACCAGTTTAGTTGCACTTAGTCTCTGCACTCTCTCCAGCTCATTTATATCCCTCCTAAGGACTGGAGTCCAAAACTGCACTGCATACTCCAGATGAGCTCTTACTAGGGATCTATAAAGAGGTACAATTATGTTTTCATCCCTTGAGTTTATGCCCTTTTTTATGCAGGACAGAACTTTATTTGCTTTAGTAGCTACAGAATGACACTGTCCAGAATTAGACAACTTGTCTTCAAAACCTAGATTCTTCTCATTAAGGAAACTCTCAACAAGAAGTAGATCTGCTCAGTGCCCCTGCCCCAGATCAGCTTTTGTGTGTCCAGCCCAAATACTGACCTCTGCTTCAGCTCTCTTCTCCCCCACCATGGCTGTCACTGTAGACAGAGAATGCTGGTAAGATTCAGAACATCTGCTCAGCTTTATTACTCTAAAGGTGGCCATAGACGCACAGATAAGATCGTACGAAACAAATTTTCGTACGATATTCGGTGCGTGTATGGTGGGAAATGAGCCGACCAATGTAGTCAGAAGATTAAGATATCGGTCGGCTGGTTGATCGGACTGGACGGAAAATTTTGACGCCTTTGAAAGCTCCCTGAACATCGGCCATTGTTAGTGCTGAATCGTCAGATACAAGTAGAATTCTATTGTTTCTACCTGTATATCTGACGATTCAGCTCTACACGTGTGTGTTGAAACGAACGATCTTTCTTGGAAACATCTTTTCCGAGAAAGATCGTAATTGTTACGTCTATGGCCAGCTTAACCTTGGTGTTTATTTACTAAGTCTGTCTGATGTTGCCTTCTCTTATCTTGCATGAATTTGTATTTCTCATCTTTCCCCTACAGTGACTTCATTAACTATTTCCTTGCCTTAATTAGCCATTTTGCATTTTCACTTTATTTTTATACATAGAATTGCCACAGTATCATCTTACGATGAGTTCTAGTGGGATAATACAAATAATTACATTTGTGCAATCTTGCTATACATTCTGGGGGTATTTATACATTAAATTTCCTCTGTGTCATCCTGCTCTGCTTTCTGTGGATATTGTACATGATATTGCTTTTGTGCCCTCCTGCTATGAATTATGGGGATATTATACATGAAATTGCCTTTGTGCCCTCCTGCTATGAATTATGGGGGTATTAAACATGAAATTGACTTTGTGCAGTGGTGCTATGAGTTCTGGGGCTATAATACATGGTATTGCCTTTGTGAGTTCCAGCTATGAGTTCTGAGGGTACTTATACACAGAATTGCCTTTGCCCCATCTTGCTGTGAGTTCTGGGAGTATTTTTACATAACATTGTCTTTGTGCAATCCTGCTATGAGTTCTGTGGTATTTATAAATGAAATTACCTTTGTGTTGTCCTGCTATGAGTTCTGCGGTATTTATAAATGAAATTACCTTTGTGCAATCCTGCTATGAGTTCTGCGGTATTTATAAATGAAATTACCTTTGTGTTGTCCTGCTATGAGTTCTGCGGTATTTATAAATGAAATTACCTTTGTGTTGTCCTGCTATGAGTTCTGCGGTATTTATAAATGAAATTACCTTTGTGTTGTCCTGCTATGAGTACAAGGGGTATTACACATGTAATTGCAATTGTGCCCTCTTACTATGATATCTTAGGTTATTATACATTCAATTGCCTCTGTGCCATCCTGCTATGATTTCTGAGGCTATTATATATAAAATGCTTTTGTGCCATCCTCTTTTGCTTTCTGGGGGTATTATACATAAAATTGCACTTGTGCTATCCTGCTAAGTGTTCTAGGGGTATTATACATAAAATTACATTTGTGCTATCCTGCTATGAGTTCTGGGGGTATTTCTATATTGTATTGCCTAGTGAAGTCCTGCTATGAGTTCTGGGGGTATTTCTACATTGTATTGCCTAGTGAAATCCTGCTATGAGTTCTGGGGGTATTTCTACATTGTATTGCCTAGTGAAGTCCTGCTATGAGTTCTGGGGATATTATACATGGAAATGCCATTGTGCCATCCATCCATTAAAGTCATTATAAGTAATGAAGATATAATGATTTGTTGAGCTGCACTGATACAAATGGTGTTTTTGCAGCAGATACTCTACTATAGCATATAAACAAGCTTGCGTGTGTAGCAATGGAGACAGCCTTTCAATACTTTAAAAGGCACAGGATACACAGCAGATAACAGATACGCTCAATATTTTACAATCAGATTCTTCAGAATGTATCTGCTATCTGCTGTGCTGTAACAACCTGACTGGAGTTGAACCAAAGACCTGGTATTTTTGTTCTGTTTGTATTACTGCTGTGCTAAGGGCCTGGTTAACTTCTATTACTTTCTAAGTAATTGCAAGTAGGCTTGACTTCTTCACCTGTTGTCATATTTACATATTAAAAAATAACAGTTCAGAATCTCTGCTTTTCCTCTGTTCTCATCAACCAGTTGAACTCCTCTGATAAGGTTTCCAGCCCTTCCTGCTTTATTTATTTACATATTTTAAAAATAGATTTGGATTATTTTTACTACTTTTTGCCCTTTTCCTTTCAATTTTATCTTGTCTGATAGCTTTTTATGCATGATTTATTAGCCTCTTTGTACCTAATAATCAGTTTGGCTGTCCCAGCTAACTTGAAAGCCTTAAAAGCATGTTTCAACACTAATAATGATCCACAATGGTTTTGTTTTGCAACAACATTCCTTGCTTACAAGGGAAATATAAGCAGCATTTTAAAGAAGTTCACTTTTTTTTAACCCTGTGAAAAAGCATTTCTCACTTAATATGTTGCAGAGATGCCCTTACAGTATACTGCACATCTAAAATGTTGTGTTTTAGTTACTATCTTATAGAATAGCCTCTGCAACAGAATGTCAAAGGAGACCATGTTATGCCCACTTTTCCCTAAATGCTCACCCACACAAAGGGTAGAGATATATTCAATATTATTAGTTATTACAAGATCCAAAAGAAATATTATTAGTTATTACAAGATCCAAAAGAGAGTGATACCTAGCAGGTTCATGAAGGAGCTGATATAAAAAGTTGTCATTGATTGACAGGTATAATCCTGCTAGCTTTTTCTGACTCGGCAGCACATTTTTTTGCCAAATTAAGTTAGAATGAACTTTTATGAAAATTAAGTTGAATCCTGCTTGCAAATCAGTCATGATTGAAAGAGCAACAAAACAAGCATTGCAAAACCTTTTCTGAGGAATTTTTGGTGGGGTGGGGGGGGTGAAAAGTCTAAGTGGAGGGACATTATTTGCCGGAATGAAGGACATGCAGGAAACTTTGTAATATAAAGCACTGGTAAGTGTTATTTTGTTCCTTCCCTTACATCATTAAAGACTGCAGCTGAATGCTCTAAAGAAATGGTTGCGTGACTTTTTCCCCCTGGAGGGTCAAACTTTGGTCAGGGCCACCCTTATATAACAACAATACAGATATTGGCAAACTAGTATTTATCAGTATGCATTGAAGTCAACAATTTTTTCTCACTCCAAATGCACTCTGCGACTTTTTTGTCTTGGCAACTTTGTAGTTGTGGCAAAATTTTTCATATCAGATTTTTTGCTGCAGTTTCTAGAATAATTTGTAGATGGAGAAATCATACCTTAAGTCTGCTAAAAAAATCATATAAGCATTAAAAACATTAGACTGGATTTACTTACTCAACGGTACTGTAAATGCAAGTGAACGTTTAATTGAGTTGATTGTACACATTACATAATACCATGAAAAACAGGGATTTAGTTTTTACCTATAGCCTTCTTATACTGCCAAGTTTTTTTTTTAAAAGAGACTCTGCATGTCTTCCACATTATTGTGAAAGGAGTGCTGGAGCCCATTTTAACTTTATAGGCTTCAAACATTTTCATTCTGTAATTTAGAAACCCCTTTCAAATACATACATGCATATTTGATTAAAGATAGGAGGTCCTATAAACCATCCCAGATGCATCTTAAAATAGGCATACCATCTCAAATTAAAGACAAAGGGCATTTTAAAATGTTGATGTTTGTAAGAGTGTTAAAGTGTTTTGCTAGTTTAGTTTTGGAATAATTTATTTCTATGTGTGGTGTTTATACAAATGATCTGCGGGTGTCACTCTGCATACACAGGACTTTCTGTACAGATTGAAAGTGAAAGTAAGAGTTACTGCAGTTATGTAATGGCTGCATGAACCTGCTAATAAAGCACTTATATAATCTCCTCATCCTCGGCTACCAAACACAACTAATGGCGACAAGGATTTCTTTTCTACCCCTGCAGCAGCCTGCAACTTTTCTACCAAACCCTGGTGAGCCTACCATACCTTTTACTGCTTGGATCCGTATGTTTGATAATTACATTATTGCTGCTGACCAAGGGGAGGTTTTTGCTGCTAGACATCATGCTTTACTTATTCAGTGCCTGGGAGCAGAGGGACAACGTATATTTTATACATTACCATCACCTGATGAAACTTATAAAACTGCTCTTACTGCTATAAAGAACTTTTTTGTGCCAAGAGTAAATGTGGTTGCTGAAAGATATAAATTCTGCCAATGTGGACAGCAGAATGGTGAATCCACAGAATATTTGTAGCAGCTTTGAGAGAGCTGGTTGTTACCCGTGAGTTTGGGAATCTAACAGATGAAATGCTAATAGACTAAATAGTGGAAAAAACTAACTCACCTCTCATTAGAGAGAGACTGCTCATAGAGCAAGATTTAACCCTTGCAACGGCTATTACAGTTGCCAGCCAAATTGAAACAGCTGTGGCAGAGGATCAAACTCTCAGTGAGGGAACTGCCGGGAATAAACAGATTGTGAATTCAAAACTGTGGCCTTATATTGCATAGGAAAAAGACAGTGCTAAGAAAAAGATTCACTGCAAAACCGTGCAGCATATACAAATAAAAAATACTGCTTTCTCTGTGGCTCAACACAACACTTTGCAAACTATGCTACACGTCCTGCAAACGTTATACAGTGCCACTAATGTTTAAAGCCAGGTCACTTTGCTACGGTCTGCCGTAGTTCTACAACATATGTTCATTAACTTACTACTACAAATGTTACAGTATTAAGTGTGGATAAAGCTGGTACATTTATTCCAGACAAGTTTATATGCACTGTCAGTGTCAGTACTGTGTCCCTTGTCAGCAGAAGCAGTACTGACACTGTCAGCAGAAGCAGCACTGTCAGTGTCAGTACTGCTTCTGCTGACAAGGGACACTCCATTAACTTGATGCTTGATACAGGTTCAGCTGTTTCTATTCTACCAAAGGATATTTTCTTGAAATACTTTGCAAAAGATACGCTTGGTGCACCTGCCCTGAGACTGGTCAGTTACTTAAAGGATACAATCCCTGTGCTTGGTTGCTTGCCAGTGACTGTACAATTTAAACCAAATACTGCAAAATGTGACTTTTACATTGTGATTAAGGGTAATGCTATACTTGGAAGGGATCTCTTTGCTGCATTACAATTACAATTACAATTAGTTGATGGTCTCATTACTACAGCACCAGTGCCGGCCACAAAGCCTGTGTCTAAAATTTCACCTCAAAGCAACACTCCACTGGGCTGTGCAAAGAACTTTGTACACAAAGTTAAGTTGAGAGCAGATGTAAAACCAATATGCCAGAAATTGAGGTGCTTGCCCTACTCTATAAGGGAGACTCACAGGAACTACATAACTACAGAGCAACATGCCATGTAACAACCCAAGCATCTCCAGCTGAATTATTACATGACAGACAGATGCGCACTAGGTTACATGTTGCAGACGTCAAACCGTGCAGCAAATACTGCTTTCTCTGTGGCTCAACACAATACTTAGCAAACTATGCTACATGTCCTGCAAACGTTATACAGTGCCTCAAATGTTTAAAGTCAGGTCACCTTGCTACGGTCTGCGGTAGTTCTACTAAAGATGTTCATGACATCACTACTACAAATGCTACTGTATTCAGTGTGGATAAAGCTGGTACCTTTATTCCAGATAAGTATATGCACTGTCAATGTCAATACTGGTTCTGCTGACAAGGGACGCTCCATTAACCTGATGCTTGATACAGGTTCAGCTGTCTCTTTACTACCAAAGGATATTTTCTTGAAATACTTTGCAAAAGATATGCTTGGTGCCCCTGCCCTGAGACTGGTCAGTTACTTAAAGGATCCAATCCCTGTGCTTGGTTGCTTGCCAAGCACAGGGATTGTACAATTTGAATCAAATACTGCAAAATGTGACTTTTAAATTGTGAATAAAGGTACTGCTATACTTGGAAGGGATTTCTTTGCTGTATTAAACCTACAATTAATTGATGGTCTTATTACTACAGCACTAGTGCCTGCCACACAGCCAGTGTCTAAAATTTCACCACAAAGCAACACATCACTGGGCTGTGCAAAGAACTTTGTGCACAAAGTTAAGTTGAGACCAGATGTAAAACCAGTATGCTAAAAATTGAGGCGTTTACCATACTCTATAAGGGATACTGTCTCACAGGAACTAAAGAAACTGGTAGAGCAAGATGTGATTGAAAAATCTAAATCCTCTGAATGGGTTTCACCATTGGTTGTAAAAAAAGAAGAAGAAAACTGGAGGTATTCGATTGTGTGTTGATCTCCGTGAACCTAATAAAGCAGTTGTTATGGATAATCGTCCCTTGCCACACATAGAGGAAATATTTTCAGAACTCCCAGGAGCAAAATTCTTTTCAAGCCTGGATCTTCAGAGTGCTTATCATCAAGTATTACTGCATGAAGAAAGCCAAGACCTCACTGCATTTATCAGGCATATTGGTTTGTTTCGGTTCAAGCGTGTACCTTATGGACTGGCTGCAGCAACGAGTTGTTTTCAAAGACTGATGTCTTCTATACTCCATGGCATACCTGGTGTACAATGCTACTTGGATGATATAATTGTCTACGCTCCAACTATGGATCTTCATGGCAAGTATCTGGAAAAGGTTCTGAAATGCATTGATTCTGCAGGAACCTTTTGAAATGCCACTTTAGACAAACTCAGCTGTCATTTCTGGGTCACATAATTTCACAAGATGGATTACTGCCTGACCCTGACCAACGCGGTTACACAAGCACCTACTCCATCTGATTTCCAGACCTTACAAGCTTTCTTAGGTCTTACTTCATGGTATTCTAAATTTATTCTCAACTATGCTTCAATTGTGGAGCCACCTCGAGCACTACTACGTGGAACTTCAATTCTAGTTTGGTCAGAGACTGCTCAATATAGCTTTGAAATAGTGAAGCAGTTAATTGTGAACAGTCCAACACTAGCTTTATTTGATCCCACACTACCCACTGTGGTTACTACCCCTCACAATCTGGTTTTAAAATACAACACTCCACTGAAACTGCTCTGACCCGTCTAACTAATGACCTTCTAACAGCTAAACTAATTCTGCTTTATCTCTCAGCTGCTTTTGACACTGTAGATCACCTTCTCCTCCTCCAGTCCCTCCATTCGCTCGGCCTTCATGACACAGCCCTGTCCTAGTTTTCTTCCTACCTCACCAATCGTTCCTTCAGTGTCTCCTA
>CM044436.1:122070763-122081685 GCA_024363595.1 Xenopus borealis
TCTAGCTATCTGTATAACAGAGCATTCTGTCCCAGTTTCTGCACAGATCCTATCTGATCCCCATTGGTTCTTCCAGATGTGTTGGGGGAACATACTGAACCTAGTAAAAAGAGGGGTAACATTCCTGCAGAGGAAAGAGGGAGGTTTAGGGATGGTTTGTCCGCCTTCTTTGGCACCATTTTCCTTAAATTCAACTTTGGGAACCCGGGTCAAAGGACGTGTTCTCTGTGGGAAAACTGTGTCAGGTCCTGGGTTTCGCCTTTTATCAGAGACTGGATGGAGGGCAGAAAGGAATTATATATATTGGTGCGTGATTCTATTTTTTTCTTCTGCACTGATCTTAAAAGATTGCCCTACTATAAGTATGGGGGGTTGCATTAAATTTTTGAATGGCCACAGGCTTCCTCGGAAACTTTTTGACAATGCATGGCTGGCGTTATGGGGAAATAAATATTGTAGAAAGATTCTGTCCTTGGGGATGTGGAGAAGAAGAAACTACGGACCATTTTTTGATAAACTGCTCAGTTTCCCACAATCTTTATGATCGTGTCCTGACAATACTGGGTATTAAGGGCCTTTGTAGGGGAACTTATGAGGAAAGGGCCTACGGAATCATTAGCAGGAAACATTCATTGGAGAAGGAAACATTTTTTATTACTTTTTCTGTAATTAGTGATCACTTATGGATGAGTAGGTGTGGGAAAACCTTTGGGAGGGAGGAAGGAACCATGGATCTGACTGTTAAGAAAATTCTGAAGGATTTGTATTTCATCAGATTTAAAGAAATTAGCAAAAATAAAGAAAATATAAATTGGTGGAGGGGAATGAATTTTGCATGGGAAACTTCTTTTGATGATATTTAATTTGCTTCATGTAACAATTGTTCCTTCATAATCTGCCTATGATTTGAAAATTTGAAAAGTTGGTGTATTCTGTTTTTGCTAATGTTTTTTTTAATTTAAATTATTTAATAAAAATCCCTATTCTGATCCCCGTTGGAAGCAGCAGTCCTGCTCTGCTTTATGGCTGAGATTCTAGTTTGTTGAAAGGAGACCTTACTATTTATTGTAATAAACATTTCAACAGACGTAAGCGGGAAATACTACACTGGGTAGGGGAAGACTCATTGCTGATGTTACTCTTTCGGGGTCTGTCTGTGATTGGTTTTACCATCAGAGAAAAAAAATACTTTATTGGGATCCAATGTAATAATGAAGCTGACAATATAATGAATAGCAAATACAAGGCTAAGCTTTAATATTGAGCCAAGGTTATATCAACCCCCTATCAAGAATCAGAGCACGGCTGGGGGAGCAGAGTGCAAGCTTGGCCCTGAAGCTACCAGACTGCTCTCTCTGTAATCATCACCCTCATTCTCTGCAGCTGTTCCCACTCTCAGCAAATGAGATCAATACACACAGTTCATTGGAAGCAAGCGATGCGGCGGTGCAGCAATGTGTTAACAGTAGTAATAATAATAGAAATACAGAAGTGCCATATTTACTGCATAGCTTCCTGCTCACTTCACTGTAAATAGCAAACACATATATAACCATGTGAAACCCAACCACTGCTTATGATAGGACACTATAATACAGATAGCTAGAATCTCAGCTGCCATAAAGCAGGGCAGGACTGCTGCTTCCTATAATGGGGATCAGATCTGTGCAGCCACTGGGACAGAATGCTCTGTTATACAGATAGTTAGAATCTCAGCTGCCATAAAGCAGGGCAGGACTGCTGCTTCCTATAATGGGGATCAGATCTGTGCAGCCACTGGGACAGAATGCTCTGTTATACAGATAGCTAGAATCTCAGCTGCCATAAAGCAGGGCAGGACTGCTGCTTCCTATAATGGGGATCAGATCTGTGCAGCCACTGGGACAGAATGCTCTGTTATACAGAAAGCTAGAATCTCGGCCATAAAGCAAGGCAGGAATAAAAAATAGAGGTTCAGCTTGCTTGCTGAGCTTACTATTATGAGACCCTCTGTAGGCTAGTAATAAGTGATCTAGTAGACATTCATCAACCATTTCTGTGTTTTCCCCTCAGTTTTATCTACACGTGCGGCTCACATGGCGCGGTGCCCGCCTTTTGCGCCCTCTGGTGCAGTTCGTTCTGATCCTTGTGTCCCTGTACACCGGTTTCACCCGTATCTCTGACTACAGGCACCACCCCTCGGATGTGGTGGTTGGTTTCCTGCAGGGGGCGCTGGTGGCATACTGGGTGGTAAGTGGTTTACTGATGACCTTTGATTGCTTCCAGCTGTTTCATCATGGTGAAAGCTCGCAGATGAACTGAGTGTAATTAAATCTGCACACAATTGAACAGAAACTGAAAAATAATAATATGTGTGTATATATATATATATATATATATATATATATATATATATCTCAATGTTACAGTAACACAGGGAGTCTGTTACAGTTTTGTGGTTTCTACTGGAACCCACTTCCCAGTTTTTTAAAAGCACCTAAAAGCTTAGCTCTTAGTTCTGATGTTCCTCGCAGCACAAGGGTTTATTCATCCCCACTAACTGCTTCTCCTTATAGGCGGCTATGAGTAAGTGTGGCCTCTTTGTTGTCTGTTGAAGTCTGCGCTTCTTTTTCTCTGCTGAGTCCTTTGCAGCATGCCCCAGGATTAACCCACCATCCCACTTATATAAACCCTGTGCTGCATGGTTAATGCTAAACTTCTAAACTGATTTTATTATACTGCAGAGAATTCAGCTTCCCATTTGTATCCACTGCTGCAGTGCCTGAGGTGTCCCCATCTAAACCCCTTACAGCAGGATTTATGCTTTTTTACAATTTTATAAACTTTCTTCTGTATGGCAAACCGATAGCACCACAACTTCTTATCTGGATCCCCTGCAGCAGGATAACCATGCAATACTACCTTTCCCATCTAAATCCCTTGCAGCAATATTCATCCGTTTTCACACTTTTTTAAGCTCTCTGCTGCATGGCAAACCAATAGCCCCAGGGCTTCTTATCTGGATCCCCTGCAGCAGGCTAGCCACACAGTGCTACCATTCCACATCTAAACCCTTTGCAGCAGGATCCCCTGCAACAAGATAAATCCCACAGTTCTACAATCCCCTATATAAACTCTTTGCAGCTGAATTAAACCCATTGCTACTTCTATAAACCATGTGCTGCATGGTAATTCTGCAGTATCACAGTATATATATATATCAAATAATTGATATGGAAATGCCTGGAAGTCCCTAGTTGAAGAACTGTTCCCTCTATCAGCAGCAATTGCAACATGTTACCTCAATTATAATCCCAGGTAGGCCCAGTGTGATTGGCTGCTTGCAAACTGAATTACCGCAGCCATGTGCACTTTCCTCTACATTACAGATGTCGCTACCTGTTTAAGAGATAAATTAAAGGGCAAGAGTTAAATTCATTAGATAGTGTTCAGGAGTTTTAAGCATTACTTTAAAAATTTGGGAAAATATCTCTGGGCTAATTAAATGCAATTGGACAGTTGTCTATCTGTCAAACTGATCCATAACTTATGTCCTGCTGGGGGTCCAATTGGGATAGCTGGATTTAGTTGGGGGGGTACAAAGAAGGAAGCCATGTTGTTTGTGGGAAGAGGTTGCATTGAAGCTGGGTAAAAAGTGGGTATGTAAAAAGCTGTGAGAGCTCTGGGGGAAGCCTCATTAGCTATACAATTAGCCCCGCACAAAGAAATCTATAGAAAAAAGGGTGGCAAAGACTGTTGCCCCCCTGTGACTGAACTGTTGCCCTTCTTGTTGTTGCTGTGGGATATGTTGGGAAAAGGAAATCTCTCATATAGAGGGAATTACAATGGCACCCCCCACACCGTGCGCTCTCTCTAGAGACAGCCAGAAAGCAATGGGAGGGAAGTGGCTGATTGGGCAGGAAGAGGCAGTGTATCCTGTTCACTCTCACACATCTTGTGGCTTCCGGAGGGGTGGGGGGAATATGTCTTAAAATTATTCAGGAATTAAAATAGCCATTAATTATTTTTTTTTAGGCTTTTCACATTTCCGACCTGTTCAGCAAGAAGCAATCAGAGTATGTCACCATCCCTCCTAGACCAGAGATCCCAGAAACTTTCACCAACTGTTAGACTCCGAGACATGGCGAGAAAGCTTGGTATGCGTTGAGCAGCGAGACAAGGCAGGTGGGCCACTCCCGTCACCTTATGAGACATTGCCCAACCAGCGGAGCAGAAAGGAAGCTGAGCAGGTTAAAGATGGAAGCCGTGAGGGTTTCACATCCTGGTGAATGTGGCATAATGGTAGCACCACTGATTCTGCTGAACATTACAGTTTCCAGGAACCCGGGGGGGGGGGGCTGTTTCTGTCTTAGAATGGAGAACATTGTACAGTAAAATACAATAAGTGGACCACTATTGTGGTCCTGCACAATTACCTTTCCCAACAGGACATGCATGTTTCATGGGTAGCAGGTAAAAATACCACAACCCATATTGTTTGTTATTGGCACTTCAGAGTGAGTTCCTTTTACACACTTTTTGGATGCAACTTGCTCAGAAAATGCAAAAGGATACCAAAGCAACCATAGCTGAGTTCACCTACTGGAACCAGCCTCAGAATAAGTGGACACCAACCCCCCCCCCATGACCTAGTTCGGATCACTTAAACAATTCTAACCTTCCTCAGGAGCAAACGGGCAGATTTGAGGAGATTTAGTTGCCTGGTGACTAATCACCTCTTCTTCGGGGTGACAATCGCCCGAAACTGCCTTCCGTCTGCTAAAATGAAAAATCGACTGCGGCAATGCACTCACGGCGCTTCGATTTCCCAAGGATCCCGAAGTTGTCTCATGAGGAAACTTCGGGCAACTTTGGAAATCTAAGCGACACGAGTGCATTGCACTGGTGTTTTCTCATTATAGCAGGGGGAAGGCAGTTTGGGGAGACTGTCGCCCAGAAGAATCGGCGATTAGACGCCAGGCAACTAAATTTCCCTGAATCTCCCTGAATCTGCCCATGAGACCTTTCAGTGTCAATATTGAGCAAACCAGTGTTCACACAGCATATGCCATATGTTGACCCCTAGCTGCATCAAACAGGTCTAACCAATCAACAGAACAAACAGCAGTGACCTTCACCTGCTGTGATGGTGGACTGCACCAGTAAGACACTGCACACAACCCACCACCACAGCCACCCTCTAGAAAATTTTAGGACTTCATATAACTCCACCCATTATATAGACAATGTTGCTGTTACAAAGCATTCATTTTTGTCAATATTCGTGGTGCAAGGCAATGTTGTCCTCTATGACACAACATATTTTCTACCACATTCACAGGGGTTTTTGTGTGTGTGTGTATATATTGTTCTAAAAGAGTCACTGATGGGACACCACTGGCATATATTGGTTGCACAGACCACTTCAATTGCATTAGGTTCATGGCACCCACGGCATATTCTGTGGAGCTACTATACCCACCTGTGGAGCCTAACAAACATTTCCGTAAAAACAAATGACATTGTTCCGTTTGAGTTCGGGAGCCTCTAAGATCCCATAGTGTTCCCCTCCGCTGTAAGGATATATAAAAAAAAGTGCCCTGGAATTGTGTATATGTACGTTTGTGGGTGAATGTGTGCAACTGGCTGGCCAGTTCTGCATTAAACGAAAATTTAAAAAACTGATTTTTATCCTTATTGTATATTGTTCATGTACTGGCTACAATTGTTATCTGATACTGTATAAAAGAATGATATTAAATCCTTTATGGCAATGGTGTGACTCATTGTAGTGTCAGACAGGTGCTGTTGCCATCTGTGTGATGCTGGCATTATACTGTCACCTGTGTTTCTATAAACAAAGACAAGCAACAAAAATACAGCAAGGGGTAGGATTGGATAGGAAGATGGATCTGTAATACAGTGGAAGGGGAAGTAAAGCTAAACTACATTATGACTGTAGGCATTAAATGGGCAAGTTATTTAGCAGCTGAGCTTGACAAAAGACTCAAGTTTAAATAATTCATATCTACTTCAAGATGGCCCAGTATTCAACCCATTCTTTAATCTATTCAGCTAGGGGAGAGTTTGCCTGGCAGTGCCACCATCTATATGCTAATTGTACTCCCCAAAACCCAACACTCGCAAGGAAAACCCGTGGCAACTAAATCATATATGTTACAGGCTGAGGGTTGGACTGGGCCAGCGACACCCTGAAAAAATTCAGTGGGCTTTGATGACACAGACCAGAAATCCTTGGTTGGGGGGGCTTAGGGGGTTTGTGCAGGTCCCTGGGGTGGCCCTCCCAGTGGGCCTTAGACAGATGTAGGCTGTCTTACCCCTTTAAAACCAGCGACTTTCGGAGCATTGTGTCGTCTTGGACACAAATCCACATGAAGGATTCAAAGTTCGATTAAATTTTCAAAAAGATTCTAATTCAAATGTTCTAGGGATGCACCGAATCCAAGATTCAGCAGGATTCGGATTTGGCTGTGTCGGTGTGCGATCTACCGGGGGGCCCTGCGGGGGTGCAATTGGGCCAGAGCCTGCACCCCCGCAGGGCCCCCCGGTAGTTATGCCACTGGGTCCTGCCATTGCAAATCGAGGCCAGTCGGATCTAAAGTGAATTGTTGCACCGTATGGGGCAAATTCACTTAAGTGCGGAAATTTGCTAGCGACGCCTTCGCCGCACTTCACCAGGCAAATTTTCATCAGTCCGCCGCTAATTCACTAAAATGCAAATTTGTGCTCAGGGAGGCGAAAAGTAGCAAAGTTGTGTTACCATTACTTCGTCAGGCAAATGCATTTACTCTAGCGATGCCTAATTTGCATACGGCGCAAAGTAAAAAGTATAATAGAAGTGTATGTTCCAGCCACTACATTCCACTACACAAGCCCAGGAAACCTTTAATAAATAAAATAAAGTTGTCCTATTGCCCTACATGTGCCCCCTGTATAGTTGTGTTGCCATATGTTAGGAAATGTAGGGGGGGAAGGAGGGCAACCCCCCCATAAAAATTACGCTATTTTTCAGACTATCTCCCTAAAAAAAGTAAAAGACATCAGTGTTTTTTTGGGACAGAAAAAATGTCATGTTTTTATTTCAAACTTCTATCTATTGTATAGAGCTTTGTCCAGTCTGACCTGGCAAAGTAAAGTCTAGCGCAAGAGGTAACGTTCAGTAAAATGTTCATCTTAGTGAATTAGCGTAGTAGTGAATTAGTTAGCGTAGTGAATTACGTCCCTCTGTCAGTGCGCAACTTCGCCTGGTGTAAGGGTGAGAAGTTGCGCTAGTCTATCTACTTCGCTAGCGAATTTTCACCAGGGACACTGTTAGTAAATCGACGAAGTTGTGAAATGATGTCACAATGGTGAATTAGTGCTAGCGTTAGACGCTTCAGCTTTAGTGAATTGGCCCCTATGGGTCAGAAATTGGTCAGCTCGAGTGGACTGAGCTGCCAAAGCAGATTAGGCTAATGAGAGATAAAGGAATCCTGCTTCCCCCATTGTCTCTTTATTTTACAGAGAGCAGTAACATCAGTGGCTCACATTTTAGTTAACATTTTGGCATGTTGGCCAATTCTATGCAACTTTTCCATTGGTCTTCATTATTTATCTTCCATAGTTCTTTAATTGTGTGCCTACTTCTTTTGACTTTTCCCAGCTTTCAAATGGGGGTCCCTGACCCCATCTAAAAAAAACAAATGCTCCATAAGGCTACACATGTATTGTACTTTTTTTTTTTATTCAGCCCCTCTCCTGTTCATATTCCGATCTCTTATTCAGATCAATGCATGGTTACTAGGGTAATTTGGAGCACAGCAACAGATGGCTGCTGAATAAAAAGCTAAATAACTCAACAACCAGGGATGAATTTAGGTCCGATGATGCCCTAGGCATCGGACCTAAACACGACCCCTAAGTCACCGAATTGACGTCAGCGTGACGTGCGCGAGACGTCACTTCCGCTCACGGAGCTTGCCTTGTACCAGAAGTGACGTCACATGGATGGTTCACTGACGTCACTTCAGCGCTGACTCGGCTCCTCTACCCCTCAAAAAAAATTTAAATGCAGAACTGGCTAAGGCACCCGAGGGCCGCCCCAACAATACTGCCGCCCTAGGCACAGGCCCTCGGGTGCCTATATAGAAATACGGCCCTGTCAACAACCACAAATAATAAAAAACAATTACAAAGTGTCTCAGAATATTCCTCTCTGCATCATACTAAGAGTTATGAAAGGTGAACAACCCTTTAAACTCCCATTTCAACCCCCAGCTGTCGGGATGAGGTTAGAGCAACAGGTGCAACCAACTGCGCACCAACACATACGTACGTGTGACTGTATATATATCTATATATATCTATATATAAATACCTTCCATATCACATGGCTACTGCCTCTAGCACAGGCTCTCTCATTGCCCAAGAGCTTTGGGATAAGCCAGGAGTGGCCCCAAGCCCCCACCCAAAACTCCTAGTCAGGGAATCCAATTTCAGCAGATTATACTGTTTTATTGACCACGACTCCCTGTGCCTCTGGGCAATAAACACACTGAAAGCCAGAGAGGAGCTAAACTGAAATCCTCAGCCCATACTGAAAGGTTTTATGTTCCCAGAGATAAGAAAACTTTAGTCAATATAATCCCCACTTTATGAGAAATACCTCAGGAGGCGACAGGAAGCGGGAAAAGTTTATTAGCTGGGCGGCCATTTTGGCCCAGTTTGTCTCCCTGAAACAACCAGCAATGAATAGAAATAGGTTAGAGGGTGAAACAGCAGCCTTTACACTGCCTGGCTGGGTGTTTGGGGGCTCCACAGTCTCTGAAGGCAGCCCTGATAGTGTTAGACACAACATGTGGGGGTGGGATTTCCCTATAGGCAAGGGTTGCCACCTGGCCGGTATTTTACCGGCCTAGCTGGTATTTTTGATGTTTGAGCCCAATGTTATTAATAGGAAAAAAAGCTAAATATATAGGAAGGTCGGTATTTTTTCCAAGAAAAGGTGGCAACCCTACTATAGGCCCTGGGGTGTCACATGGTACTCAGGGTATAAAATGGAGGGAAAACAACTCAGTGGCAGTTGTGTGGAGAATGAGCAGCAGATTGTGTATCAGGAAGGAGAGAGGGATGTAAGGCGTAGCACTTTGAATTTTTCACCACTCCCATTTATGTGACCACACCCCCTAATTACCATTTTCATTGTACAATTAAAGTTATGAACATATGGAAAGTTTGATCTAGGGATGCATCAAATCCAGGATTCGGTTCGGGATTCCGCCTTTTTCAGCAGGATTCGGATTTGGTAGAATCCTTCTGCCCAGCCGAACCAAAATCTGAACCCTAATTTGCATATGCAAATTAGGGGTGGGGAGGGAAATTGCATGACTTTTTGTCACAAAACAAGGAAGTAAAAAATAGGGATGGCGCGAACTGTTCGCCGGCGAACTTGTCCGCTGTTCGCGCTCGCCAAAAGTTCGCGAACGTCGCGCGCCGCATTTTTTTTGCCCTCTCACCCCAGACCAGCAGATACATGGCAGCCAATCAGGAAGATCTCCCTCCTGGACCACCCCCACACACCCCCTGGACCAAAAAAAAAAAAAAATGTGCATACCTCCCAACTGTCCCTTTTTTGGAGGGACAGTCCCTCTTTTGAGAGCTCAACCCGCAGTCCCTCATTTGTACTGGAAAGTCCCTCTTTTCTCTGCACTGAACAGCCAGAAAAAGAAGCAAAGATTTGAACTTAATTGGCTTTTGGCAGAGAGTCCAGAACAGCTAACAGGTGCAGATAAGATACTTTGTAACACTTTTGACATAAGAAAATAATAGATTTTTCTTTTCCCTTGATCCCCCTCTGGCATGCCACTGTCCAGGTCGTTGCACCCTTTAAACAACTTTAAAATCATTTTTCTGGCCAGAAATGTCTTTTTTAGCTTTAAAAGTTCACCTTCCCATTGAAGTCTATGGGGTTCGCGGACCGTTCGCGAACCGTTCGCGATTTTGCGCAAGTTCGCGAACATGTTCGCGAACTTTTTTTCCGCGGTTCGCGCCATCCCTAGTAAAAAATGTTTTCCCCTTCCCATCCCTAATTTGCATATGTAAATTAGGGATCGGATCAGGTTCGGTATTTGGCCAAATCTTTGTATAAGGATTCGGGGTTAGGCTGAACAATGAATTCGGTGCATCCCTAGTTTGAACATATCTCTGTGATTTTTATCCCCCAGTTATTACAGTTTTGCTAATGAAGGTGAATTGCCCTTTAAGGTGTGAGTCTTAAAGTGGCCATACATGAAGAGATCAACTCGTTTGCCGATGTTGCCAAACGAGCGGATCCCTGCCCGATAGGCCCACCTTGAGGATCACAATAGAGGAGATACGGCTGATGGATGGCGGGACAGATGTGAATGAACAGATGTGGCCGTGATCTGACAGGATTTTTAGTCCCACCCGGTTGACATCTGCCCAACTTTCGGGCAGATATCGATCTGTGTATGGCCACATTAACTTTTCCCAAGGGACCGTTTATGTTATCTTGTTACAATTACTTATTGGTGTATCTCAAAATTGTTAAAAAGTACCTTATCTGAACCTCCTGGCTGTTCTGGGCTCTCTGCCAAAAGCCAATTAAGTTAGAAACTTTGTTTCTTTTTCTGGCTGTACAGTGCAGAGAAAAACAGGACTTTCCAGTACAAATGAGGGACAGAGGGTTGAGTTGGCAAAAGAGGGACTGTCCCTCTAAAAAGAAGAATGGTTTAGGCACCGGTAAGTGGAAATTTCCTGTGAGATAATACTTGGACACTGGAGTTCAACAACAGGTGACTGTTTGCCCACCAGGGCCTAAATTGTTAGCCTTCATTTTTTTATCGTTCTTCAGTGATTTGCCTTTGTAGTGTAACCCTTTCTTGGCCAATATTGACCAAACCAACTAGCATAGGTAGAGCATT
>CM044436.1:122114252-122125394 GCA_024363595.1 Xenopus borealis
TGATTTACCTGCTTAATAGGAAATAAACTGATTTACCTGCTTAACAGGAAATACACTGACAGGTTTACCTGCTTAATAGGAAATAAACTGATTTACCTGCTTAACAGGAAATATACCGACTGATTTACCTGCTTAATGGGAATTACACTGACTCATTTAACGACTTAATAGGAAATATACCAATTTACCAGCTTAATAGGAAATAAACTGGTTTATTTGCTATCCACTGACTGATTTACCTTCTTAAAAGGAAATAAACTGATTTACCTGCTTAATGGGAAATACACTGACTGATTTACCTGCTTAACGGGAAATACACTGACTGATTTAACAACTTAATAGGAAATATACCAATTTAACAGCTTAATAGGAAATAAACTGATCTACTGGCTTAATAGGAAACAATTAACTAATTTACCTGCTTAACAGGAAATATACTGACTGATTTAACTGCTTAATAACAAACAGACCAATTTACCTGCTTAAGAGGAAACATACTGACTGATGTTCTGGCTTAATTAGAAATAAACTGATTTACCTGCTTAAACAAATACATATAGACTCAGCTGTCTAATAGGGAATACAAATACAATGTTTCTCCTGTTAAAACTAATTTGTATAATAATAATAATAAAAAAAATCACATGCCCAGCAGGAAACAGGAGCAAAATACAAAAAAAGAAGCAAAAACCATTATACCAGGGATTGCAGAATATGATTGTTTAATGGGACAGTGGATTTTGGGCAGCAGGTTGTTAAACTCCATGGGTGCACTTCCCACTATATATGTATATATATATTTATGTTACATACAGTAGGTCATTTGCACAGTAAATACACAATATAACACTTGTTTCTTTTGTTACAGTGAATCACACAGCTCATCAGAGGCCACTCACAACCTCATACAGGTAAATACTACAATATACAGGAGGAATCCTAAACTTTTTTGTAAAGTCTCTGGAAATTATCAGTGCAAATCATTTTTATTGTTTTACATAGTTTATTAGTACATTTTTGCCTCGCCAATTACAGTTTTTCTAAAGTCCTTCTTGAGGCTGGCAGCTATTTTTTTTAAGTTATAAGGAAGGGTTTGAGATTATTCTTTGATTCATATTCCAGTTTGCTAAACAAACACCTCTCCCCCCTCTTACTGCATGCAATGAATAGTGAAGAAATACACAGGACTATGGTTGGTGGCCCATCTGAGCATCACCAACGTTTCCCACTATGCTTTAGGCTGCCTTCCTCAAATCTAATCCTATCTTTCCTTTTACTGTAGTCTCCAAAGCAATCAGAAGATTCAGCAGGCGAGTCCCCACTGGGAAGCTCTGAGGATGGACAGAAACTGGACAGGCAACAGGTGAGTTAGACAACAGACAGTCAGAGACAGTGGCCCAAATTCACTAAAGCGAGAAGCGTCTAACGCTAGCTCTAATTCGCCAGCGTGACGTCGTTTCGTAACCTTCACTAACACCGGCTCTGGCGAATTTACGCTAGCGAAGTAGATAGACTTGCGCAACGTCGCACCCTTACGCCAGACGAAGTTGCGCACTGACGAAGGATCGTAATTATGCAAATTCACTAAGATGAACATTTTCCTGAACGTTACCTCTTACGCTAGACTTTACTTCGCCAGGTCAGACTAGGCGAAGTTCAATACAATAGATAGGAGGTTGGGAAAAACTTTCTAAGTCCCAAAAAAACGCTGGCGTGTTTTACCATTGGATTGTGATAGTCTGAAAAAGATTGATTTTTTTGGGGGGGGGGAGTTACCCTCCTTCCCCCCTACATTTCCTAACATATGGCAACACAACTATACAGGGGGCACATGTAGGGCAATAGGACAACTCTATTTTATTTATTAAAGGTTTCCTGGGCTTGTGTAGTGGAATGTAGCTAGCGAAGCCAAGGCTGGCGAATTTCCGGATCTTAGTGAATTTGCCCCAGTGTCGGACTGGCCCACTGGGAGTTTTCCTGGTGTCTGTGGACCTCTTGCTTCTAACCATTTAGCCTGTTTCATGGTCATTCCCTATTTCTTTATGGGAAAAATGCTTAATAATGGAAAAATATATAAAAGACTAGGAGAAGACTAGGAGAATAAAGAGGTTGAATGATGAGAGGAGGAAAAATAGTTTGGAAAGTGGGCCCATGGTGTAAGTTTTTCTGGTGGATCCCCGTCTGACACTGGCCAGAAAATCAGAGAAAAAAACCACCAACCTTAGAAATTAAATCTTAAATGTTATTCTTGCAGCTGTTTCACTATCAAATGCCTAAGCGTCCATGCCCTGGTTTTCTCAATAGGGAAAGGCTTCTCTAGTATCATGTGTGTTTTATTTTGATAGTTGAGATTTAGTTGAGTATAACAGGGCTTTATTAGCAGGCTCATTACACAACAGCAGTAACTTGAACTCTATTGCTTTTAATCAGTATAGAAGGTAAAGTGAATGCACAGTGACCTCTACAGGCCATTTGTAAAACACAACAATTTGGTCTAAAAGATTGGCTTACGTTGAAGGAACTGTGCCATTTCCCCTACAGAGGTTATTTGGTGGAGGTATAGTTCTTAAAGGGATACAATTTCACTGAAATCCATTTCTCAAAAGAGCAAACAGATTTTTTTTATATTCAATTTTGAAATCTGACATGGGGTTAGACATATTGTCAGTTTCCCAGCTGCCCCCAGCTCCATGACTTATGATAAACTTCAGTCACTCTTTACTGCTGTACTGCAAGTTGGAGTGATATCAGCCCTCTACTCCCCCCCTCCCCAGAAGCCTAACAACAGAACAATTGGAAGTTAACCAGATAGCAGTTACCTAACACAAGATAGCAGCCTCCTGGTAGATCTAAGAACAACACTCAATAGAAAAATCCAGGTCCCACTGAGACTGATTCAGTTACATTGAGTAGGAGAAACAACAGCCTGCCAGAAAGTAGTTCCATCCTTAAGTGCTGGCACAAGTCACATGACTGGGGGCAGCTGAGAAATTGACAATATGTCTAGCCCCATGTCAGATTTCAAATTTGAATAAAAAAAATCTGTTTGTTCTTTGGAATCGGATTTCACTGCTGGAGCAGCACTATTAACTGATTTGCTTTGAAACATGTTTTCCCATGACAGTATCGCTTTAACTAATAACTCACAGGTAGAAGTTAATCTGATGATCTTCTTTCCTTAGATTTACCAGCAGATTAAGTGGAACCGAGAGGAACGCCTGGGAGGTAAAGACCCTTGATCACGCTTATTCCGATCAGTCCCTCAGCTTTCCTTTCTTTTCCTTATATTCCCCTGCAATAACACTGCTCTCTCTTACAGCACGAGCAGGAAGGTGTAAGAAGGTCCGAGCCACCAATGGGGAGGTTAGTTATCTCTTTAAGGCTGTGTATATTATACATAATTCTTGAGCAATTGTGAACAATCAACTGGCTATAACTGCAATCACCCCATGTATCAGCGCTCTTAAAGGAATACTAAACCATAAAATTAAATATGGCTAAAAATGTAATATTTTATATAATGAACTTATAGCAGGAGGCTAAAGTTTCAGCTTGTCAATAGCAGCAATGATCCAGGACTTGAAACTTGTCACAGGGGGTCACCATCTTGGAAAGTGTCTGTGACACTCACATGCTCAGTGGGCTCTGAGCAGCTGTTGAGAAGCTAAGCTTAGGGGTAGTGATGGGCGTATCTATCCCGTTTCTCCGAAAAATCCGCAAATTTCCAGCAAAATTTGCGAATTGGTGAAAAATTGGCGAAGAGCGTCGCATCCCGTTTTTGACCCGAGTCGTGTTCGACGCGCATCTCGTCATTTTCGGTGCATCGCGTCTTTTTTGCCATGCATCTCGTCATCTCTCATTTTTTTTTTTTTTTTTACGCCGGCGAATTTTCGGCAGGCGAATTTTCGGCAGGCGAATTTTCACTGGCATTTCGTAAATTTATTTGCCGGTGGCAGAGTCACTAATTATCCAGCAGAAAATGAGGTTTGCCTGTAATTAGTGGTGGGCGAATCTCCCCAGTTTCGCTTCGCCGAAAAATGTTCAAATTTCCAAAGAAATTCGCGAATTGGCGAAAAATTCGTGAAACGAGTCGCTTCAATGTCGCGCGACTCATTTTTTTCGTCGAATTTTCGCCAGCCGAAATTTCGCTGGCGTTTCCCGAATTTGTTCGCCAGCGGCGAATCGCGGGAATTCGCCAATCACTACCTGTAATATAAGCTGATAAGCTGTTACCCTATGGCTTAATAGCTCTTGAGCTTCTGTTAGAGCAGGGGTCCCCAACCCTTTTTACCCATGAGCCACATTCAAATGTAAAAGGAGTTGGGGAGCAACACAAGCATGAAAAAGTCCCTGGGGTTGCTGTGATTGGCTATTTGGTAGCCTCTTTGGGACTGGCAGCCTACAGGAGGCTCTGCTTGGTACTATACTTAGTTTTTATGCAATTAAAACTTGCTTCCAAGCCTGGAATACAAAAATAATCACCTGCTATGAGGCCAATGAGAGCAACATCCAAGGGGTTGGAGAGGAACATGTTGCTTGCGAGCTACTGGTTGGGGATCACTGGTCTAGAGTATGAAGGTGTTCCCATAAACTTTAGCTTAGCACATCTGTTTGTCTTTCCATTAGATGGAGCGATCCCCATCTGTAAGGAATGGCGATGCTTCTGATGGGAACCACTGGGAAGAAGAAATAAGGAGGTCAGAGAAACCCATGTCTGCTGATACAGGTGCGTGGATCAAAATATATTCACGTATTTCCATGTCTGAGCTGGTTTGAATATAGAATAGTCAGGGATCAGTCATTTATGATGAGTAATGTTGCAAGTAAGTCCGAAAAGACATTTAGTTTCCCTCCTTCTGAATTATTATTAATAATGCTTACTATGGAAACTGAACCTGGAGGACATGGATGGACTCTCTTCATCCCCATCTGTGGTTTAATAAGAACTGGGTTCCCTCTAATTCAGTACCATGCAGCAACCAATGAGCAGTTAGCCATGGAACAAATCTTCCTCTCTTTGTTAGAATGCCGAGGGTCCCCCGCAAGCAGCTGTCCCACCCAGAGTGAAGAATCTGATATAGACGAGGGCTCCTCCTGCGCTACATCTAAGTAAGTGTTGTACCCAAAGTATCATGGATGTATTTTATTGTGTAGACATTGGTGCATATTTTCAGTTAATATATATATATCTATATATGTGGGTGTTGATGGTGCTTCTTGTACTTAGTGAGAAATGCCTGAAAACTCTGAGAAACAAAATCCAGGAACTGACAGAGAAACTGAAAAACACTCACACCTGCCACATTTGCTTGGTGAGTATAAACTTGTCTTGTATACCCACACTGATAACTGTATGATCTCTTTATTGTGAGAGCACCTTCTCTTGTCTGTCCACCCTCTTCCATCTCCCGGGTGACTACACACTTAACGTGGTCACAATTTATGGCAAAAAAGGGACATTTTATACTTGAATGTGGCCCATGGGTTAAAAAAAAGGTTGTGGAGCCTCTGCTTTAGGACATTGTGTCTACACAGAAAACAAATCTCCTTCTCTGTAGACAGTTTAAAAGCCTTCTCTGCAATTCACCGAACTTAGACAACAACTGCTGACCTTTTCTCTACACTAGTTTTGCTTTAAGTTAACTCTTGTAGCCTCTTGCTCAACACACAGAAAAGCAGTAATCTGTAGTTTACCATCAGAGAGAAAACTTCCCTGTTTCAAATCAGTCAGGTCCAAGTCATCCTCGTGGACAGTACTTTCTCCATTATGGCCTTTCTTCAGCCAATTTGCACACAGGCACCTACATCAACTCCATCAACTCCTACTATTACAGTAAATGCACCTTCAACTATTTAGTAGTCCTTTCCACAATTCCCACCTAATTATCTGGTCAGGAATCAACACTGAGAGGATCTCTTACACACCAGAAAACCATGTAAGTCTGTACCCTTACTGGGCACAAAGACTAGGGTTTCAGGCACACAGTCATGCTGATGAGTGCCTGCCTATACTGCGTATGAGGATTTACTTTTCCCTTGGATTGGCCAGGAGCTAAGCAAGGAATTTATAAGCAAGGAATTTATAAGTCAAGGGTTGATGCATGTAGTTCGGGTCATTTTTAGTTTACATTAGACTCATAGGCAAAACACCCATAATAAGTCTTCTGCTAACCTACATTTTTCTTGCAGGACTCATACAACATTCCTGTTGCCTCCATTCAGTGTTGGCACATACACTGTGAGGCCTGTTGGCTTCGAGCACTGGTAACTGTTCCTTCTATCACCCAACTTACTTCTGTTCCCTTACCCCCTGTCACCCTTCTGTTGCCCATCCTTTTCCATTAGCTTTGCATGTTCCTTTCCTCCCATCAGTAACTATTTATAGCATTGTCTAACATTTCTTCTGTAGTCTTACCTGCCCCCTTGCTCTAACTGGTAACCATTCATTCTACTGTCCAACATTTCATCTGTCTCTCTCTCTATATATATAAATATATTCCCTGTACTCTCACTGTTGACTATTCATTTTGCTGGGTAGCCTACACTTTGTAGCTTTATCTTCTCCTTTACTCTGTCTAGTAACCATTTTGACTTTTCTTTATTTGGTCTTTAGGGAACGAAGAAGCTTTGTCCTCAGTGCAACACAATAACCTCCCCATGTGACTTACGCAGAGTGTACCTGTGACCTGAAAAGACTTACTCCGATTTCGTCTCACATGCTACCCAGCCTGATTAATAATATACACAAGAACTATGGGTGGAAGACAACCAGCGTATTTCATAGCTATCCCATTGTGGAATTTTACAACTGCGTGATACACAAAAGAGCAACTTTAACAACATTGCTAGAGCTAGAACCCCTTGAAGAGAACCTTTATATATTACAGTCTACAAACCAAAGAAGTTAATGGTTGCTTGCCCTCAAAGGCATCCTTGACTTTGTAGACCTAAAATACTTTCTTGGCTGCAAAAAGAGCATTTTGGCTCACTCTTTCTGTATTCCTGTCTCTCATAATTCGAGTCAGTTAAGGGTACCTGACCCTCAAGAATATATTTGGCTACAACTCCCTTCCAAAAGGACAGTTATTTAAACAGGGATAAATAATATGCCAACTTCAAGGTTTTTCCAGGGTAGGTCATGTGAGACTTGACGAAGGACTAGGGTTGCCCCCTTTCCCTGTGGCTGAAGCCGGACAGGGGGGGGGCGGGCCCATGACGTCAGTAGGCGGGCCCGTGATGTCACTGGGCGGAGCTATGACGCCGCGATCGCAGATTGGCCGATCGCGGCGTCAATCAAGCTAATCCCGCCCGGTTTTCCTTATTTGGAAAACCGAGCAGGAAGCATTGACCCGGGCAGCCCTTGAAAATATCGGGCTGTCCGGGTCAAAACTGGACAGGTGGCAACCCTACAACATACAAAGGAGCACCATACATTCAGTACTATATCAAATGGCAGCTGGAAAATGTACTACAATAGGTGGAAATTGAAAGGAGGGTTATTCTTACTTACTTTGGGCAATTGTTTATTGGCTCATTGTAAAGTATTATCATAAACAAAAGTTATTCGCACACATTTTTCTATACACCAGCCTTTGTTAAACATAAAAGAACTGACGTCTTCATGAAATATAACTCTACTGTGGTTTGACGGTTATGCTGGGATTTTTTTCAGTTGAAATGTGATTACATGTGGTTGTGTTGATTCTGATTATTTAGATTAAAAAATGGTTTCTGATAAATGTGCATTTTATTTCCAAGCAGGAAACCAGACTAGGTCAACCATTGTCACCTCTATCTGGTGGACACGAGCAGCTGGTCATGGACTATTTTGGTGGCTGTAGTCTAAGACTTCCATAGTGTGAATTACCCTGAGATGAATCACCCCGTGACGCTCCTGTGCATCTTCTTTCGTCCCGTAAACAACATATAGTACAGGAGATCAGCTTTAAATATTATACTAGCCAGGATCTATAACAAATTATCGGGCACAATCCAACATGCATACACACACATACACAATGTATGGGTATTTTAAGCAGTGTCTGTAACTCACAGACAGTGAATGAATTACCACCAGTCATCACCCTGGGCAAAAGATGGTGGCATTAGTTTCACCAAAATCTGCCCCTGCTAAATATAACTTTTCAACTGACCTAATGCTGGCAGTCTTAGCTTTTTATGCCATGGCAAGTCACTTTCTTTCAACTGAAAATTGTGCAAGAAATTAAATTTCGAATATTATGTCATGATGTTCTGATTACAATGACCTCCGTGTAGGTGCAAGCCATGGGAACAACATTGGAAAAGAGAACTGTAGATCTGAGACTGCCAGATAAACAGAAACATTTTGCAAATGACCCTAAAAAAAGTTGTTTTTGATAAGAGTGACACCACAATGGGTCAAGTTTGAAACTTGGACCTGACCCAGACCTGCAATCCACATTTCTACCTGCTCAGACCCTCTACCCAAGACCCACAACCTATAGACCAACATTGTTAACTGCACCTCGATAATCCTTTTTGCATACATGCAGGACTCAATCCAATGAACCAATGGATATCTAGTTCATGTGTTAGGTTGGGTTATCTCTGGTAAGAGTGACACTAATCATGGGTCAATTATGTAATTAACTGATCCTCCAATGGACCAATAGAAATCTAGTCTATGTGTGGCTCCAGCTGCTTCAACATTGGATGATGACCCCTCATGGCCTAATAGAGATCTGGTCCTTGTGCTGGTTGGGTTATTTCTGGTAAGAGGGACACCACACACAGGTCAATTTTCATGTAATCAACTGATTATCCCTATGGCCAATATAGATCTGGTCCATGTGTTGCTTGGGTTGCTCTCTGGTAAGAGAGATACAATGCTGGGGTCAATTTTCATGTAGTCAACTGATCTCCTCATGGTAGAGTCATGCATGGAACCAATGTTTTAAACTTGGACCTGACCAAGACCCGCAATCTGCATTTCTACCTACACTGACCCTCTGCCCACTACCTGCAGACCAACGTTGTTAACTGTACCTCCTATTTTCATATACTCAGGACTCTACCCAATGGAGCATTGGAGATCTGGTCCATGTGTTAGGTTGGGTTATTTCTGATAAGGGTGGCACTAATCATGGGTCAATTACTGTATTCTCCCATGGACCAATAGAAATATAGTGTGTGGCTCCAGCTGCTTCCACATTCGATGATGACCCCTTAAATGCAACAGTGTGGGTCGGTGATCAATTATATTTTTCATTTTGGACAAATACCTCTTACATGACACAATGCATGATAACTATGAAGTTTTATAAAACATATTTCTGTGGGCCAAACACACGTAACAATGGTGGAAAATTAATTCATAAATTAGTGAACCAAAAGGGTCTCAAATAAATCTCTTTACACAGCTGGGCAGCATAAGAATCATTTATGATAACTGGGGACTCTTGCGTTATTGGTTAATAACTGGAGATTCTGTTTTTAGCATCCAATATTTGCTTATTGCATAAATATATGGTTTCATATCCTGCAGTTCTCCCCACATGTCTCTTCATGCAGCTGTTTGTATTGTACATTGAGCCTCTGTGAATTTTTCTGATTCTCCCACTTCCCCTTTCCTACTCCCATTTATTCTGCCCCGCTCTTCTGGTTGGTAACATAAATACATTTTAATAATAATAAATAATTCATTATAAATGTTTCTGTGGAGCATCTAATAGAACTGCAAATCACAACTTGAAGGCAATTCTGCTTTTTGGGTCCAAAGCAGTTGCTTAACCCCAAGGGTCCAAATAAGCTGTTCAACTCCATGGAATTGTAAAACTGGAAAACTGTTTACCCTTTCCCCTAAGAGTAGGGACACAATGCATTATTGATATACTCCATGCTACATAAACACAAGATCTCCTCCTCCAACCAGTTGCATGTGGTCTGGACACGTGCAATTTGATGGTCATGTGAGACCTCCATTCTCTAAACCTTAGTGTTATCCATCTCCTTTCAACTAATTCAAAATCTACCTTCTAGTTTAATACAAGTTAATATCTTATTACATCTCCTATAGCCAACTGAGTATGGATCACCAACATTTGCTTGAAAGTCACATCCATAAACTCATCCTGTGATTGACCAGGACAAAGCTTGTTCTACTGTTTTTTATAGCACTATACCACCTCCCACTTAAAGAATGGATTTGAGGTCTCTGCCAGTCATTTTCTCTGCCCCCTCTCTTCAGATATTCTTTGGGGCGAAGCAATCCTTAAAGGAGAATTAAATCCTAAAAATGAACGTGGAACTTATTTCAGCTTGTCATTAGCAGCAATAGAGCTTTAGTTCTCCTTTAACATGGTGTGGGGGGTGGGGTAAGAACATTTATGGGTCTGAAGGATTCAGGTTGTTGGTGAACATGACACTGTGCAGAGAATATGTATATTGGGAATACTGGTGGGAGAACCAAACACACTAGCAGGAACATTTGGTAAGTGGTTGGGTGAATGGTAAGAGGGGTGTAAATGTTGTTATGACAAGCTGGCTACTATATATGTCAATTTTTATTCTAGTCTATCCTACTTTGTGCTTGTGGGCTACGCCCGGACATTTTTTTTGGTGGTGGAAGGCTTTGGCTCATAACATTGAGATTATTTGGGCAGGTGATGGGGTAGGACTGGGATTAAATCACCCCAAATCTTTGTGTAGAATGTAATGTTCCCCCAGATTTGTGCTGTCTCTGTGCTCTTTCCCTCCTCCCTCACATGCGGGGAAGAGGTTTAGAATTTACATGCCAGTTTCGTGGAGATTTTATTTGCCTTTCTCTGTACCCTGTAAAAGAAAAAGGGAACTAGTGGCGCCAAGTGGTTTAACCAACCGGCGTGCCCCAGTGTAAAAGATTTAAACAGGCAGTATAGTTTAGTTATAAGAAGGTCTTCTATTCCCTTTGTGCTTTGTAGAAGTAAAATTTATTATCATAGGTCAGTGTTCCCCAACTGGTGGCTCAGGAGCAACATGCTCCCCAACCCCTTGGATGTTGTTTCCAGTGGCAAAAATAATCAGGTGCTTACTTTGAATTCTTTTTTTTTTTCAACTTAAAATTTTTTTATTTGAGTTTATACATGTAAGAAAAATACAAAACATTTTCCGCATTGAGAGTAT
>CM044436.1:122129589-122180082 GCA_024363595.1 Xenopus borealis
GTATGGTAGTCATGATTTCCTCTTCTCTAATGGGGGCATTTAAGGTTTCCAACTCTAACGTAAACAATTTAACTTTGACATTTTCTTGTAAGAATGTTTTTCTCGACTGTTCTGTGTGTAGTTGGTGTGGCGAGGTGTGTGTATATAAGTTGTATAGGTTTAGGTAATATTTCCTAAACTCCTCCGTGATTTCCTCTGGTGAATACACCATTTGTCCATTGCCTTTATCTATTGAGGGTATGGCTGCTTGTGCTTGCTTTTCCCTTAGTTTTCGTGCTAATAATGTATGCGGTTTGTCTCCGCTTTCATAATAACGTTGTTTGAGCCAGCGTAGGGCTTTTTCTGTGTTCACCAATAGTAATGATCTAAGAGTTCTACGTTTCTGCATTATTGTTTGATGTAGTTGCCTTGTAGGGTTTCGGGCGAGGAGTTTCTCCCCTTGGGCTATTTGTCTCTCTAACTCTGTTATCTGTTGTAACCTCGTGCGTTTTCGTCTAGAAGCTATAGATATAAGGTGACCTCGTAGGACCGCCTTGTGTGCTTCCCATAAGGTTACATTGTCTACTGATCCCTGGTTTGTCTGGAAATACTCATTCATGTAGTTGAGAATTTTTCTCTTAATTTCAGGGTCATTGAGGAGTGATTCATTTAGACGCCAATGTGGTGTCCTTCTAGGGGAGTGAGTTAAATCTATCTCTATTTCTGCTGCCGAATGATCAGTCCATGACATAGGTAGTATGTCTGAGGTTATTGTCATTTGTAAAAGGTCCCTAGATACCAGAAAGTAGTCTAGCCTAGAGGACGTGTTGTGCCTTGCTGAATAAAAAGTATAGGCCCTCTCATTGGGGTGATGGACTCTCCAGACCTCTCTGAGATCTAATTTTCGGGTTAACTGTCTAAGTTTTTTAGATTGGTCTGAGGTATCTTTATTTGGGGGGGGGTGGAATGGTCTCTTATATCTGAGAGTGGTAGATTGAAGTCTCCACCAATTATAACTGGGGTTTGACCTTCCCCTCGAGCCTTGGTTAGTTTAGAGCGGAGGAATTTTATCTGACCTTTGTTTGGGGCATACAGATTCATAATCGTTATGGATTTGCCTTTTATAAGGCCTGTTAAGATTAAGTATCTACCTGCTGGGTCTGCCTCTACCTTTGTCACCTGTAGTGGGCAGTTCCTATGGATCATAATCAATACCCCTGCTTTCTTAGCCTCAGCCGATGCGTAGTATACATTTGGGTATATATGAGATTTGAGGGTATGACCTTCAGATTGTCTAAAATGCGTTTCTTGGACTAAAGCTATATCTGGCTTAAGTCTGTGTATTTCTCGCACAGCCAAGTAACGCTTTATGACACTGTTAAGGCCATTAACATTTATCGTGATTATCTTAACCATGTTTGGCAGTAGTGGGTTAGTCCCAAAGATCTATCCCCTTGTAATCCATTGCCCTCATGGTTTTGTGTAAAGTAAGTTATATATATAACCTTAACATCTCTGTAGTCAACATTTGGAGAAGCTAGATGTTTAGAGACTACTGTGATTGCATCGGTCGGTAAGGGCAAGACCAGGATCAGAGCTAAATGTTTAGAATCCACAACAGTTGCATAAAACAGTGAAAATAAAACCAACAACATTAACAGTAACTTTGGTATATAAAAGCAGAGAAAAAAGTACCCCATTTTGAGTTCACACGTGGGTTTCCGGTGAAAATAAAGGGGTAAACTTAGGCAGTATCTAGCCTAAATTGGGTGCGTCCTGGTGGCTACTAGAGCACTTGAGTCTGAAAAACTTGGTGTTATGTACTCACATGCTGTCCCTGGCTCCGGACCTCTTTCTGTAGCTGAGGTAGAGGGATGTAGCGTATAGATAACATGGGTGTTATTAAGTTAGGCGTCCTTGGAAGTGGTCGGGTGAGATGCTTTTGGTGACATTCTTGTAACTTTGTTCCATTCTGGAGCCGGTCTTTCTTTGGGCCTGGTTCCTCCTGTTGGCATTTCTGGTTGCTGTTCGAGATTGGGGATCCCAAGGTCTTTGAGGAATCGTTCCCCATCTGTAGGATCCTGTAGTGTGTACTGGCGTTGCCCCTTAGTTGCTACACAGATAATCTGCCAAATCTGTCAATCGGATTTATATCTGCAGTTTTAATCTGCCTGTGTATGGCCACCTTTACTCCAGTGGAACAGTGACCTCTAGAGGTCACACTCACAAGAAAACATTTGAATCATAAAACTATAAAAGAGTTAGCACAATATGTAGGGCTGGTGTTTGGGTGCAGATGGTGGGAATGGCTGGGAATAACTAGAAATAAATATTCAGTATAGACTCAGAAATGCTTATTAATCTGAATAATTGAGTTTATTTACATTAACAAAAGCCACCATGATGCTCTGACATGGTTACCCAATTTATTCAGTCTAGCACCCCCACTGATCAAAATAATGTAAAAAATGGTAAGAATATGGTCTTGCACTTGCAAAGATTTAACCTTATTGGAATTCAGATGGATCACTGACATTTGCAACACACCATGTACTTGGATTGTAAAAATGAATAATAAAAAGGACTACCATCTACAACATATTAAAAAAATGTTGTTTTAAAGGGGAATTGCCCTCCAGTTAGATAGAATTGTTTTATTATGACCACGCAATGGTTCATTTGCCACAGAGAGTACAGTAAAGTTTATAGTAATTTACTGTTGTAAGCCCTAACCTCTGTGCCACCACTTACCCACTGGGATGGAGGGTAACATTTTTATTTGGCTATTCACTAACGAGCTTATAAACTATGCAACTTTATACAGGGTCTCTTTTTGGGAAGCCTTCACTATACTTTGCCAGTGCTTGTCAATAGTGATGGGCGAATTTATTCGCCAGGGGCGAATTCCCGCGATTCGCCACTGGCGAATAAATTAGCGAAATGCCAGCGAAAATTCGCCTTGCAAAAAACCGAGTCGCGCTTGACGCGACGCAAACAACGCGACGCACGTCAAAAACGTGCCGCGACTCATTTGGCTAATTTTTTTGCCAATTCGCGAATTTTGCGGGAAATTCGCTAATTTTCCGGCGAAGTGAAACGGGGTAGATTCGCCCATCAATACTTGTCAATCGACTGATAGAACCACTATCTCTGCCATTAAACTATTCCTATCCCTGAACATATGTTGACCTTCATGTATCTTGAGTGACACTTGCATCCTTTCATTAATATTCCATGTCTATTTATCTATGTTTCTTTTCTGACACCCACACATACCTTAACCCCCCCCTCCCCCCGATTCTCTCTTTCTCTCGTTTACACAGTGGAATTCTCCACTAGGTTTGTAGGTTTTGCTTCGTCTTGGAAACCCCAGCATTGAACTTCCTCTCTTTGCTTGTGCATAAAAACCTGCCGAAGCTCAGAGCTGCCTGTTATACACTTCCACACACTCAATTCAGTCTCAGCTCTGCTTCCACCATGACCACTGTCTCTCTACCAGTGAATTCTTCAGACCTTGAAAGCCAAAAGTATTCATTGAAGAGGTGCCGGAGTCTAGACCATTGCCTGGTCATATCAGTGGTGCTCATCATACTGACTTTAGGATCCTTTGGTGTATTGACTGTTATCGACTGGAAGAGACCACCATCCTTTGCTCAAAGTTCAATAGCAGATAGCAGAAATGTAAAGGTGAGAGTGACTTAAGACAGTTTCATTCTAGTAGGTACCCCCTAGTAGTTTATTTACAAATTAAAATGCATGCATAGTTGTTTCTGTCTTATTCCTTAAGGTCACAATTGAATCTCTCCATAGACAATCTTTTATTTTTGTGCTCTAGAACATACCTATGCCTATCGGTTCAAAGAGCTTATTTATATTAACAACAATTTCTTTTCTTCTCTTTCTTATAGATGAGCCGAGTCCATCTTGTGCCAACCAATAGTAAGTATCTACTGTATATACACAACTATCCAAAGTTCCGATGTTGCAAAACGCTTGATATCCAATGTGGTATGGACTTCATAATATTTAGGAATTAAAGGAATTCTTTGTTTTTTTTTTTCTCCATAGCTGCTCTGAAGATCGACACCTGGACTTGGTTTCCCAACGGTGTGGACAATGTGCACGCGGATAAAGATTTTACTTTTGATGATACAGAGATTGTAATACAGAGGACGGGCCTCTATTATATCTACACCCAGATATCTGTGATATGCCGTGTCACAAACGGGTGTGAGAAGGATGGAGTGACTTCTCTGAACGTTATCAAGAGTGGAGAAGAAAGTAGCCCCATACTGACTGTCAACATGACGTTGGAGAACGCTCACAAATCACAAAGGTTTTCTGGGACCACACAGTTGCTCTTTAAGGAAGAAAGCCTCAGCACCAAACTCTGGACTGACAACACAGATTTGTACTGGGAACTTAACGATAATTACGACAACTATTTGGGACTCTTCTTGATAACCGAAACTGAGGATATTCGCATGTCCAGTGAGCACTGGTAAAATCTGATAGAGATCTGCCCTTGAACAATGGACTTTATCTCCATGCAAACAGCACTACAGGACCAATTCTATATATTTATACATATATATATACATATTATGTTCTACTACAAATGGGATAAAGGATTCTCAGGCAACGTGTATTGGGATACCAGCTTCTCAGTCAACATGAATTCTGATCAAGGGATTCTTTATCCTATGTAAGTTTGGATGAGGGGGTTTCAGCCAACATGAACTGATATTATTGGTTTTGGGTTGACCAGTTCTCACCATTTGCACTTTAAAGTGGATCATACTCTGCTTGTCTTCGTAACCCTAGTCTATTATCACTGTGTGATATTAGTAATACACCTATTGGCAGAGGTTTTCTCTAGTATCTAGAATAGAAACCTCATAGAATAAAAAGTTCTCTGCCTGTGGGTTGGAACCGTGGGGGGATCATACTCTTTGGTTAAATTAAAAATAATGTTCATGTGGGATAATCTGGAATTCTTTAAAAGGTCCTGGGACTTCTATTGTCTTCTGTTTTCCCCCTTCTTCTTGCTCTGTCTATTCCTAGTAGATTCTGCATATTTCATTGTCTTGAATAAACCCTTCTCCCATTTCTATTCCAGCCCTTCCTTTACAACCCTTTATATTACTTTTATAGGACTCCTAGTAGAGTCCCCTTCATTTTTTTCATTAAAGCTATATCATTTCCTTTATCATTCCATTTGCATCTCCATTATTTCATATAAGAACTCTCCCTTTTTATTATAAAGTCCTCTCATCTCATTTCATCTCTTTGCTCCCCTTTCGAATCCCCTTTTAACCACCCCTTTATTTCTCTGCCTTTAAGAGCCCATTTAAAGGCCGCAAGAGTAATTCTGCATCTGTGTGTGCAATGCACATCTATATATTTTGTAGTTCTTGTTATATTTACTATTTATTTAGTTGTGTTTTCTTTATTAAATGAAGTTCTGCAATATTATACTAATTTATTGCATATTTATTAAATTATTAACATTTACTGAACTCTGTGTTCTTTTCTGTTGTGTGGGAATACTTTTTTTTTTTTATAAATTAGTTGGTTAAATAATTGAAATTGGAAAGGCAGGGGTTAACAGATGTGTAATGTCCCCCTTAGTGGGCTACAGAAGTTACCCAAAATAAATAGTTTATAATATGTACTGTCTAAAAAATTGCAACATAAGGCACAAAGGTACTCAGAAATTTACATGTATTGTAAACACCACGAGGTGTAGCTAAGGTGAAAGGGAACCCTTGGAATTGACCAATGGCTGGATACAGGATATTTGAGCCCTGTTAAAAGGAATGACATTTTAAAGTTTTTAAAAATGAATATGGCTAAAAATGCCATATTTTATATAGTGAACTTATTGCAGGAGGCTAAAGTTTCAGCTTGTCAATAGCAGCAATGATCCAGGACTTGAAACTTGTCACAGGGGGTCACCATCTTGGAAAGTGTCTGTGACACTCACATGCTCAGTGGGCTCTGAGCAGCTGTTGAGAAGCTAAGCTTAGGGGTCGTCACTAATTATCCAGCAGCAGAAAATGAGCTTCCCTGGCTGTAATATAAGCTGATGCTACAGGTTTGCTGATGATTAAATTGTGATGTTTCTAATGATGTGTATTAATGACTAATCGGCCTTATATTGTGACTATATTTCTATGACACTATCAGGTGTATATTTTGAGTGGGTCCCTAAGCTCAGTAAGTGACAGCAGCACAGAGCATGTGAATCAGTGAATCAGAAAAGAAGATGGGGAGCTACTGGGGCATCTACTGGGGAGACACAGATCTTTACTGCTAAAGGGCTGTGGTTGCCTTGGGCTGGTACACAAGCACAAAACATCACGTACAACATTTATACACACTTCTTTTGTTAGGCTTTAGTTCTCATTTAATTTAAATTACAATTACCATTCACAAATATTAATACACATTTAGGGAGCGTCTCAAACTTGTGCCACCTATTCTGGAAAAAAAATGGTGCCACCTTCTCTGGAAAAAAATACCAGCCTTCCTATATATTTATCTTTTTTCCCTATTAATAGCATTGGAATCAACCATCATCGGTATTTTACTGGCCAGGCTGGTAAAATACTGCCCAGGTGGCAACCGTACTTCCTGTTTACCTCACAGGGCACTTTCCCTCCCGCTCTCATTTGTTGTAAGTACTTCCTGGTTACCTCCCAGGGCACTTTCCCTCCCGCTCTCATTTGTTGTAAGTACTTCCTGGTTACCTCTCAGGGCACTTTCCCTCCCGCTCTCATTTGTTGTAAGTACTTCCTGGTTACCTCACAGGGCACTTTCTCTCCCGCTCTCATTTGTTGTAAGTACTTCCTGGTTACCTCACAGGTAGGGTTGCCACCTGGCCGGTATTTTACGAGCCTGGCCGGTATTTTTGATGGTTGATCCCAATGTTATTAATTGGAAAAAAAGATAAATATATAGGAAGGCCGGTATTTTTCTCCAGAAAAGGTGGCAACCCTACTCACAGGGCACTTTCCCTCCCGCTCTCATTTGTTGTAAGTACTTCCTGACTGCCTCACAGGTCACTCTATTATTGTTGTAAGTACCTGGTTACCTTACAGGGCACTCACTCTCTCAGAAAGTTAATTTGGTTTCACACTTACCAACTCCCCTGTAAACTGCTGAGTTAATTTAACTAGAGATAATGAGCTCTGTACTATATAAACATCTCCTTGTAATCAGTGACGTAACTATAGTGGAAGCAAACCCAGCAGTGGCAGGTAGGGTTGCCACCTTTTTACAATTTGCTTACCGGCCGACTGGGGGCGTGGCCAAAAGGGGGCGTGCCATGACGTCAAATGGGGCGTGCCGTGACGTCAAGGGGGCGGAGCCACAAGAGCGATCGGCTGAAGACTGCGAGAAAGGTAAGTTTTTCATCGGATTTAGGCAAGTCAAGGGCCATTTTTAAGGGGTATTACAAATTTACAGGCAGCTACGTTGCCGGTAAATTTGTAATACCGGCCCCGGCCTTGGCTGTGTTTTACCGGCTAGGCCGGTAAAATACCGGCCGGGTGGCAACCCTAGTGGCAGGTGGGGCAGGGAACTGTGGGGACTGCTTCCTCTATAGCCAATAGAGCCCCAGCCACCTTCGTACCTGTGGTGAGGGACGCAATTTGGAGTGGGTGGAGTAAGGGAAGTGGGTGGGAGGATGGGGATTGGAGTGCGCCAGGTCCATTTGAAGTTTTTTTGCAGGGGTGCAAGTGTATTCTAGTTACACCGCTGCTTTCAATCTGTGCACTAGGCATCTAATTATCTTCCTCGCAAGGACCAAACATCAAGTAGCTTCTGATTTCCTGTTTGCCCTGTTCCGCTAAATAACAAAAAACAGTTTTTATCCTAATTAAGGGTTGTTCACCGTCGAATGAACTTTAGGTATGTTATAGGATAGCTAGTTCTAAGCACCTTTCCAACTGGCCTTCATTTTTTCTTTTTACAGATTTCAAAGGGGGTCACTGACCCCATCTACAAAAACAAATGCTCTGTAAGGCTACAAATGTATTGTCATGGCTACTTTTTATTACTCATATTTCTATTTAGACCCTTCTCCTAATTATATTCCAGTCCCTTATTCAAATCAGTGCATGGTTGCTAGGGTAATTTGGACCTTAGCAACCAGATGGCTGAAATTGCAAACTGGAGAGCTGCTGAATAAAGAGCTAAATAGCTCAAAAACCACAAATATTAAAAAATGAAAGCCAATTGCAAATTGTCTCAGAATATCAATCTCTACATCATACTAAAAGTTCATTTAAAGGTGAGCAACCCCTTTAATCAATTATATTTGTTTTTATCTGTTCATTTACTATTATTTATTATAATATCATACCTACCGAATATCCTGCTTTTTGAGTGACAGTCCTGATTGTGAGCACACATCATGCTGTCTCAGTTGCAATGTGCATGTCCCTCATTGCTTGGCTCCTCTAAGATTTTTCTTGACACCTCTAAGAAACACACGTCCAAGCAGCCTGGGACTTAGAAAATAAGAACAATGCTGTTGGTATTCTGTTTGTGTTAGTATAGGCGATGTCATGCTTTCAATCTGTCCTTTTCTGCATTGATCTTACTGGCATGTCTGGTATTAATGGAGTGCTCATTGACCATATATGCAGTGATCTTACTGGGCTTAATATGCTGATTATCCATTTTCAGTAGTAATGATACTGACACACCTAAGTTTAATATCCATTTTATTTAGTAATTATACCGGCATATCTGGGGTTCATATGCTCTTTATCCATTTTATTTAGAATTATACTAGCCTGTCTTGGGTTAACATGCTGATTTTATTTAGTGTGCAGCTTGCCAATGGGGATCAGCATGACTGCTGCTTCCTATAATGGGGATCAGATCTGTGCAGCAACTGGGACAGAATGCTCTGTTATACTGATAGCTAGAATCTCAGCTGCCATAAAGCAGGGCAGGACTACTGCTTCCTATAATGGGGATCAGATCTGTGTAGCCACTGGGACAGAATGCTCTGTTATACTGATAGCTAGAATCTCAGCTGCCATAAAGCAGGGCAGGACTACTGCTTCCTATAATGGGGATCAGATCTGTGTAGCCACTGGGACAGAATGCTCTGTTATACAGATAGCTAGAATCTCAGCTGCCATAAAGCAGGGCAGGACTGCTGCTTCCTATAATGGGGATCAGATCTGTGCAGCCACTGGGACAGAATGCTCTGTTATACAGATTGCTAGAAGCTATAACAGAAGAAGAAGAAGAAGTTTAGTGAGATAAATAAAGGAGAAGTAACCATTTAATTACAGATGTCCAAACCGTTTTTATTACCCTGTCCCTCTGAAGTGCTCTCAGTAACAGATAATAACGACCACATGACATGTCTACATCCCACTGATAATGTAAAATCAAAGCAGAAATGGAAACAAAAGTAGCGCCGCTTAGATTGCTATGAACTAAATGCTATAAGAACATTTTAGGTGAATTTCCCCCATTAATAAAAGTACAGAAAAAACGTGGGCGATTCATTAATAAAGCAATTAGGAAATACCAGCAATGAAGATAAAATGGTACAGTCTTGCAACTCCTCTAAAAATAATACTAGAAGGGGGGAGGAAAATATCCGAGAGCTGATGGAAAGTGCATGATAAGATAATAGTTTCGCTGGAGAGACCACACTGGAAACCACCTGCAGAACCCAGAGCAATGTGAGTGTTTTGAGCAAAGAGGTCCACCTGGAACTGCTTCATCTGCTTTACACACAAGGCTTCATACTGAGTAGCATTAGCAGCAGGGACAGGCCGATGTTGGACACCCATGCTGTTCTCTGCTGGATGAACACCAATGAAAATGCCCATTGCCCTTAAAGGGGTTGTTCACCTTTAAATGAACTTTTAGTATGACGGAGAGAGTCATATTTTGAGACAATTTGCAATTGGTTTTCATTTTTTATTATTTGTGGTTTTTGAGTTATTTAGCTTTTTATTCAGCAGCTCTGCAGTTTGCAGCGTCAGCCATCTTTGCTTGGGTTCAAATTCCCCTAGCAACCACGCCCTGATTTGAATAACATACTGGAGTATAACTAGGAGAGGCCTGAATAGAAGAATCATTAAAAAGTGGCAAAACCAATACGTTTATAGAATTGCAGAACATCTGTGTTTTTAGATGGGGCCCAGTGACCCCCATTCGAAAGCTGTAAAGGTGTAAAAAAAAGAAAAAAATGAAGGGCAGTTGAAAAGGTGCTTAGAATTAGCCATTCTATAACATACTAAAAGTTCATGTAACGGAAAATATATGGTTTTTGTTATTTAGCTAAACAGGGCAAACAGGAAAACAGAAGCTACTCCATGTTTGGTCCTTGCAAGGCAGCTAATTAGATTCCCATTGCACAGATTAAAAACTAGAGTGTGCTAGGCTCCCTTGTAAAATAATCTTCAGAGGGGCCTGGTGCACTCCTGTCCCCATTCTCCCGCCTACTTCTTGTCCCACCCCGCCTACTCCCTGTGCCAGCTCCACCCACTCCCATCCCAACTTTTGTCCCTCTCTGCGGGTAAGAGAGCAGCGGGGAGGAGGGGGTTTTCTATTGGTTATATCCGGGGGGCCCTGCTCCCGTGCCCCCCCTGCGACTGTGGGGGCTGCTTCTTCTATGGTCATGCCACTGATTAAAAGGAGATGTTTATACAGAGCTCATTATTTCTAATTAAATGAGGGGAGTTGGTAAGTATGAAACCAAATTTACTGTTTCTGTTACTACTTTATAATTAAATAAAAGGACACTGGAAATTCTGTAATCAGGGACAAAAACTGAGAACCCAGGGGCCCCCATTCACAGCTTGTGCTCCCCCTATGGTTGTGTTTGTTTATTCAGACATTATTGTTCAATTACTAATAATACAAGTCTTAAGTGCTCAATAGTGCAGGTGCAAAATGGCAATTATTAGTGGCCCTACACATAGCAGGCTAGAGTACTGCGCGGGTCCATTTTTTGGGACCCATACCCGCAAACTGCAATCCGCAACCCGGACCCGCGACCCGCATTCTTACCCGTTTGGACCCGCGACCCGACCCATACCCGCAACCCAGACCCGCTGACCATCAAGAATCAGGAAGTGCTGTCATTGTAAACTGGAAGTGACATCATCGGAAGTAGCCGTGATCAGAAAAAAAGGAGTAAAACAGGAAGTGCTGCCATTGTAAACCAGAAGTGACACCATCGAAAGTAGCCGTGATCAGAAAAAAAGGAGTAAAACAGGAAGTGCTGCCATTGTAAACCGGAAGTGACATCATCGGAAGTAGCCGTGATCAGAAAAAAAAGGAGTAAAACAGGAAGTGCTGCCATTGTAAACCAGAAGTGACATCATCGGAAGTAGCCGTGATCAGAAAAAAAGGAGTAAAACAGGAAGTGCTGTCATTGTAAACCGGAAGTGACACAATCGGAAGTAGCCGTGATCAGAAAAAAAAAGGAGTAAAACAGGAAGTGCTTCCATTGTAAACCAGAAGTGACATCATCGGAAGTAGCCGTGATCAGAAAAAAAGGAGTAAAACAGGAAGTACTGCCATTGTAAACCGGAAGTGACATCATCGGAAGTAGCCGTGATCAGAAAAAAAGGAGTAAATCAGGAAGTACTGCCATTGTAAACCGGAAGTGACATCATCTGTAGTGGACATGCTCAGAAAAAAGGATTAAAAATCGCTATGGCGAAGATCCACGACCCGACCCTCAACCCACTAACCCGCAGAACTACCTACCCGCTTCTATACCCACACCCGGAACTTCTACATGCAATCCGCAGGGTACTGCTGGATTTTTCGGGTAACCCGCGGGTACCTGACTGGCTGCAGGACTCTATAGCAGGCTGCTGGGCATGCCGGGGGGGCCACCCCATGACCCCGATACTGTTGATTAAACTAAAATCACATAAGGGCACAAGATGCAGGATAATGTGCAAAGTGCAAAAAATGAAAAGGCCACTTTGCTCTATTATTTCGTCCATGCCATGGCACATGGGCCCGATTTCATGTGGGACAGGCAGTCTAATACAAGAAAGCATTGCCAAGGCTGAAAGGCAAAGGTAACACATACTTTTTCTCCAAACTGGAGAGGAAACAAAACACCTTAACAGCAATTTTCATGTACCACATCCTCCCACTCGGAGAGACAGGAGACGTGTGAGAGTGTAACGGAGACAGTATTACAGAGAGGTCTCGGTATCTGTTGGCACCGCGGGTATCTCAAAGCACCAGGAAAAAAGAATAACAGCAGTTTTAGGTTTTGCGGCTTTATTGCCCGGGCTTCATTGAGCCACAATGATATTAATGCTCTGTTGCGACTCTTCCACCCATTGATTAGTGGCCCCCGTTGGGTTTTCGGGAGGTGCAGGGTCTTAGTACAAGTTGCCCAAAGCGGGCATCAATACTCTAACATTTCATCAGGCAAATTATAACCAGAGAAGCCTGTACAGGTATGGAACCTTTAATCCAGAATGCTCTGGATGCCCTGGGGTTTTCTGGATAATAGATCCATCATTTGGATCTTCATACCTTACATCTACTACATGTAAACATGAAATAAACCCAACAGGCTGGTTCTGCTTCCAGGAACGATCAGTTATACTAATATACCAGTATAATGCTAATTATTTAGATAAAATGAAGTCTATTGGAGATGACCTTTCCATAATTCAGAGCTTTATGGATAAAAGGTTTATTAACAGGTCCATACCTGGACCAACCAAACTTGACAGTCTACTGGTGACATCTCATTCGCCTACTTGCCAACAAGCAATATCTGATCTATCATAGTGCTCATAAACAGGTATTGGATCCTTTAACTGGAAACCTGTTATCCAAAAAGTTCGGAATTACTGAAAGGTCATTTCCCATGGATTCCATTTTAATCAGCAGACATTCAAGCACAGGATACTCAGTAGATAACAGATAAGTTATGAAGAATTCCTTTGTGTACTACAGAGCTTATCTGTTATCTACTGTGTATCCTGCGCTTGAATGACTGCCCCCATGGCTACACAGCAGCTTGTTTATATAAACTATAGTAGTACTTATCTGTTATCTATTGTGTATCCTCTGCTTGAATGGCTGCCCCCATGGCTACACAGCATCTTGTTTATATAAACTATAGTAGTACTTTTCTGTTATCTATTGTGTATCCTGTGCTTCAATGGCTGCCCCCATGGCTACACAGCATCTTGTTTATATAAACTATAGTAGTACTTATCTGTTATCTACTGTGTATCCTGTGCTTGAATGACTGCCCCCATGGCTACACAGCAGCTTGTTTACATAAACTATAGTAGTACTTATCTGTTATCTACTGTGTATCCTGTGCTTGAATGGCTGCCCCCATGGCTACACAGCAGTTTGTTTATATAAACTATAGTAGTACTTATCTGTTATCTACTGTGTATCCTGTGCTTGAATGGCTGCCCCCATGGCTACACAGCAGCTTGTTTATATAAACTATAGTAGTACTTATCTGTTATCTACTGTGTATCCTGTGCTTGAATGGCTGCCCCCATGGCTACACAGCAGCTTGTTTATATAAACTATAGTAGTACTTATCTGTTATCTACTGTGTATCCTGTGCTTGAATGGCTGCCCCCATGGCTACACAGCAGCTTGTTTATATAAACTATAGTAGTACTTATCTGTTATCTACTGTGTATCCTGTGCTTGAATGGCTGCCCCCATGGCCACACAGCAGCTTGTTTATATAAACTATAGTAGAGTTTCTGAAGCAAACACACCAGTTACACCAGTGCAGGACATCACTACATTATATTTTCATTACTTTAAAACACTTTAATTTTTTGGTGTTACTGTTCATTTAAGGGCTTGCTCCTTTCACTAGACAATCTATCCAGTATCTATCATCCATCCATCTATTATCTAGCTAGCTATCCTTTCATCCATATATTTATCTGTTAATTTGTTGCTACGCAGTATTTTTGACTCATTGATAAATATTCCCCATTACATTAAACCAAGCTGCCCAGTATAATGTAATGGGGATTAAATAAAGATCACAAGAGGAAGAAAGGAATATTAGGTAATGTGAAAGTGCCAATGAATATGAAACACTGTTTTTGTTGTTCCAATAATGCAGTAGCTGTAAGAATAAAATGAAAGTAGCACATGTATGGCTCACGGAGAGAGACCAGCAAGTTTCCATTTGGAGGTGATTGCTCAACAAGCTTGTGTGATGCAACTTTTTGTTCCCAGTCCTTGGTCATCTGGTGTGTGTGATGCAATGGACTGGTCTAACTGTGAACCTTTAGTCATGATAACTGGCTGTGTTTATTATGGTAAAGCCACGGAGAGAGAAGAGAGAACGATGAACATGAATTTAATTGGAGAAGTAAGGATGCGAAGATAGAAATGAAGAAAAGAAAAAAAAAAGAATGGAAGAGAAAGGAATGAGGGCTTGATGGGCAAGGTCAGGAACGGGAGTAGATAAAGAACATGGCACATGGGGACAAAAGTGACAGATAAAGGTGAAGTAAGAGCCCAGCAGGTCAAAGGACACATGGTGACTGGCCACACACGGGCAGAATAAAAGCTGTCGATCAGCCAGATATGGATCTGGTAGCTTGAGGACCACATGGACTAGTTGATGTGGTCCTACGATCCATCGGCACCCATTGTCTTCTTTTTAATCTGATAGTTTGGACCTACGGCCGAACATCCGAATTAACTTGATATAGCCCTGCTGTGGGTGGGCATATCAGGAAAAGATTTGCTCACTTGGAGAGGTTGCCAAACTAGTGGATATTATCATGTAGAGTATGGCCACCTTAGGGCCATGTGGATGGTGGGGATAAGGTGAGAAGAACTATTACATATTGGCTTTATACTGTCCAGTGATAGAGAAGGGGAGGAAGAAGAAATTAGTAGAAGGGTTCCAAGGATTAGGAAGAGGAAGCAATGGGGTATGATGAAGAAACGGTGCTCTAAGTAGAAGTTATGAGAGGCAGGGCCGGATTTACATAGTAGGCCCACTGCCATTCGTCACCCCTGCCCCCTCCCCTTCATTCGTGCACATGCACAAATTTTCATAATCAGATCGGGAGCATTGGGTATTGGCATATGGAAAATCTAAAAAACTATTGTGTCTCCTGAGCAGCCCCAGAGGTTCCTAACCAATGTGGATGTGGTTGGGCAGCATGTCGCCCCCTAAAATCCTGCTGCCCTAGGCTCGGGCCTTGGTGGCCTTTCCACAGATCCTGATGAGAGGTAACCCCCATGCTCAAGTGCCCTTAGGATGAGGAAGCCAATGTCAGGAGAAAGAGCAGATCAATACACGTAGACTTAATGACATATAGGGGAAAGAGTAGGATGATATGTTTATACTGGACCACACCAAAGATCACCATTTTGCCCTTATCTGTTTATTTATTAAATCAACAAATATCATATCTTGCCTCACCCAAAGAGTATCTGAAGTTATATACAGAGGGCGGTATTCTAGACTCCTATTGATGAAGAATGGATTGTAAAGGATGATTTCCTTTGTTCCTGAGCAGGTCCACCATTAGAAATCATGGGGGCCCTGTACAACAACATTTCCTGGGCCCCCTGGGACTCCCACCTCAACCCCCAAGCCCCACCCCAGATCCCGCCCACTCCACACCACAGTTAAAAGACCACATAGACATCAGCATTAAAAGAGGGTAACCCCCCCCCACACACACACAAGTTATAAAGTTATAAAAAGCTATTGATGGTCAGAACCTCCTTATAAGTTAAAACAAAAACTGTGGTGCCAGGGTCCCCCATAAATTTTTTTTTTACAAAATCGGTGGTCAGGGCCCCTCCTATAAGTTTAAAAAAATCACTGGTGCCAGCCCCCCCCCACAAGCCAAAAAAAATTAGGACCCCAAAGAATATTTTTTTTTTATAAAAAATGGCGCCAGGGCCCCCCTTGCAAGTTAAAAGAAATTGGGGCCCCAAAGAATATTTTTTTTAGAAAAACCTTGGCACCAGGGCCCCCCTTACTAGTAAAAAAAAAACTGAGTATTGAGTATTGAAATAATACACTGGTGGCCACTGGATTAAAAAAAAACATATTGGTGTTCAGTAGAGGACTTCAACTTCCCCTCCTTTCCTGACATTCGGTCTTTTTTGCAGATTCAGGACTTCAACTTTGCCTCGTTGTGCCCCCCTGATGACGGCCCTGTTCCCGAGCAGGGAGGGGAGAATGTGATGGATGCCAAGCCCATTGTTTAAGCCATATTGAGTGCAACTGGTGAACCCAATTCTGATTACATGTTCCTCACTCTTGTCTTCCACCACAAGAGTGAAACTAAAAATATTTTATTATAGTCCTATATGATCCTCTCAGCAACCACTGATTTCTGATGTTACATATATTGCTTGTCATGGGACTCCCAGAATAAAAGGTCCTGAGGACATTACAAGACTCGGGACACACTGAGTTTTTGCAATAGTGAGGGGTTGTTCAGAGGAGGCCCACTGTGTTGCACAAATCAGCTTGCTCAACTGATAGTGATTCATCTCTTCTTCCCATGACAGTGATTCACCTTTTAACACCAGCACCCAGTGATTCAGCTTTTACACAACTATATATATATCTGCTCAGTAGCTTTTCTCCTAGCGCTATAGATATGTCTCTTTAGCTATATTATTTCCTTTGCATCTGGTGCCATATGTGTTGCACAAGTTCCTGTAACTAGCAAGTCACAGGTATCTATTGGGCTTCAAAGCTTGAGCCTAGTCAATGCTCCAAACCATTAAGGGTGGCAGTGTCCAATGCTATGGGGTAAGAGATTTAACATATGGGCATCAAGTCGTTCCTCCTTAGTTGGTGGCACAGGCTATGGAAATGAGACTTCTTAATATTAACAGTAATAAGCTGGTCCAGTTGAGATTGTTTTCACAGAAGAAGAGGCTTTATTGTCCAGAAATCCAAAGAATTAAGCCAATGAAATCCTCAATTTCATGGTTCCTCATCAACTACAATGTGCTGCAGCATTGCAGATCTTTCTTTTATTTATTGGCCCCAGACAAGCAGGGGGGTACACTTTTTACAATCATATGACACAACAAAAAGTTGGTTTTACCATGTGGTTAATGAATGCATCCCTGAGAGGAATCAACTCGATGGACATCTCATGTATGTCACAGGTTTTCATTATATGGCACTACCCATCGGAAATTGTTACAGGGGCCTTAATTAAGTGCAACATTAGCCTCCCCTCCAAAAGCATATTGGCCATTTATGACTATATCTGTGTTTCAAGATAAACCCCAAAGTGTGAGGCTAACTAACCTACATATGAATCATGAGAAATGTTTACATTGCCCCACCACTGATACCACATCCTTTGGAGATGCACAATGCACAGACATGAGACTGCCTATTTTTTTATTTACTCTTCTGCATTGTGGTTCTGCCGTGTTGACAGTCGTTTGATGATGTTATTCTAATCAAGCCATCAGCAAAAAGGTCTACACGTGAAAGAAGAGATATGGCTGCTTATGAACATCACCCTAAACATAGACCTGTAGGAGCCATTATAAAAACAAGGTCCTGCAGTAACTCATTGTAATTTTAGGTTGCAATGACCTTTGTATTGTCAGTTTTAGAAAGTGAATATGTGATTGGTTGCCATGAGGTGTCAAATAAAGCTCTTGATTTATATTTTGAGGGGATCACTGAGGGAAGTATCTAATTACCTTGGGTTTAAAGCACTAACATCTATTAAAGGCCACCCGAAGTCACGAGGAGGCAAAGTTGAAGCCCTGAAGCCACGAGTTTGCTATCCTTGACTCATGTAGTAGAAACATGCTACCTCCTCCCCAAGACATAAGTGAGCGGTCTAGATTAGTCTCTTGGATACGCCTAAGACCTGAGTCTTGAGGTGGGTCAGATAAAACTATTGTTGGGGGGGTTGTGAATGTCAGTAAGAGGCAAGTAGAGCCAGGTCATAGGTCGTAGAGCAGCCATAGTCCCAGCAAAAGGGTTGCCACCGTGGTACCGTGGCATTGGTTGCCACCAATGCAGAGACTTAAGTGATAATACTGTCGGTTGAGAAGCTTACTGAAAGTTTTATAACAGTACCCAAGAGCATAGGCATCAGAATCATGGAGGCCAGGGTGGTGTGACCCAACCAGAATTTTTACCCTTGATTCCAGTTTTTGTGGTGGAACCAAGTAATTTGGTTTCCTACAAAACAGGCAGGTTAAAGGGCACCTGTTGGTGCATTTTCCCTGACCAAAGATGCTGGGTAATAGTGCTCCCACTCTGGTTGGAGGTAATTATTTATAAAAATTAAACCCCACCAGCACTACACCACCTGCAATGGGAGGGAGCTCCAGGTATGAGCTTCCATGTTGGGGCACACACGTGCAGAGTGAATTCTGCAACATGCTGATTATGCCCATACACTATGCACAACATGGCCACTCGCATCAGGAGCTACCTCTCGGTGCATGTATTCTAGCACTGGTGGGGGCAATTTTTTCTTTTTTAAAAACTACTGCTACCCACAACCAGAGTGCAGGATCTATTAGCCTACACCTTTGCTTGAGGATAATATTTTTGGCCAACAGGGACCCTTTAATTGGCTTTAGATGAAATCAACCTTAGTGTGTTTGGCACATACTGGGGGAGGGATTGATGTGTATGATGATCAATCTCTAATGAGTCTGTTAGAAGACCACTGTGTCCATGTATCTCTGCTGAAGTTATCAGAGCTGCTTGGCTTGGCCTCTGCATCTTCCACCTACATATACGAGGGGCTCAATATAAAGTTAGGGATCTCCATGTAAAACAGGTTAGGAAATAATTTGGGGAGCCAATAGAATTGCACTGCTGTAATTGTATAACTGCTCAGTATAATGTACCTTTAAGAATCTTTTTGTTTTTTTCCCTCAAGGTTGGTAGTACAGGTGTACTTCACACTGCACAAAATTTGACCTCAAATGTCATCAGCCCACGATCTGAACACCTTCGGGTCAGCAAAAACATCCCACAAAATGCCAACTTCCCATTTGTAAGTCCTTTCCATGATGACGACATGTAAGAATGATAGAGAATTTTCGGAGTTACTGGTAGGTGGGAAATGCACTGCCATGTTGGATAATGATTGACGTGCCAGAAATAACTCGGCACAGCTGAAATCCTTGTGACTGCAAGGAAGGGATTTTTTATTTTCTTCGTTGTGAACATGCTAAGTTAGTTCCTGTCAGTTAATAACTTCCCCTTTCTTTCTTCAAAGGGAAATTTGCAAATAGGCCGCCATGCTGCTGTTTATTTAGTACCACTCTACAAGTGCTTCCTTATGTGTCACTTCATGTCTTCTTTATACCACCAAGCAAGGTGGAACATTTTGGTTTTTTTTACAATGAGAGCTGTGAAGTTGTAGTTTGGGCACCTAACCATTTTTTTTGAGGATTGACACCAATGTGCCCAATACATCTTACCATAATTCCTGGATTTCAGGTGCACTTTTTTTCTGTGAAATTCTTTTTCTATGGCTTCCAGAGTTCTTTCCTGGTGTCTCATTGGCATTTTAAACATCCCCAGTGCTCTTTGGCAGGACCCAACATTTTAAATGGAAGCCCATGTGTGTAGGCTATGGAACCAGAGGATTGGCCACTCTCTTTCTTTCTGTCCCCTTGGCCTAGGTGTGAAATAGGCAGGGTGAATGAGGGAGCAAGAGAAATGACACTAAGGGAATTATTTATCAAAAGTTTAAGTAAAAAAAGTCCGACCAAACTAGAATCTACAATTTTACTACTATTTACTATTTTATTACTGATAGAACTCGGTTTAGGAAAAACTAAAATAATTAAGGTTTTTGCAAAAAAAAAACCTGAATTCTTCAGGTTTCATGTCAGAAACTGTAAAAAAAATTTGGTGAAATTGCTCGAAACCCCTGATTTTTAACCAAAACTCAGCCCAGACCATGATATCTTCAAATTTGAAATGGGACCTTCACCATTGACTTCCAATACTTAGAGATAGCATCTTTTTGGATTTTGTGAGAAACCCCCTGAATTTTTCATGTTTTATGCCCAAAATGCTTACATTTTTCATGAAATCGCTTGAAACTCCAGAGTTTCTGGGATTTTTTGCTGAAACTCAACGCAGACCATGGCATCTTCAAATTTGAAATGGGACCTTCGCCATTGACTTCTAAAACTTAGAGATGCCGTATTTTTGGATTTTTTGAGAAACCCCCCAAATGTTTTGGGTTTTATGCGCGAAAAACTAGAATTTTTCATGAAATCTCTTGAAACCCAAGATTTTTTGCTGAAACTCAGCTCAGACCGTGTTATCTGCAAATTTGAAACGGGACCTTTGCCATTGACTTCTACACAACCCCAACAGCTTGAAGTTTTTTCAGACTTTTAGCAGTTTTGAGCTATAATAAATCATGAAAAATTCAAGGTTTTTTATTCCACTAAAAATTCAGATTTAATAGTAAAAAAAAAAACTCGAATTTTCGAGTTCTTGGCAATCGAACTTTAATAAATATCCCCCAAAGCATTCACAATTGTGTTCCCACCAGCCCATCCCTTGAATTTTGGAGAAGGACAGAGCAGAAAGCTCAAATAATTAAAAAAGGAGCTTAAGTCAGATCATTCAACATGGTGTAAAAAAGAGAGAGGACATAAGGCAGGATGTTGGAAACAGTAAGTCTTTTCCTATTGGGCAAGCCGAGAAGAGAGAAACCAATAAAAGGCTCTGACTTGGCCAAATCCTGAACTGAATTTGGGTTTGGTCCATCATTAGCATATATTTAACCTGCCTAACTGCTAGTTGATCCAGAGGATGGAAAAAAACTAATTTGCAGCATCTCCAATCTGCCTCAAGGTGGAAAACATTCCTTTCTGATTCCAAAATGGCAATCGGACTAGTCCCTGGATCAACTTGTACTATGAGCTATCTTCCATAACTCTGTATTCCCTCACTTGCTAAAAGCCATATTGCTGATTGCTTCCAACTTCTAAATTGATAGGATGGAGATTATATTTACATTAGTGCTTTATGTTTATTACCATGTGTTTTGGGGCATTATACTGTATACTGAATTGGCACTGAATTCTTCCTGCCATGTGTTGTGGGATGTATAAAATTGGGACTGTATTTATCTTGTCATATATACTACTATATGTTCTGGGGGCATCATATATATATATATATATATATATATATATATATATACATGTATAAAGACAAAAGTAACCAGCACAAAGGGTCTTATGGTGAAAAAAATCTTGTTTGTAGTTTATTTTTACATGTGCAAAACCGACGTTTCGGTCCCCATCGGGACCTTTTTCAAGGTAAAATGTGCACATACACAATCCAAATTTATACCCCTCCTCCCATAGCTCATGTGATTACCTGTGACATAATGTTAAAATTTAACCCTTTAAGTGGCCATTGTTCGGCTTAAAAGATACTTCTTATACAACCTTAATATCCATTCTGTGATAATTTTTTAAAAATTTATCCTTAGTGTACAAAGTGTTAAAAGTGTTAAGAAGGTATATTAAAAAATTACTAAAATACCTTGGCCTTAATTGTATTCTCGTGAAAATATTACAGACGCTAAATAAGTCCCAGTTCATAGTTTTAAACATAAAATGTTACTAAGTACAACTTATATCCAAATCCTTAAAAGATTAAATGTAGCTTAAATATTCGTTATATTGTTCCTTCAAACACTTCTATGTTTCCCCTTTTATCTCTTACTTAAAGGGCAAGGAAAGTGTAAAATAGAATAAGGGTAGAAATGGTGTATTTTGTATACTAAACATAAACATGAACTTACTGCACCACAAGCCTAATCAAACAAATGATTTATGCTTTCAAAGTTGGCCACAGGGGGCTGTCATCTTGTAACTTTGTTATACATCTTTGTCTGACACTGGCACTGCACATGCTCAGTATGGTCTGCTTGAGTTCTGCATGGCTGGTAAGTAAGGCAGGGGCTCCCCCTGCTGTTCATAAGTGATTGTTTCCCTGCCAGAAGCACTAAATGAAGGGAGAATTTCACTGCATACAGTCAGGTTTCTTATAAAAACAGTACACATTTCAAAATTAAAGTATATTGGAGATAGATTTCTTTTTCATTAAAGAAAGTAAAAATGGGATTTTATTTCTTTGCCTTTCCTTGCCCTTTAAGCCAATGTTGTGCTATCGGCTGTTTGGAAATATCTTGTTTCACTTTTTTATCCGCATAGTTAATATCCAATGCCGCTCGTATAGTGGACCTATGCATGCTGATCCTATCGCGTAATTGTCTCTTGGTTTTGCCGCAATAAATTAGCCCACAAGGACATTTAATAATATAGATCACATTTTCTGAGCGACAAGTTAACCTATGTTTGATCCGATATGGTTTACCGCTGTGTGGGTTATGAAATAAATCCCCCAGGATTAATGTGTTACACATCACACAATTGTTGCATTTGTACACTCCCAGCTTAAGGGTTCCCCCTCCCGTACTTGTTACATACTTATTAGTTGGGTCTGCCGGAGTTAAAAGTTCCCTCAAATTTCTGTTCCGTTTGAAGCCAAATCATGTTTTTTTATTCACCAGTTTCGACAAGTCCGGATCCGTGCTTATCAAAGGCCAGTGCTGCAAGAGAGATTTTTTGATTAATGGTGTACAGGGCCCATAGGTGCTTATATGAAATAAGTCATCCTGAGTTTCATTACATTTTTTACTCTTGTTCCGTAGTAGTGCGGATCTATCCAATGTCTGGGCCCAAACTTTGGCCTGTTTGATGTTATCCACTGGATAACCCCTTTGAATAAAACATTCTGACATGTTTTCAAGTTCCTTAAACCTTTCTGCAGGATCACTAGTTAACCTAACCACCCGGATAAACTACAAACAAGATTTTTTTCACCATGAGGGCCCTTACACACGGGCGTTTTGGACCTGCGCTCCCCTGCGTTGCGTTTGGCTGCGCTCAGCCGCAGGGGAGCGCAGGTCTAGACGCACCTCATTTTGTTCAATGAGGTTGTACCCACTAGACGCATGTAAGCGCCGAACGCAGATTCAGACGCAACATGCTGCATTTTTCCTGCGTTTGGCGCCTACATGCGCTTGTGTGAGTACAGCCCCATTGAAAATAATTGAGTGCGTCTATACCTGCGCTCCCCTGCGGCTGAACGCAGCAAAACGGAACGCAGGGGAGCGCATGTAAAAACGCCCGTGTGTAAGGGCCCTAAGACCCTTTGTGCTGGTTACTTTTGTCTTTCTACATTTAAATGCAACCGTGCACAAGGCAGAATTTAATCGGTTGATGAGGTGCTGTCCAGTACAACAGATGCATATATATATGTATATGCTCTGGGATGTATAAAATTATCAGTCTGCTTATCTTGTCATGTGTTTGCTTGAGTATTATACCCAAAACTGGCACTACATTTATCCTGCAATGCTTTCTGATATATAATACATGGAAGTGACACTGTATTTATGCTACTATGCTTTCTGGGGGCATTCCATATTTAACTGCCATTGCATATTCCTGCCATGCGCTCTGGGGGAATTATATATGTAAATGGCACTATATTTATCCTGCCACGTGTTCTGGTTTATGTCTAGTGATGGGTGAATTTATTTGCCAGGGGCAAATTCACGGCGAATTCCCGCGATTCGCCGCTGGCGAATAAATTCGCGAAACACCAGCAAAAATTTGCCTGGCGAAAATTCGCCAAAAAAAGAGTCGTGCGTCAAATATGACGCGACACGTCAAAAATGTGCCGCAACTCGTTTCGCTAATTTCTTCGCCAATTCGCGAATTTCACTGGAAATTCGCAAATTTTTCGGCGAAGCGAAACTAGGTAGATTCACCCATCACTATTTATGTCACATACCTATTCCACTATATTTGTCTTGCACGGCGTTTTGGGGGAATGACCCTGGGGTACTATGAAGGAATCTAAAAATGGTCAATGAAAAACATCACACGTAGAAAATGATTTGAATTTAGGCAAATATGCCCCTAGTAGACTCCCACACACATCCCTACATTCTGTTTCTCTTCCATTACTCACATTTAACCCTCTCCTCCCACCTCCCCAGTCCAGAGGGGCGGAGCTTGCACAGCGCAGAACATTCTGCTTTTCCTCTTTCACTCTGACACCTCTGTGAATTTCCATTGGGTAAATCCTAGTAAAACTGCTTCCTTCTATGTTAAGTGCATGGTAAGGTGTTTCCAGGACATTGTAGATCCCCCATATATATAATCTCATTTTATACCAGATTTCTGTTTATTTTAGTATTGTGCTTACTGGAAATGTGGAATGTGCTGTTACTAAAATCTGCCCTCTGGTGGGGAGAGTCCAACACCGCAGTGTGACTTATAAAACATGATATTCCTCCAGTATCTGCATGGCACGGGGTTATTGAACAACCATAGTGATAATATGTTTAGGGATATGGCATCATGTGTTTTGGGACACAGCTTTCCCAATATTCTCAAATATGTGCACAGTTACTGTGAGTACTGTAAAATGTCAGCACCATCAATATGTGCACACAATGCAAAACAGAGGTTGGCATAAAAGGGGGCCATATTGAATCCCATAGGATCGCCCAGGTTTGATAGGTAACATCTTTCTTGAGCAGTAACATAACCAAATTATGTGAAAGGAATATGTAGTGATACACCAGAAGATAGATGTATGAAAACATTGGGGTATCACCCTGCTATAGTTCCAGGGGTACCCAGGGTACAAATAAGTACTCACCCCAAATCTCCCCCTAACTGACCTTCAGACTGGGCCCCCTTAGCTCATAACAAGGTTACAGATATATAGAAACATTGGGGTGTCACTATAGTTCCAGGGGTACCCAGGGTACAAATAAGCACTCACCCCAAATCTCCCCCTAATTGGCTTTTAGGCTTGAGGGCAACACCAGTATTTTAGGACCATTAGCTTGAATAAAGTATATGCATGTTTGGTTATGTTGTGTTACTATGATGCAAATATTTTACTGTGGGGAGGCTAATGATGTGTTTCAGAAGATGTTCTAGCTGCTCACTTGCAACTGAAGAAGCAGCTCCAGCTAATGGTGAGATGAGGCTCAAGATGAACTAACATGGGGTCAGCCACATCCTGTGCATCGCAATGATACAAACAGCTGTCATGGAAAGTTTGTCTGATCTCCATTAACACAAACTCACTTGTAAACTTCCCCCTTAACAAAAACTTCTTGCCGGATACTGTATGATCTATCGGCCCACCGCTGATATTTAGCCATGAAAGGTTCAAGTAAATATCTTACCCTAAATACTAGTGAATAATCATCAAAGCAGAAAGTCAATTCAGAAAACTATACAACATATAGCCCTATGTGCTAATTTCTCTCTGCACCAAGGAGCATCTTTATATACATTGGCTTCCATACAGAAACTTGCCTGGTGTATTGCTCCATACACAGCTTAAAGGAGTCAAGTATGAAATAACACATAGTCATGAATGTCAAGTGGATAGTCAGAAAGTAACTAGCCCTCCTTTCTTATAAAATGTATTTACACTTGAGTTTCCAGGCACAGCGTACTAAAGCCCTCCATGGTGGTCCAAGACATATATTGCAATGGTCCCAGACCATCTACATGTAGTTTGGTTGTGCTGGATCTCTGCGGTTAAACCTCTCCTGATGTATCCCACCATGAAGTGAGTCTCCCTATGGGTGCTGCTATAACTGTTGTTGGTGGTTGCCTATGAATTGGTCAAATACTATCCCAGGCCTGCAGGAAGATGCATGGTAGCTTGGAGTCACCCGAAGAAGACTGGAGTTGAAAAGCTTGCCAGAGTAAGCAAGGAAGAGTAAAGAGAAGGATCCAGAGTCAAGAAGTTGCCAGTGGACCTAGACATCTGGAGGGCCCGAGCAGTAACAGTCCTTTGGAGCCAACTTGTAAAGTGATCACTATCCTGGGCTTGGAAATACCATAAGGTTGCCACCAATTCATACCAGCTAGGCTGGATGTGAGTTTGGTGGGGTAGAAGTGGGCAGGAGGTGAAAAGGAGTGGGGGAATTTACTGGTGAGTACATTGCAGATAAGTTTGTAATACCAGCCCCAACCTTAGCTAGGATTTTACTGGAAAAAATACCGGCAGGATTGCAGCATATCCCATGAGGAAGTCAGAGTGGAGGAAACACCTCCTCCTGATCTCACTTAAAAGGTACAAAAGTTGGATAACAGGACAGATTGAGGTCCTCATACCCCTGGAGCAGAGCATTACGATTGGCATATTAAAGAAGACAGCAAAAAAAAAAATACTATATATACAGAGACAAAGTTTTCCCCAAAGAAATAAACGCCCTGAACCATATTCCAGCCACCCACCACGACCACACAGGGCTGGATTTACCTAGCGGGCACCCCTAGGCCCGTTGTCGTTTGTCGGCCCCTGTCCCCTCCCTTTTATTTGCTCAAATTTTCATCGTCAAGCAATGGGAATTGACACACACAGGAAATTTTAATTTCTGAACCAATGTGGGTGTGGTTGGGGAGCATGCCGCCCCCTAAAATCCTGCCGCCCCCTAAAATCCTGCCGCCCCCTAAAATCCTGCCGCCCCCTAAAATCCTGCCGCCTGGGCCTAGATGGCCTCTCCACAAATCCGGACCTGCAACCTCAATAATATTTATAAGACAGAACTATGAAGATTCTCATTCATCCAGGTCATGGTATATCTAAGACAAGTAACTCAAAGCAACTGGACTTGCTGAGAAATTTGAATGAAGAAGTTTCACTGCTCATCCGAAATTCACAGCTTTGAGTTACTTGTGTTAGATACAGAACAAAGTAGTTCCATTTTTTAGAAAGTAGATGTGCTTCTCGTACACTGTCAGCTATGATATTTCCTGCCTCCTGCTGAATTTTGCTGTTATTTTCGCTATTCTGAAACTCGAATGTGAGAACTATCTGTTGGAGTTCTATTCCCCTCTCACTTCGAGAAACTTCTCTTTCTCCCGACTCAGCAGAACAGAAGTCACGTGGGGAGAGATTACACGGCGGAGTGCATTGATCTGTGCATTCATATTGCTTTGCGGTAACATGAAAGTAGTTCGGGCCTTTATCATCCAACAGCAAGGGAAAGGCCCTGCTCTTTAGTCAAGCAACCAGAGAATCAGTGGGTGCTTGTGGTGAGCGAGACAACAAGGTTAAAGAGAAGGAGGGGGGCAGTGACACTTTGAGCTTTCTTAAAGGGGAACTCCGGACAAAAAAACTTTTATAACTAAAGATGTAAATCTAATCAACTTTCTAATATATACAATTCTTTAAACTGTAATTTTTTAGATTTATTTGTAAATGTAATTTCTACTGATGATTGTTCATCCCGTTCTGTCCCTTTGAAACAGACCTGGAGGAGATCACGATCCGGTGACATCAACAGTTAGCCATATTGCTACTGGCAACGTGCATTGGCCAACTACCACTCCCTTGCACTACTTTCACCACGTTGACCTGTAAAGGGGTAACACTTAGGGTTGCCACCTTTTCTGGGGAAAAAAACGGCCTTCCTAAATATTTATCTATTTTCCCTATTAATAAAATTGGGATCAACCATAATTTTTACCGGCAAGTCCGATAAAAAAAACGGCCAGGTGGGAACCCTAGTAACACTTAGCACTGGGTGTTCTCCAAATCTCTTCTTGGTTCCATCTCTTTACCCACTGGCCTTTGTTCTGTTGGAGGTAGGGGGGTGCTATGGTGAGACAGGGAGTGGTGGTTGCTATGGTGAGAAATGGAGTGAGGTTGGCCAATGCAAGTTGCCAGTTCCAATATGGCTAACTGCTGATGTTTACAGGTAAGAAATTCTAATTTCCCTTCAGGTCCCCAGGCAGCACACAGATGAGATATTAAAAAGATAGATGTAACTCAAGTAACTCAAAACAACTGGACTTGCTGAGAAATTTTATTGAAGATGTTTCACTGCTCATCTGAGCAGCTTCTTCAGTTCAACTGACTGGTATAGGGAAGTTCTCAGCATATAGACTCTTCCACTAATCTAATCACAGTGGCACCTTGTAACTCTTCAGAGAGGCGACATCTGAAACTCACAGAGGTGTTGATTCTGTGTAGTTACTGTGATAGGATTACCAATGTGTCCTACAACTCCCAGACACAGGTGTTACTTGTGAGAGTTGCATGAATGGATGTGTGAAGTGTTCTGAAGCTGCCGGGGTACAGATGTTAGAACAGCATTGTATGCAGCAGACAGGTGGTGTCGAATACCCCCCCCCCCCGTTCAGGGATGGTTTCTCCACCTTGGCATGAATCGTCTCTTTTACACCTCTTTCAAACCAGCGGTCTTCTTTATCCAAGATTTGGATATTGCTATCTTCAAATGATTGTCCCTTGTCTTTTAGGTGTTGTTTGGTCTCCCCAATTTATAGCTCTGTATAGTCATCGCTACACTGGACTGCGTATACCACATTACTTTGTTTTCCTTTAGGAGTTGGGTGTACCAGTTTGTGTTCCAGCGGATGGTGGGAATCGAACAGCAGATATTAATCTGTATGTGTAGGCTTCCTATATACCTCCGTTTTTAAGTTAACCCCCCCCCCAGATGCATATCAAACAGTCCAAAAAAGCAAGGTTGTTACCGTGGACATCTTCCCTTGTGAACTTGATGTTATTGTCCACTGAATTAATGTGTTCTGATTAAGACGCCACTTCACTGGATCTGATTTTAATCATCTACATGATTTGGGTGCTGGTGAATGGAGCCTATATGCTGTGATACACATTTACTGCAGGTTTAACAGCAGAAGCCGTGATATGATGAAGGAGTTTTTAATGGAGAGAATGAAATAACAATAACAGAGTGTAAACTGAAAGATTTTCACAGTCAGCACCCTCACCTCCAAGTTACTTTAGTATGATGCCCGTCCAGCGGTTCCCCACTTCAATCCGTTGCATTCAAATTGTAGTAACTGATGGCACCATTCAGCAATGTATTCTCTTAAAATGCCTTTATTGAGACATAAGGCTCTGACCTTCAAACAACCCAGCAACGTTTCAGACCTCTCTTGGTCTTTTTTCAAGCCTTATGTCTCAATAAAGGCATTTTAAGAGAATACATTGCTGAATGGTGCCGTCAGTTACTACAATTTGTAAACTGAAAGATACAACCTGGGTAATAGCAAAGCAAAGTCCAATGAACAGGCGGAGAAGGTCTGGGCAGGCGGCAGGCAAGCAAGGTCCAAAGAGAAGGCAAGGTCAGAGGCAGGCAGCGATCAAGCAGGGTCGAAATAACAGGCCGAAGGTCAAACCAGGGAATCCACAGAGAAAAGGAATCAGGAACCAGGTGGGAACAGGAACAAGGAACAGGCAGGGGACACAGATACCAGGCAGGGCACACAGGAACCAGGCAGGGGACACAGGAACCAGGCAGGGGACACAGGAACCAGGCAGGGGACACAGGAACCAGGCAGGGGACACAGGAACCAGGCAGGGGACACAGGAACCAGACAGGGGACACAGGAACCAGGCAGGGGACACAGGAACCAGGAGTCGCAGAGTAAGGGGCTGGATCAGGCTCAGGAGCTCAGATGATCAAGCAAGGATCTTAGGCTTATAAAGGGTCATTAATTGGGAATGGAAAACACATGTTGTTAATGAGGCAGGGGAGAAAGAATATGTTTCAAGTTTGTCCAGAGCAGTGTCAAGCAGGAGTACATGATCCTCCAGTGGCTCACCCTGGTAATGCAACACTTCAACACCAGGGACCAGGGTTCGATTCCTGACCGTTCCTGACAGGTCTTGTTCCTTGGAAAGTAAGTAAAACCCTCCTTTCCACTTCCTCCAGGTGTAGGTTAGTTACAGTGGCAGAGACTGGAGAACCCATTGCACAGCCATGTTTCTGTTATCTTGCTGCAGTTGATTTCTTACAGTCTCAATTGCCTCTGTCGCAGGTATACATGTAAACTAATCCTATCGCAGTAGCTACACAGAATCAACACCTCTGTGAATTTCAGATGTCGCCTCTTTGAAGAGTTTCTATAGCGCCAACATATTTCATAGCCACAATGTGCCATTGTGATTGAATTGTTGGAACAGTCTATATGCCGAGAACTTATGATGGATCGCAAGATAGATACAGCTTTGAAGATAGTCTTTGAATCATCTGCTGCAGCTTTTAGGCCTGGTGTGGCTACAGCATGAGTTGAATAAATGATAGTGCTTACACACTCTAGCCTTCCAAAAATGATAGCCTGGTGCACAGTGATAGAAGGGTTGGCAGCCTCCTAATGCAGGAGAATAAAGTGTTTACTGGCACACAAAGGAAGTTACAAGCATGGTCATGCCAATGCATGTTTATTGCAGCTGTGCAACATTTTGGTGTAGTAACCCCTTTTGCACAGCTGCAATAAACACAAAAGGGCCTTTCCCTGTGTTTGTGTGCCAGTGAATACTGGCTCTTGTCATTCAATCTGTTAGGCTCACTCAACTGGATCAGAATATGGAAGATGGAGTCTCTCAGGATGATATGAAGAAATGATCAAGCTGGCGGCTGACTACCTTTATGATGCCTCAGTAGAGAGCATTAGGTTGGTGGCTAGGTGCACTTTTTGTGCTGGCCAGTAGGGGAGCGCTGTGGCTTAAGCTCTGGGCAGTGGACCTGGTATAGAAAAACCAAGCTTTGTGTCATGCCCTGGGGAGACCAAGAAATTGCTTTCCCCAAAATATTTTTATTCCAGACAAATCAGATCAGAGGTTCAAAAGAAAAGAAGGTAAGAACCTGGGGGAGATAGATAAGACAGATCCCTTCTGACTCCAGTACATACAGACTGGTAGGAGGAAGAGGTCTTTATTTTTTTCAGGAGTGGACAAAGATAGATCTTTGGGTTCTGAATATTGTCAAGGAGGGTTATTGGCTCGAGTTGGCCTCTTACCTGAAACCTTGTTTTGTTTGCACAAGGGTTCCCAGAATTAGTGAAGAGAACAAGTCTTCTCAGGGGCATCCAGGAATTTGTGCTGTCCCATGTTTTGGTTCCTGTCCTTTGAAGTGAAGAGGGGAAGGGAATCTAATCTTCAGTTTCTCTGGTCACCAAATGGTTAAGCAAAGTTTTGAATGGTGATCAATCTGGTCTAATTCAACACTTTCATGAAGAAAATTCAGTTCAGGATGGAGGGGGATCAAGTGAGCAATTTCTATCTTGCAAGAAGGAGATTTCATGGCTACGATCTTCAGGATGCCTACCTCCATATTTGGAGTATCGCTATCCGATATCAACACAGGGCAAGTCATCAGTTTGCTGCTCTTCCATTTGGTGTTTTGTCCTCTCCTCGTATCTTCACCAAGGTCTTAGTAGTGGTAGCTTTTTCAGGACCCAGAACATTTTGATTGTTCCATATCTGGAAAACTGACTGTTGAAGACATCTTCTTCTCCTTCTCAGCCTCATAAGAAGGACAATTTCTTGTCTGGAGGCTCTGGCCTCTAAAATCAATCATCAGAAGTCAGATCTCATTCCATCTGAGAGGAAATGGTTCTTAGGGCCTGGTGGACTTGAAAAAGGCTTGTATTTATCTTCCTCAGGACAGGAAGGTCAGCCTGTACAGGTCCTTGTTGAGTTTCTCTTAGTGTGCAGGTGGCAACCTTGGGACTATTGAAAGAATTAACCTTAGGAAATAATCTTCTAGTCAAACATTACGATCAGCAGGTGGTCTAAAACTGACTGTTAGGGATGTGTATCCTCCTTGGGATATGAATCTTCTCCTGTCGGTTTTATCTGAAGACAAATTTGAGCCAGTCTCCTCGATCAAGCCCTTTTTTATTGGTTATAAAAGAAAACTTATAATGTATAATAATAATAATTTAATATGTCAATACTTTTAAGGTGACTAACAAATACAGTCAAAAGGTATTCCGCCAAATGAAGTCATTTGTAATAAATAAATGTGCGGAAAAAAAATTAATTTAGATCCCAGGCCGACCCTTTAAATGTTAAAAAGTCTGAAGTCCGGGCAAAAAGTAAGATCACCGAAATAACCTTTAGTAAACTGGAGCTTGAGCTGAACAGGCAGAGAACTATAGTAAAAGAAAAAAAAGGTGCCCATTTAATTGTATGTTTCAAATCTCACTTTAGGCGTCCGGCGAAGGGTGAAACCATAATGACCAGATGAAAAATACTTCCTCTTAGGTGTGTGGTTGTCAAGCCTCCTGGCTGGGAAACAGTCGCGTGCATAAAACAGAAACCGCAACATTTACCCACATATTATTCATTGAGGGCTTGGTATTCCTATGTGTGATATTAATTTTAATGGATCAATTTCCCCCTAATCCCCATTATTAAAGGATAAGTAAACCTAAAATACTTGAATGTACAATCGATGAAGGTGCTAATCTAAGCACTTTTGTAATTTACATTCATTATTTATTTTCTTTTTATTCCAAGATATTAAGGGATACATGTACTGTTAATATGAATGAATTTTGTTATAACAGCGCCACCTGCTGGTCAGTTTCCCACCAGTCTGACCACCAAGTAGTCAAGGATGTTGTCAGGAGAAAGAAAGAGGCTGATGTTCTTCTGCTTAGGAAAGATGTGAGAAAGGTTTCTAATTGTTTTCCTAAGCAGAAGAACATCAGCCTCTTTCTTTCTCCTGACAACATCCTTGACTACTTGGTGGTCAGACTGGTGGGAAACTGACCAGCAGGTGGCGCTGTTGTAACAAAATATCTTGGAATGAAAAGAAAATAAATAATGAATGCAAATACAATACAAAAGTGCTTAGAATAGCCCCCTCATCAATTTTACATTGACTTATTTTAAAGGTTTACTTATTCTTTTATAGGGAATAAAATTGCAGCTAAACTTTAGTGCCTGTTTCATAAGTAGGTTTTAGGACTCCTCAACGCTCAGCTTGTTTAAAAAAAAAAGTAAACCTAAAATCACAGGGGATGTCAGCTTGTTAGACAACCCCAGTGAGAAAAAGTGCTAATTTATTTACCTTGAACAAAATGAGGTTCTTGCTTGGGGAACGTTGCAACACCATTTTTAGTTTAGCACCCAGGTGTTCCTTGCAAGGCTTGGAGTGGAAGTATGTATGAAATGCGATTCTCTTCAGTCTCATAGCACTACACATGTCCTCACTCCAAACCCGCACAAAAAATACCTAAGAACTTATGTAATATGGTCATACAGAGGTCCCCAATCTACTATACCTCAAGAATAACCTTCTTAACTTGCAGGTGGATTCTGGGATTTGTGCCCCACAATAGCTTGAAGTAGCAAAGTGACTTGCACTAGATACACTTCTTGCACTTGCTTCTTATATTAGTGCAAGTCTGGGCATGCAAACCAAACTAAGACCTAACATCTCAGAGAAGGAAACCTGTCAGAGCAAGAATGGGGCAGAGCATTATGCATGCAACCTCTTGCGGTTTGTTCGCTTCTATAGATAACTTTTACTTGACTTTGTGGTATGTGACAAATGAATGTGTTAGTTTGACAGAGAGGATGCAGGCAGGGAAGGAGGTGGGGTTTAGCCACATATATGATTCACTGAGGAGCAACGTGACAAGAAAAATGGAACATGAGAAGATGGAAATGGAACAGCTACAAGCAAAGTAGCTTTCAACATCCAACATCAAATCTCTGCTCTGAAATAAGTTGGTTTCACAAGAGTACAGACTACCCATTACATAACAGTGTTTCATATTCAGTTTCATTGTGGGATATGTTTAGCTTGTTTGGAGACAACAACAACAGGTTCCAGTGCTTTTTACGATGCAAAATGATTTCCTAATTCCAAAGAGTAAGGAGTTCCATACAGTGTGGACAGAGGTTAGTTCACCGTGTCTAGTCACCTCTGTGCAGGGCATATAGTTGACAGTGTTCCTCCTAAAGCATGAACGCACCAAAAAAAGTTATGGTTCCATCCTTGACCTGGATAAGTTCTTTATTGGACATCTTGACATACACCTCTTCGCCCTGCTCTATCTGAAACGTCCCTCCAAGGTAGCTACTTCCGATCCACATTTTGCCACCTTGGGTTTCACAGAACTGCTTTTTATTCTCCATAAGGATCGTCTCATCCTGTAAGTGTGGACTTTTCCTGAATACCCCATGTTGAAAAAAGTTGGAGGCATCTACTCTGGAACAGTCTACAGACCTCAGCTGCAATTTGGAGTAGATAAAGTAGATCCCAGTCTTACTGAAGAGGAGAGAACCATTCCTGTACTGGATCTCATGGAGAAATGACGAACCTTGTCTGGGCTCCCATAACAGCTGTGGTCCTGTATACTGATTCGTCCATTTAGAATCTAAAATGGGAAAAAAGAGAGGAGATAAGCTAACGTGCATTCAATGGCAATATACACATCCATATATGTATTTTATTTTCAAAGACATGGACATCTTTGAGCAAAGAGCTAACCGTGACGGGCTTGTATCTCTAGTTCAACCTCAGCTTCACATGACTATTTTTAATCATTGTGTATTATTGTTTCTCCTGTCTACAGTCTTTCGATTTCCAATGCAGTTCCTAAATAAACACCTCTTTCTTGTATTGGTCTACCGTATTTAAGGCCCAAAACGAAATATTACCTTAAGCTCTACATTTCACATACCTGTGACATGAGCCGAGGGTACTGGTGGGCTTTTTGTGTTACCTAGAGATTTAAGGAAGACATGTCAATCTCTGCAGATACAGAACATATAATAACAGACCAGGCTGCATTTGAATACACAAACAAGACACAAACAGGACATTAGACTTGCATTATATAAGGCAATATATATGGTATATCATTTATACCAGTGATCCCCGACATGCTTCTCACCAACCCCTTGGATGTTGCATCCAGTGGCCTCAAAGCAGTTGCTAAATTTTGTATTTCTGGCTTGGAGGTAAAGTTGGGTTGCAAAAATAGATGCAATGCCAAATAGAGCCTCCTGTTGTCTGGCAGTCCACATTGGGACTGCCAAAAAGCTACCCAAAGCCCTTATATGGCATCCCCTGAGCTATTTTCATGCTTATGTTGCTTTACAACTTTATTATATATTTGAATGTGGCTCACGTGCTTAAAAGGTTGGGGACCTCTGGTCTACACTCACTACTAACTACTGAAATAGAACTTTAACCGGGCTGGACCAATGGGACTATGGGGACTCCATGGACACATATGATTAAACTTTTCACAACAGAACAAAGTATAATCTGTGACATGAAAGGGCCAATTCCACACATAAGGCTTCACAAATACACATGGATGGAGGCAGTGGAATTATGAAAATGGTAGACTTTGGGGTTATGAGTGTTTTCAGGTGATAAGTAGGGGACCTGCATCAGGGGGGCATTGGGGGACAATCATCGCAGGCCCATCAGCTTTTAAGTGTTAAGAAGGATCCAGCCACGCTACCCTTCCCAGATTAGCCAGAACCCCCCCTTGAGTTGCCGAAGAAGGATCTGAAACTGCTGAGTAAGCCTAGGCAGGTGCCAAATCTGCTGAGTGAGCCAAAGCCGATCAAAGGAGCCAAAACCATTGAAGGCAGTCGAAGAACTTCCACGAACACCAATAGATTTTTATTTTTTAAGCCCCTGTCCAATATTTTTTTAAAAATCTTTATGGGCCACCACTGTTTTTTTTTTTACTTGATGGGGGGACCCTGGCCACCAATTTTTTTTTTTTTTTTTTTTATCTTTATGGGGGACCCTGGCCACCAATGCCTTTTTTTACTTTTTTATGGGGGGGCCTGGTCATCAATGTTCTTTTTACTTCTAGGGAGGGCCCTGGCTACCAATGGTTTGGGTGGTAGGGTAGGTTATCCACCAATGGTAGGGGAGAAAGCTAACTGTGTCATTAATCAGTGGCAAAATGTAACTCAATAAAATGAAGGAAATATAACTGGGTCAGAGGGCTGAGTGGAAGTTCACAGGCAGAAAGAGGTAGCACCAATGGGCATTTCTACCCAAAAATTGAACACAGGGTCTTTTCACCTGAAACAGGGGATTTTGTTACTGTGTTGTTTTTATATTCCAACAATAAATCATTTTAAAAACATCAGTCATTTGGATCGTTGCTTTTAGATGAGGAACCTGGTGCAAACTCAAGCTTTAAAATGGAAAAGATCTGTGGATCCAAGCTAAATATGTAACCACTGTGTGTTTCATTTACAATTAATTGTGCTTGGATGGGCCTCAGTATGACCTCCACATAATAAAGTCTAAAATACCTTGTGACCTGGTATTGCAATCAGCTTTATCAACAGTAAGCCTTAATGTAAAAAAAAATTATAATTAGGAAATGAAAACATATATTTACCTGATTTAGTTATGTATTGTGCTTCAAAGTTTTCCTGCATCTTGAAAAGACAATAGACATAGAGTCAGACACTAGGCAGTGAAACTCTTTAAAATTCTGATCTGTTCCCAACCCCAAAAGTCAGTGGGTCCCAACTCATCAAACATTGGTACAGCCATGGAAAGGTTCAACACTGATTTATCCACTGGTGCTCAGGTAAGGACGGCCTAAGAACCTGTACAGTTGTTGTTCCTCAAGGAGTGATGAACCTTGTCTTGCTTTCCAGACAACTGGAGCATCTCTTGGTGACACAGGTTTGGTTCAGTTCTTATTTCATATTCATCACTATCTAAATAACATCTTGGGAGTGGGCATGTGGTGTTAGGTTATCTAGTTGTCCCAAGAAGGCCTGATCCAACACTTACTGACATTGTCATAGAACACCAATAGGCAGTGATTGCTTAAAAATGTCATTACTAAACTTCACTTACTACCTTACTACTTACTATACAGAACTTGGGGCCTGGCCACTGATCCAGCACATTCACCTTGATCCATTGCAGTGGTGTGGGTGCAAGCACAGATGATTGATTTTGGCACCAAAACATTTTGGTGCCATGTATTCCCGTAACAGGCCCAACTAAATGAATCTGGGAACAGGCCAGGTAAGGGGCCTATTCCACTGTAGGGCTGATTCTTAGGGTTTCAATTCTTTAAGACATTAGCCTAAAAAGAGTAGACGTGTAGGAGCAATATGATTTGCCCTTCTCTGAATAATAAGTAGAAAATGCTATATTTGGGGTCTTGCCCTGCAATGGATGGTCAGGTCATTACAAGAGACAGAAAAGAGAGGTGGGATTAAAGGTCTTGCTCAATGGTGCATAGTAAGGCAGGACATTAGACTGGGAGGAGTTACAGGACATGTGGTCCTTTACTAAAGTGGATGGAAAGACAATGGAACTGGAATGAGAAGAAGGATTTGAAGACTTGTCCTTTTGAAGATGAGAGGAACGGCTGAACCATCATGGACTGCACACATCATTACACAATGAAGGTTTATTACGGGTGTAATAGAGATGCACAGTGATGCGTACAAGGGGCAGGTGTGTGAGCTCACGGGAATGACATCAGTCCAGGGGAGGGACATTATTATACAGATTATTGGCTTCAATGAAGAAGACAATATATCACAAAGTCAACTTGATATTGTATCAGTACTAGAACATTACCCTGTTACCCATCTCCCTGATACAACCAGTGGGACATTCTTTGTGCTACTTTGTGCAGGGAATGTTACTCCTCCAATCAATATTCACAGCATAGTCCTTGAGGAACAACAATGCTCTTGTTGGGGTACTTATGTTCCCAGTGCTCCCAGGAGATTATAACTTACCCATTTCTATAGTACTCACAGCTGTGATTTGTTATATTACTCACTGACCTGACACTACCGGCAGAACGTTACTCTGTTACCCTTTATCTTACAAGTATGGGACCCGTTATCCAGAATGCTCGGGACCAGGGGTTGTCTGGATAACAGATCTTTCTGTAATCTGGATTTTCATACCTTAATTCTACTAGAAAATCCTATAAACATTAAATAAACCTGATAGGCTGGTTTTGCTTCCAATAAGGATTCATTATATCTTAGTTTGGTTCTAGAACGGTATTATTATTACAGGGGGAAAGGAAAATACTTTTTAAAAAAGGTTATTATTTGGATAAAATTAAGTCTACGGGATATGGTCTTTCCTTAATTCGGATCTTTACAGATAACAGATCCCATACCTGTACCAAGATTACCCGTATTCTCAACACCACCAGCAGATCAGTAGAAAAGTATTATATTGCTTATCTTGCTATGGCCATATATGTTACCCATATTCCTCATTGCTCTTTTGCCCCCCTCTATAGGCCCAAAGCAGCGTGGCAGGACTTACCATTTCTTGTGTAGATTCCAGACTCCTCTGTAGATTTCTCAGAATGTAGATCTCAATGGCAGCACCAGTAAGAGCCAGCACAGCAAGGACCATAACTGCCAGGTGAATGGCCCATTGGCGAATGATCTTGTTCTGCTTCTTTAGAGGCTGATGAGTTGGGGCAAAAGGAGCCACCTGCCCCTGCACTGTGAACACAGACATGGGGTATTGTACAGACGGGTCCATGGCTGAAGGGGCTTCTGTGTCAGGGGAGGGAGCTGTCAGCAAGTTCTCTAGCGGAAAGGAGCACAGAGGGAGGTGGAGGAGGGCTGACACATACTGCTTTGTCACCACAAAAAAGAACTTTACCATGAACTGGAGAAACTTACTGAGACCCGACTCTAAAGGGAAACAGTGTTGCGTAGGATTCTGTATTAAATACACAGTCATAGAAATATATGTACAAACACTTCTAATATCCTTATCATTTACAGTAGGGGGTACATTATCCCTTATAATACATGAGTGATACTCAGAGTTCCCTGTATAACTCAGCCTGCAGCCTTGTGCCTTTATATGGTCACACCCCTCAGTGACTTCTAATATCCTTATCATTTTATATAATTTTACATGGAATTGCCACTACATTCATTAATATATAAACCTAGGGTGTATTTGTAAAATGGGGAGTGGTTAGTGTGTGGGGGTGTCTTGCAAAATGGGTGTGGTCTTCACCATATTCTCCCCGGATTTCCCTCTGAAAATCTTGTCACCTTACCTTGTCTGTCCAACATTAATAAGGTTTGTATACTGTAGTTCTCTTAAAGGGAACACTAAATTATCAGTCCCCTACGTACCCTATAAAAACCCCTTCTCATATTTCCATTATCCAGGCACTCATCGATGCAGGAATTGATTCTATAAGTAACTGCTTTTTGAATTTCAGGATCCCACACAGTTTGGCAGGACTGCAGTCTGGGTTCCTCTGGTATCTATGTGGCTTACGCTCCTACAGGAGATTCTTCCTAGACTTATTCTCCTTCTTCTTCACCCCTAAAGGAAGATCCTTTAATGCTCCTGTCTCAAATAAGTTTGTCTTGGCCTGTAAGACATTGGGTTCCATGTTTTGCCTAAAAAGGCACTTTTATCTGCTGAGAGATTTTTCTCCAAAATCACCAATGTGTTTGCAATATTGGCACATGTAAGTAAGCTTCTTTCAGATCTAAGTAGTCTTCTTGTTCTTTTGAAGTTTATCTTAAGTTTTTATTTAGGTTACTCAGTTCAAAAAATATGCCATCCAGGTTTGCACCATATAGACTAAAAGCCAATAGACCCAAGCCAACATTTCGAACTGGAACTCTCTCCAAAATATTGTTTTGCATGAGAGCTAAGATTGCAACTAGTGATGGGCGAATTTATTCGCCAGGGGCGAATTCGCGGCGAATTCCCGCGATTTGCCGCTGCCGAATAAATTCGTGAAACAGCAGGAAAAATTCGCCGCCAAAAATTCGCCGCCGAAAACGAATCACGCATCGTTTTTGATGCGACGCGCGTCAAAAACGACGCTCGACTCGTTTCGCGAATTTTTCGCCAATTTTTCGGCGGAGCGAAACGCGCCCGTTTCGCCCATCACTAATTGCAACTTGTCTGGCAAGCTGGATTTTTTTGCTTGAGGCTTAGTAAAAAAACATGGACTGGGAAATATACTCCAGCCTGAGGCCTTCCTGCACAACTTGAAGGACCCAAAGATGTTGGATTATATTTGCCCAATTTTGCATTAAAAAAGATATTGTCTTCACTTGACCGTGTGCCATTCTTCTGAGGATCTTAATTAATGGGTAGAAACTGTTACCCTTGCAAACCTTAAAAGGGAATGTCCTCCCTCATTCTGGGTTCTGTTTCCAAATATTTGGATCTATAAGTGGAAACCTACTATTAATTTGGAAATTCACAAATAGGAATTTAACCAAGAGAACAGGCACCAGGGATGATTCTGGGTCTGCAATTGGTCTGCATGGAGTTTAAAAAGATACTGTCATGGGAAAACATGTTTTTCTCAGTTAATAGTGTTGCTCCAGCAGACTTCTGCACTGAAATCCATTTTTCAAAAGAGCAAACACATTTTTTTATATTTAATTTTGAAATCTGACATGGGGCTATTGTCAGTTTCCCAGCTGCCCCTGGTCATGTGACTTGTGCTCTGATAAACTTGTGGCTTGTCACCAAGCAGCCCATCAGCAGAAGAATGGGAAAGTAACAAGATATCAGCTCCCTGGTGAATTATTTATTATCATTTAGAAATAAAATCTATACCATAAAAACCAGGCAAGGATTGGGGGGTTTGGTCAATAATGAGGCTGTAAAAAGAAGTCAATGCCCCTTGGCTCAATAGAAGGCTTGGAAATTATAGAGTGATCCTTGGAAATCAATTCAATATAAACAGAATCACTGAAAATATTGGAATAAATTATCATTTTGAGCAAATGTATTTTATCATGTGCTAAAGACCTAGGTTCCAGTGTAGCTATCATCAATGACTGAACCATAATTACAGATATAGGATTAAGTACTTACAGATGGGGTGCCCAAAATATAAGACTGCCAGTAGATTAGACCCGCATTCTAACACAAACAACCTTAGATCAACCTTGGAGACTTTAAACTTTTTTATTCGATTGCACCCCATCTGCTTCCTCCCAACTCTGTTGCACTTGAGGTTATAGACCCTGATGCAATAAATTAACTAAAGGTAGACCTACAGTGGTAACATCTGGGAATCCCTGTCTTACAAACTGGCATACAATTGATATTGAGCAACAATGCTGAGCTTTCTTTCATCGCTTGAAATTGTGAATAATTATTGCAGGAAATTGGGAAAGTACCTTCAATAGCAAAGAGAAAGTACTCTCCACTTCTGAATACCTCTGCTCACTAATATCTACACTGGGTTGCCTTCAGAATCCCTTTTGGTTCTCTGGGGCTCATATCAATAAGGACACCACCCTAAGGGATACTGAGACTTACTGAAACATGATGGTCCTGGAGATGACACTATTTAGTCCAAATTAATGTTTTTTTTCCGTACAGCCACCAGAAATATCCTAGCCTTCATATCTCTGATATAGTTAATCCCTACTGATAACAATGGCATGGTAACAAATATTGATACATCAAGGGATGGTTCCAGTAGAAACCCAGAGTGCTCCCCATTTGCGAAAAGTATTTCTAGATCCTTCATTTTCATTCTTAGAAGTGCCAGATATGCGGGATATGTGCCACGTGGGCACCCTTTGGATAGGGTTGCCACCTTTTCCTGAAAACAATACCGGCCTTCCTATGTATTTATCTTTTTTCCTATTAATAAGACTGGGATCAACCTTTAAAAATACCGGCCAGGCCGGTAAAATACCGGCCAGGTGGCAACCCTACCTTTGGACCTCACCTAGGGGTAAATTTATCAAAGAGTGAAGTTCCGCCACTAGAGGGAAATTCCGACGCTCTCCTTTAATTTCTATGGGATTTTGAAAGGCCTATTTATCAATGGGTGAAGTGAAAAATACGCCTTTAAAAATCCCATAGAAATGAATGAAGAGCGGCAGAATATCCCTCTGGTGGTGGAACTTCATTCTTAACTGTTTGATAAATATACCTTTTAGTTTCCATGTCATTCAAATGTTCAGCACCATCAGACACAGATCACCGGAGGGCCCCTGCTTGCCTTTCCACTTTGTGTCTGACAGTGCTATGCTGTGCATGTTGTGTGGAATATTTTAATTCATGCCTAAACCAGAAATCCCACATGCCTGAGTTTTTTGTGAAAGAGTCCTAAAGTGCCCCATGGTGCTCCTGCCATAGGATTAGGAAAAGACTCCTAACATCAGCCAAGACTGGTGGCCTCTCTACCATCTCAAACATGAACCCCCTTTCATATGCAGGCACCACCGCCCTTGACCCTTTACCCCACCCAGAAGACAAGAATATCCAGTTTAGGAAGAAAAAAACAGTCACAACTTTATTAAAAAAACCAAAATATTTAAAACATTAAATAACAATAAAGTTAAAAAACATAAATAATACATACAACCTTTTGAAATGTTTCCAAAAAAACCCACAATGGGCCACCCAACACTCTACTATTCTCTGCAGCAGCGTCAGGTAAGAAAATGAGAGTAAGCAACAATAAAAATAGCTCTGTCTTGAGAGCTCTTGCCCAAGGAAACAATAATTGGCACAATTATGCATAAAGCTTTTGGTAGTAACCCAAACATACAACCACTTGCCACCCCATGCAAAGATATGCCACTGGAACAATAAAGGTCCACCGCTTGTAATGTCTTGAGGTCCTTATCTCCTGACCTTGTTGACCAATCATTTATCTCATCAACCTCTTCCTTGCCTCCTTCCCACTATCTAATAAATCCCTTTTAACCATGTTTTGCCCAGTCCAAGCTCCTTCCACCCATGTTATTCACACAGTTGAAGCCCAATTGTGTAGAATTTATTTGTGGAAAGACACGATATCTCATTAATGAATAGGTTCAAGGTCTGGGGCATTAATAGTGACAAAACTGCACCCATTACCCGTTACACTTACATCTGCCCTTAATAATTGTCTATTCCCACCTAAATCAGCAGACAATTATTAATAATCAGTTATATCTGATGTGACGGGGAAAGAATTATGGTGAAACAATGACACCTGAGAATGGATTTGTACCAGTCATTCCTCGACTTTCAACCAACCCATAAAACTCTGTAGGTAGAGCGTAGTATTTCTACTACTTTTCTACTTCTTTGTTGCTGTGGGACAGATTTCAGTCACCGTTTAGACTACAGGAAACAAAAAATATATGTTTATACAAATGTGCATTTTGGTTTTTACACCCCCGCATTTTCCATAAGAGTAAACAACATTAAACAGGTCAGGTTTATTAAGCTGCCAAATACACAGCATTTAGATCAACCTTTTCTCATCCGAAACATTTCCTTCTCCCTCCTACTCCTTTTCGCCCCAAGCGATGTCACAGCCGTACCCCGCAGTCTCTTCCATTAAGACCATTACTGATTATTGATTCATTTTCAAAGGGATGGAAAGCAAAGAAAACACTGAAAAGCCTTTGATCTATTTTGAAAGCTCAGAGATATCTATTTTTCATGGAAACCGAAAATATATAGACACCGAGCTGTGGTTCCTTCATGTTCTGCACAATTCTAACTAAAGAACTTTCCTTACTATATAAATTCACTAGTCAGAAAAGGATGGTCTAACTGGAATTCTACTAAATGAGAAATGTAAAGATGAGATGTGTCTAGAGGAGTGGACTTTGGACTTTTTACAAACCACCATTTGAGATGAATTAATTGGTAATGGCCCCAATTAGCTCACAATATAGTAACAACAGTAAATAAATGATCACTAAAAAAATGATTACCCCAATGTTTCTATATATCTGTAACCTTGTTATGAGCTAAGGGGGCCCAGTCTGAAGGTCAGTTAGGGGGAGATTTGGGGTGAGTTTTTATTTGTACCCTGGGTACCCCTGGAACTATAGCAGGGTCACTCAATGTCCAGTGGAGAAGCCAGACATATGTGAGCTTCCAGGGAATTTGCAACAGCAGACGTTGTAATTCTCCCATTACTTCAATTTCTCTCCCAAAATCTTTGGAAGCACTGGAACAGCCAATGTGGCCCCCAGGAAATGGGATTTTTCAAAATGCTGGAATACATAGGAACAATAATATATTGTATATATATATATATATATATATATATATATATATATATATATATACTCAACAGGGTTTTCCCTCTATGTTGAAATACAGATTCCAGGAGGTCCCTTCTGGCAGGTCTTTTATTTTTAAAAATGCTGTGCCTGATAATATGGACACAAATATCATGTAACAGTGCCTCAACGTATCTTTGTAGCGCAGTATATATGTCAGTCTGGTGAAAGATTGGTATTTCCAGACAATGGAGTGGGGTTGACACCTGTTTTGTTTTGACCCAAACATTTTGTTTTTTAATCCTTGAGGAACCTGAACAATAATCAGGTAAACAACATAATCAGAATAATCACCTGTGATGTCACAGACCAGCTCATCAAGGTGTAACCACACCCCCATATGTCATGGCCCCAACCCCATATGTCACTGCATTGCCCCAGACGTTATTATCCCACCCTCTTGTCAAACTTGAGAAAGGGATAAGCCCAAAACATGTCATGTGATTTGTAGTCAATACATTTTTCCAGCAGCAATTGCTATTTGAGTGCTCTCCTCTAAACTGTTGATTTATGAGCCCACCCTCTTGTCTAAAGGTCAGAGGTCTAATCTAGGGGTTGGACAAGTGCAACATTATGAAGGGAACATCCCTCTTCCAGGCATTTTATATGAGAGTTTTGTGGTGCTAAAAAGACTTCCAGAGAATTCTAGGGGAAACAGATGTATAGGATTGGGGAAGAAAACATGGTGGCTTGCAAACCTTGGATTCAAGGGAAGGTTCTTTGGCAGGTGGTGGGTACAGGATTGTTTCTGCAGTAGTTTTAAGCAATTACAGAGGAATATCCAGTAATGGGGTGTAACAGGGTTGACTTACGAAAAAGACCAAAAATTGGTATATTATATATAAAGTATAATTGCTGGACTGTAATGAATTGGAGTGTCCACAAACACATCTGAATATATCTGTGTACAAAATAGGGCCTTCTACTCCAGCGCTCAATATCAACATATCAAATCACACAAACTATAGTGAATAAAATCGAAAAGCAATTTTTATTAAACAACATGCCGCCTATAAGCTAAAAACATTTCAAATCAAACAGCGCTGCATGGGAACTGTGGGATCCCTCTTAAAGGGATCCTGTCATGGGAAAAAAAATGTTTTTCAAAATGCATCAGTTTATAGTGTTGTTCCAGAAGAATTCTGCATTGAAATCCATTTCTCAACAGATCAAACAGATTTTATTATATTTCATGTTGAAATCTGACATGGGGCTAGACATATTGTCAATTTCCCAGCTGCCCCAAGTCATGTGACTTGTGCTCTGATAAACTTCAATCACTCTTTACTGCTGTACTGCAAGTTGGAGTGATATCACCCCCAACCTTTCCCCCACCCAGCAGCCTAACAACAGAACAATGGGAAGGTAACCAGATAACAGCTCCCTAACACAAGATAACAGCTGCCTGGTAGATCTAAGAACAACACTCAATAGTAAAAACCCATGTCCCACTGCGTACTATTCAGTTACATTGAGAAGGAAAAACAACAGCCTGCCAGAAAGCAGTTCCCTCCTAAAGTGCTGGCACAAGTCACATGACCAGGGGCAGCTGGGAAATTGACAATATATCTAGCCCCATGTCAGATTTCAAAACTGAATATAAAAAAATCTGTTTTCCCATGACAGTTTCCCTTTAACCAAAAGTAAACCAGTTATTGACCACTGCAGTTGGCCTTCAATATGTTCCTCTATAAATACATGTGCATGTAAACAGGTTGGAGCTCAGGGGTACTTACGGAGGATATAGTTACTGACCGTAGTGTGGTTTCATATGCGCAAATATTCCTCCTACCGTACAACTCCACAATCGGGAAATCCTCCAGCTCCAAAACCAAAAAAAAAAAAAACTGACGGCCGTTTCGCCACCCAACGTGGCTTGGTCCAGAGTTGTCCAGACTTACCAATAAAGACGGGGGTCCAGTTGACCTTCAACTTGCGGGAGGCAATAATTGCAATATGGTTTTTGTAGTAGGACTGGCACAACCTGGATTTCACACCATTATTTGATGCAATTTCAAAATATATTTTATTGAACAAGGAGCATCTCAAACTATGTAGCCTTACGCGTTTCGTGCATTATGGGCACTATGATTAATTGCATCTCATTTCAGATGTTCCTTGTTCAACAAATAATACTTTTACATTTGTGCCAGTCCTACTACAAAAACCATATCCTAAATAAATTCAGCTCTATTATGGTTGGTGCCCATGGGCTGCCCACTTACTGACCCTTGCCCCCGTTGGTATATGACCCCCTAAAATGTTAAAGGCATTTTCTCTACATTGCAGATGCATCCGTCAGTGAGAAAGAAATCTGAATTGTAAGAGTTTCTATTCTTCATCATGTGTTTCCCCCTAGTGTCCAAACATACACTTTCATTTGTGCTGAATTATTGTTAATTGTTGGACCCCATTCCCTTCCATGTTTCTACATGTTTTCATTATTTTCTTTCATCAAAGCAATGGGTGTTCTATTCCTGAGGAGGACAAGTGTTGCATCATAGTGATGTTTATTTGTCCGTCACTTGTCCTTGTCATTTTACTGGAAAGGTTCTTTTGATCTTTTGAGGATGAATACATCCCTTGGGTTAATGGTTTACAGCATTGTTAGCAAATCAGGGTTAAATAGTGCAAGGTGTTCCCTTTTTTTTTTTTCTTGTTACTCAGTTATTACATTGTGTTATATGCTGCATTACCTGTCATTCCAAAATAACAAGGGAGCTCCCCCTAAAGGCCACTTTTATAATGCTGCATGCAATTGTTTGCTTGACGATCACAAATCCGGCCTCATTGTTTGATTGCATGTTCTGTAACCTTTTGGAGATTGGACGCTTCCTGGCCGATATAGGACGGGATATATATTCATTAAAATTAAACAAAAATGTCCGTTATAATGTCGCTTTAAATTTGCTTTCATTATGCAAAATTACATTTTTTTGTTTACTTCCACTTTAAATTCATACCTTTGCTAATGGCAAATCAGATTTTTCTCAGATACTGTGTATTATTATTATATATGGTGGGCACAGAATGGGCATGGGACTTGTCTTGCAGCCGAAGTCAATCATTTTTGACAGCACTAAACAATTATTTCATTTTAATGTTCTATTGATGATAAAAACCCTCTGGGTATCGACTATGATCAGGGCACGGTCATGCAGCTCTTTGCACCGCCCACCACCCCCTTTTAAGCCAATTAAATGAATCCCCGCCCCCCTCCATTCATGTAGCTGCCCTACTTTATTTGTGAGGGAGGCAGCAGCACAGAGGGCAAATCTTTGGGAAGTTGAACCCTGCAGAGAAAGCTGGTGGTGAGTAGGAACCAGGGGGCAGAGACAAGTAGAATTGGGGCAGATAAGACATTGCCAAGTTCCACTCATTTTATAAGGAGCCTAAATTCAGCCCAGTACAATGGACTTCAGGAGCCTAGTTGGGAATCCAGTGCTTGAGTCTATTGTGCTCACACGGGGGGGGGGGGGATCCATTTACATTAAGTGAATGCTTGAGATGCCTTCTCTTTGTCTCAAGTTAAACCCCTCAAGGCATCCCTTGAATTCTTGTCCCATAAAGAGGAATAATGGATATCCTGTAGACACCTAAGGATCCAGCCCTTTATCAGTTAGGACCCATGAAGGCGCCATATTGTTTTCCTCAGCTGAGCCGTTATTCATGACAATGCCATCGCCAACCCATAGATGGAGCTGTTCGAATTCTACATATACAGAATACAAACCCAACAATTTTCCCTTATTGGTTCCCTCTGTATCAGAAGATACCTGTGTCCGTGTGTCCCAGGCCAATGGGTTGCACAAGTTTGTACTTTCCCCCCCCCCGCTGCTGATTTTGGCTGCCCTCCAAGTTACTGATTAATGGCATTGTTTGCTGAAGGACTTAATCCTTTATATTCTCCTTCAGACCCACAGAAAGTACATACACACCTTCACGGACCATGGGCACAGCCACCTACCTGTACCTCCTACTCCTACTTGCTGCCTGCTCCGCTCAGAAACCGTGAGTAGAAACATCTATGCTTACTCTATGCTTCCTGTTAGCTGTTTGGGTCTTAAAGACAAAAGTTCCATTAGGCTAAAAGTGATCATTTTAGGAAGAATTCCACTGCAGACAACACTGCTGGGATGAAGGTGGTTGTAGTTCTTCAACAGCAGATGTAGGAGGTGGGATCCTATCCCTAGAGAGCTAAGAAGAACCAACCGATCTCAGGAATGAAGATATTTCACGTAAAGCTGGAGGAGATTTAGGGCATATTGATTTTATTTTATAAAAGAAAAAAAATCTATATTTACCCTTTAAAGGAGAATGAAACCCTAAAAACAAATATAGCTAAAAATGTCCTATTTTCTATAGTGAACTTATTGCAGGAGGCTAAAGTTTCAGCTTGTCAATAGCAGCAATGATCCAGGACTTGAAACTTGTCACAGGGGGTCACCATCTTGGAAAGTGTCTGTGACATTCACATGCTCAGTGGGCTCTGAGCAGCTGTTGAGAAGCTAAGCTTAGGGGTCGTCACTAATTATCCAGCAGCAGCAGCAGAAAATGAGCTTCCCTGGCTGTAATATAAGCTGATGCTACAGGTGTGCTGATGATTAAATTGTGATGTTTCTAATGATGTGTATTAATGACTAATCAGCCTTATATTGTGACTATATTTCTATGACACTATCAGGTGTATATTGTGAGTGGGTCCCTAAGCTCAGTAAGTGACAGCAGCACAGAGCATGTGAATCAGTGAATCAGTAGAAAAGAAGATGGGGAGCTACTGGGGCATCTACTGGGGAGACACAGATCTTTACTGCTAAAGGGCTGTGGTTGCTGCGGGCTGGTACACAAGTACAAAACATCATGTACAACATTTATACACACTTTACTTAGGCTTTACTTCTCCTTTAAACTTTAAAACAAGGTCCTGCATGCTTGTGCATTATCAGGGGTGTAACTACAGAGGAAGCAGATCCTGCGGCTGCAGGGGGGGCCTTGGAGGAATTGGGGGGTCACATGAGGCCCTAATTAATGAGCAATTCCTATATGCTAGGATGGAACTGCTTTCTGGCAGGCTGTTGTTTCTCCTACTCAATGTAACTGAATGTGTCTCAGTGGGATCTGGATTTTACTATTGAGTGCTGTTCTTAGATCTACCAGGCAGCTGTTACCTTGTGTTAGGGAGCTGTTATCTGGTAACCTTCTTATTGTTCTGTTGTTAGGCTGCTGGGGGGGGAGAGGGAGGGGGCTGATATCACTCCAACTTGCAGTACAGTAGTAAAGTGTGACTGAAGTTTATCAGCGCACAAGTCACATGACTTGGGGCAGCTGGGAAATTGACAATATGTCTAGCCCCATGTCAGATTTCAAAATGAAATATTAAAAAATCTGTTTGCTCTTTTGAGAAATGGATTTCAGTGCAGAATTCTGCTGGAGCAGCACTATTAACTGATTAACTGACTGTCTGACCACTCAAACAGATGCATATTAATCACCCCCGGGGTACTGCATGCAGAGATGGAAGAGACCTTTTTGCTGGAGGCTCCGTTACAAACCGAAGACTTTAAGGCCGAAATCCAAATCCAGGATTTCCCCCTGAAACGGATGTCTTTGGCCAAGGCGACAGTAGATCTAAATTCCGGCAACAGTTTCCAGGGAGAAGTGAAAATAATGGTGAGGGTTGAGAGTGACCATGGGGGGCGGCCATTGATGAATCAGACAAGCTGGAGTTACACTGGGTATGAGGAAGAAGAAACATTGAGTATATGCATAAATGACTAGTAACAGCTATGGATCAATCGTTATATTTATATCTATACAAAATCCATTTTATTTCATTCTTTTCTGTTCCTAGTTTTCAGCCAATGACTTGGTGAAAGACTCCACAAAGAAGCAATTTGCCTACATTACTGTTAAAGCCCCCAAAGCCAACTGCAACCTGGAGAAAATTGTCCTCCTGTCCTTTCAAAGTGGATACATCTTCATACAGACAGACAAACCCCTCTACACCCCGGGATCTGATGGTAACTCAGCACAGGAGTCTCGCCCCATATGTAATGAAAGGTACCAAGTTTGCCCAGTAGCCGTAATCCATAGCAACCAACAGGATGATTGCTTTTGAAGGGGTATTCAGTAATTGCTACCTTCTGATTGGTTGCTACTACACCTGGGCAAACTTATTATTTTTAATTACATAAATCAGGGGTGCCCAGAATTTGTTACACTGGGATCTACTTTTGACACCTGGCCCCCACCAGGAGATATACCGTGGTAATGTATGGCAGTGTTTTTACCACGTCTATTTTTGACCACAACTCATAATTATGTTAATTTTACAAAATATTAAACACACTCCCTTTCCCTCCATATTTGCTGCTCAGCCCTCCCTTCCCCTCAGTGCTTTTTGCTTAGCCCTTCCTTCTGTGTTCGTGCTTGTTGCTGTCAACCATTCCGCTTTCTGTCTGTGCTTGTTGCTGAGCCCTTCCTTCTGTGTCTGTGCTTGTTACTTAGCCCTTCCTTCTGTGTCTGTGCTTGTT
>CM044436.1:122182633-122214238 GCA_024363595.1 Xenopus borealis
GTGTCTGTGCTTGTTGCTCAGCACTTTCTTCTGTGTCTGTGCTTGTTGCTTAGCCCTTCCATCTGTGTCCATGCTTGTTGCTCAGCACTTTCTTCTTTGTCTGTGCTTGTTGCTTAGCCCTTCCTTCTGTGTCCGTGCTTGCTGCTCTCAGCCCGTCCGCTATCCATTCTCCTTTCTCCAATATGTCAATTTGCGTCTGAACCAGGAAGTTTAGTTGGAAACATCAGGCAGGTTGTGGTCTACCAGGAAAATGATGGGGATCATCTGGTAGACAGCGATTGACATCCTGAGCACCTCTGACATAAATAATAGATACCTTAGGGTGAGGTCACATGGGGTGTTTTTGCATTTGTCGAGCATAAATAGGCACGAAATAAAGTCCTGCTGAAAATAATGCAATACGCACTATAGCAATTCCCACTGCGTGTTTGCAAGCCGTATTTGTGTTTTTCAGAATTAATGTATATTATGTGATGTATATATCTAGATTTAATAGACTGGGATATTCCGCTCCAATTTTCTTAGTATTTCTGAAGTTTGGCCCACTTCTCAAACTATTGGCACGTGAAAATGAGAAAGTCTTTATTTCCAGGTAATAGTTACTTGGCAAATAGTTGCTTAAGCATTTCATGGCAATTTCAGTCCAATGGAGCATTTTTGTTCACTCCAGCTTGGCATACATGGACTGCTTAAAACCACTGCATTCAATGTGCCCAAATAGTAGATACTGCTAATCTATTACACTGGGTGATGCCAGTAAAGCAATTATTTTATTCAAATAGAAATGTGTCTGACAATCACAAGGTTGAATTAAATGGGTACCCCCTATGTAATGAACTAAAATCACTGAACTGGGATTAAGGAGAAACAATTCATAGAAGTGACACGGCTACAAAACAAGTAGCTTGCTAATTAGCTGACTGTGTGAGCAAGGAGAAAGAGTTCATATCAGTGACTGGCAGTTAACAAAACAAGCAGTTTAGTAATGAATTGGCTAAATGAGTAAAGAGGAACAGTTATATAAGCGAGTGACAAACAGTTTAGTAATAAGCTGATTAAATGAGCAAGAAGAGAGAGTTCATATAAATGACTGACTGGTGAGAGGCATAAGGTTTGTGACATACAGGCAGATTCTGGGAGATTTAGTCGCTTGTAGTGATGGGCGAATCTCCCGTGATTCGCTTCGCCGAAAAATTCGCGAATTTCAGCGAAAAATTCGCGAAACGAGTCGCGGGACGATTTTGTCGCGCGTCGCGTCAACTTTGTCGCGTCGCGTCGTTTTCGGCTCGCGTCGCGTCGTTTTCGGCGCGCGTCACGTCAAAAACGACGCGCGACTCGTTTTTCGGCGAATTTTCGCCAAGCAAAATTTCGCTGGTGATTCGCGAATCGCGGGAATTCGCCGCAAATTCGACCTAGGCGAATAAATTCGCCCATCACTAGTCGCTTCATGATTAATTCTTCTGCGAGGCGACAGTCTCCCCGAACTGCCTGCTCCCTGACTGGTACTTCGATTTTCCAGAATCGCACGAAGTTGCCTCTCGAGAATTCTGCAATGAAATCCATTCCTCAAAAGAGTAAACAGATTTTTTCATATTTAATTTGGAAATCTGACATGGGGCTAGACAATTTGTCAGTTTCCCAACTTCCCCCAGTCATGTGACTTGTGCTCTGATAAACTTCATTCAGTTACATTGAGAAGGAAAAACAACAGCCTTCCAGAAAGCAGTTCCCTCCTAAAGTGCTGGCACAAGTTACATGACCAGGGGCAGCTGAGAATTTGACAATATGTCAAGCCCCATGTCAGATATCAAAATGAAAAATAAAAAAAATCTGTTTGCTCTTTTGAGAAATGGATTTCAATGCAGAATTCTGCTGGGGCAGCACTATTAACTGATGTGTTTTCCCATGACAGTATCCCTTTAAACAAGCAGCAATCTACTGTTTCCCCCAGTTCACTTTGTTCAATACATGACTTAGTAGAAACCAATGTAATTCTTTTTTGGTGATCAGAGTAATACAAGGGAAAGGTAAAAAGAAAACAATGTCAATGGCCCTTTCAAGGGGAAGTAAACCAAAAGTTCTCCCAACTGTATGTGGAAATTTTACTGTAACCTCTTTGCTAACCCGTGCTCTTCCTTTGCAGTTTTATATCGACTTTTCATCTCCGACCCCTCGTTGGTACCGGACAACCGCACAGTGATGGTGGAGATTATGGTAAGTTGTTACACATAAGATAAGGTTCTCGTTGCATACAACCCCCTAAACTGAATGCTGTTAGTACAAAGCGAGTGCTCCCGTGCCCTGGTCTTCATAGTGCGACCAGTCGGTGAGATATGGCAACCAGTTGACTTGATCTGATACACTGATCCTACTCACATGGCTCCTTGTCCGATTCAGTTGCCGCTGGTTTTTGCGATGCTCGGGGTAAGATAACGTGTCACATGTCTCTCTTCTCAGAACCCAGACAAGATCATGGTGGAAAAAGTTTCCTACACTTCCAACACTGGCATTGTGTCAAAGAACTTCAAACTGCCAGATATCGCAAAGTGAGTCTTCTTTGTAGTCCATGGGGCATATTCAAGGGTCAAAACAGAGTTCACAACAGTTCACCAGAGGGGAAACATTTTAAGGGGGGGTTTAAAGGATAAGTAAACCTTAAGTAAGTGAATGCAAATATGAATGAATTTTGTTACAACAGCGCCACCAGTCTGACCACCAAGTAGGGCTGCCACCCGGCCAGTATTTTATCGGCCTAGCCGGTAAAACACTGCAGCCAGGGCCAGTATTACAAATTTACTGGCAATGTAGCTGCCCATAATTTTTAATACCCTTAAGAAAAGCCCTTGACCCATCGGTGGAAAAGTACCTTTTTTTTGTCTTCGGGCCATCTGGCACACCACAAAGGCTCCGCCCCCTTTAACATCACGACCCACCCTTTTTGTGCGCCCCCACCACTGGCCATTACATTTTTTTAAAATTATGGCAACCCTACCACCTAGTAGTCAAGGAAGTTGTCAGGAGAAAGAAAGAGGCTGATGTTCTTCTGCTTAGGAAAACAATTAGAAACCTTTCTCACATCTTTCCTAAGCAGAAGAACATCAGCCTCTTTCTTTCTCCTGACAACTTCCTTGACTACTTGGTGGTCAGACTGGTGAGAAACTGACCAGCAGGTGGCGCTGTTGGAACAAAATTCATTCATATTAACAGTACATGTATCTCTTAATATCTTGGCATTAAAAGAAAATAAATAATGAATGTACATTGCACAATTTCTTAGAATGGCCCCCTCATCAATTTTACACTATTTTAAAGGTTTACTTATCCTTTAAACAAACCACCCTTAAAATGTTTCCCCTCTGGTGAACTGGTTAAATTTTAGTATGGCATAGAATAGCCAAGTCCAAGCAACTTTTCAATTGGTCTTCATTGTGTTTTTTTTTTTTAAGTTTATAGTATTTGCCTTCTTCTGATCCTTTCCAACTTTCAAATAGGGGGTCACTGACCCCATCTAAAAAAATAAAAACACATTTTTTGCTATTGTTACTTTTTATTACTTTCTATTCAGGCCCTCTCCTATTCATATTCAGGGTTGGACTGGCCCCAGCCCTCTTGGGCCCTCGCAGGGCCAGACCTCACTCACAAGCTCCTGTCCCTACCGAAAAAGAAAACTAGTGGCGTTGCTCCAATGGGTCACGGGGGGGCTGGACGGGGGGCCCTTAACACCAGTCCCAGTGGGCCCTGGCCCCCAGTCCAACCCTGTCTGTATTTCTGTATCTTATTCAAATCAATACATGGTTGCTAGGGTAATTTGGAGCCTAGTAACCAGTAGAGCTGCTAAACAAAAAGCCAAATAACTAAAAAAATGAAAAACACTTTCAAGTTGTCTCAGAATATCCCTCTCTACATCTTAGTAAAAGTAAACTTAAAGGTGAACATCCCCTTTAAGTGGCATGTTTATCAAAAAGTTATCGTCTATTTTAACACCCTCAAAAAATTGGACATTGTACTAAATTGTCCATCCTATGGTGCATGTGGTGGTGGCACAGAGCAAGTCTCTGAGGCTTGAGGCTTATAGTGGGTCATAATTGGGGGCAATTATAGAATAATTCCTGTATATTCCATTGGTCTGTCATTTCCCCTGTTTTTACAATATGACTTTTGCTCTCTTTTTTCCAGTGTGGGAACGTGGAAGATTGTTTCGAGATTTCAAGCTGCCCCTCAACAGTCGTTCCACACTGAGTTTGAGTGCAAGGAATATGGTATTGTGGCTTCTTCAAAACCTTCCCATCACTTCAGTAACAATCAGATGCTATGAAATCTTTTTATGCCTAGCAGTGGGTGCTGCCATATTGAATTCATTAAAGGATAAGTAAACCTTTAAAATAAGTGAATGTAAAATTCATGAGGGGGCTATTCTAAGCACGTTTGCAATGTACATTCATTAATTATATTGTTTTTATCACAATATACTAAGGGATACATGTACTGTTAATAGGAATTAATTTTGTTACTAATTTTGTTACAACAGCGCCACCTGCTGGTCAGTTTCCCACCAGTCTGACCACCAAGTAGTCAAGGAAGTTGTCAAGAGAAAGAAAGAGGCTGATGTTCTTCTGCTTAGGAATAAAATTAGAAACCTTTCTCACAACTTTCCTAAGCAGAAGAACATCAGCCTCTTTCTTTCTCCTGACAACTTCCTTGACTACTTGGTGGTCAGACTGGTGGGAAACTGACCAGCAGGTGGCGCTGTTGGAACACAATTCATTCATATTAACAGTACATGTATCCCATAATATCTTGGAATTAAAAGAAAATAAATAATGAATGTAAATTACAAAGAATGATAATCAGGGCCTGGTCATGGGTCACTGGAGATCTTCAACCTGCCCTATTGGTCTGATTGGAAGAGAGAGACAAAGGAAAGTGGGGTAATGTAGTAACACGCAATAAGATGTTTGCTTTCATTATTCTGCATTAGACTAGCAAAAGCTAACTGCTGATTGGTTGCTGTGGGCCAGATATTACTGCCCACATTACTGTATAACCCCAGCATATATTTCTCCCACCAGTGCTGCCAACGTTTGAAGTTCTCCTGCAGACACAGCAGCCACATTTCTATGTTAATGAAGCTGAATTTGTTGTGGACATAACTGCTAGGTGAGATCCCAGAATTCGATTGATATTGCTTATACCCTATCTTTTTAATTGATATTTAAAGGGCAAGGAAAGGCAAAGAAATAAAATCCCATTTTTACTTTCTTTAATGATAAAGAAATCTATCTCCAATATACTTTAATTAAAAAATGTGTACCGTTTTTATAAGAAACCTGAGTGTATTCAGTGAAATTCTTCCTTCATTTAGTGCTGTGGATAGGAATTGTCAGACGGTCCCTAACTTCTGACAGGGAAACAATCATACTTATGAACAGCAGGGGGAGCCCTTGCCTTACTTACCAGCCATGCAGAACTGAAGCAGCTTTGTTTTTGATCATTTATGATGTTCCCTAAGAAGCCCAGATCACACTGAGCATGTGCACAGTCTAGTCTTGCAAAGATGTATAACAAAGTTACAAGATGACAGCCCCCTGTGGCCAACTTTGAAAGCATAAATCATTTGTTTGATTAGGCTTGTGGTGCAGTAAGTTCATGTTTATGTTTAGTATACAAAATACACCATTTCTACCCTTTTCTATTTTACACTTTCCTTGTCCTTTAAGAGCAGTAGGTGCCCACTAGGTGGCACATGGGAACTATGGTCCTAAACTAAGATTCCAAGCATTAACATTTTGGAAATCAGGTAATTTCTTTTGGTGTTGCTATTCAAAGGCAGGTACATACCACCCCTTTCAGATTCACAGCCAGGGGTATGGGCCCAAACAGTGACCAAGGGTGGTTTTGTAGAACATCTAGACCAACATCATCCTGCTCATTTCATTGGTGCTCCCCAGGTTCTTGCACGGGAAAGCTGTTGAGGGTTCAGGATACGTAATGTTCGGGGCGGTGATTAATAATGAGAAGGTGAATTTCCCAGACTCTCTGACTAAAATAGAGGTGAGAAACGTCATCATGGGAAAACCACCATAATTAAATAATGTAGAAGCAATGTCAATACTGGCTCAAATTTATTCCTATAGGTTATAAAAGGAGAGGCCAAAGCCATACTGAAAAACCACATGATCAGGAGGCGGTTCCCTGATCTCTCTCTCTTACTTGGAAACTGTTTGTACGTCACGGTCACTGTCCTCACCAATGCAGGTACAAACATAGAAGCCAATTGCTCACAATATGCCTGTGTTCACTATGTTTCAGCTCCTTTAAACTCTGTTCCTCAGCCTTATGAGTCCCCACTGGCCTCACCATTTCAGATATCCACCTCCCTTCACATGTACAATGCACTGTAATAGTAACCATGCTATCATGAAACAACACATGCAGTGGGCTGCTGGCCAACCAAATGACTGACAACAACCTTAAGAGAACTTAATGAACCTCATTGTCTCTGTTGCAGGCAGTGACATGGTGGAAGCGGAGAAGACTGGGATTCCTGTAGTTGACAAAGCATTTAAATTGCTTTTCACCAAGAACTCAAAATATTTCAAGCCAGGCTTGCCCTATACACTTTTGGTAAGAAACATGAATGATATAATGCAAGTAAGAGCCTCACTCAATATACTGAAAGTAAGAGCCTCACTCAATATACTGCAAGTAAGAGCCTCACTCAATATACTGCAAGTAAGAGCCTCACTCAATATACTGCAAGTAAGAGCCTCACTCAATATACTGCAAGTAAGAGCCTCACTCAATATACTGTAAGTAAGAGCCTCACTCAATATACTGAAAGTAAGAGCCTCACTCAATATACTGAAAGTAAGAGTCTCACTCAATATACTGCAATTAAGAGCCTCACTCAATATACTGCAAGTAAGAGCCTCACTCAATATACTGCAAGTAAGAGCCTCACTTACAATATACCGAGCATAAGGGCCTCCCTCATATTATACTGAGAGTAAGAGTCACACTCATTTTATACTGAGAGTAAGAGCCTCACTTATGTTATACTGAGAGAAAAAGCCTCCCTCATATTATACTGAGAGTAAAGGCCTCACTCATTTTATACTGAGAGTAAGAGCCTCACTTATGTTATACTGAGAGAAAAAGCCTCCCTCATATTATACTGAGAGTAAAGGCCTCACTCATATTATACTGAGAGTAAAGGTCTCACTCGTTTTACATGGAAAGTAATAGCCTCACTCATAATATACTGAGCGTAAGGGCCTGCCTCATATTATACTGAGAGTAAGAGCTTCACTCATATTATATGGAAAGTAAGAGCCTCCCTCATAATATACTGAGTGTAAGGACCTTCCTCATATTATACTGAGAGTAAAGGCCTCATTTATATTAAACTGAGAGTAAAGGCCTCACTCATATTATACTGAGACTAAGAAACTCACTCATATTATACTGAGAGTAAAGGCCTCACTCATATTATACTGTGAGTAAGAAGCTCACTCATATTATACTGAGAGTAAAGGCCTCACTCATATTATACTGAGAGTAAGAAGCTCACTCATATTATACTGAGAGTAAAGGCCTCACTCATATTATATGGAAAGTAAGAGCCTCCCTCATAATATACTGAGCGTAAGGGCCTTCCTCATATTATACTGAGAGTAAGAAGCTCACTCATATTATACTGAGAGTAAAGGCCTCATTTATATTATACTGAGAGTAAAGGCCTCACTAATACTATATGGAAAGTAAGAGCCTCCCTCATAATATACTGAGTGTAAGAGGCTCCCTCAAAATATACTGAGAGTAAGAGCCTCACTCATATCATACTGAGAGTAAAGGCCTCACTCATATTATACAGACAGTAAGAGCCTGCCTCAAAATATACTGAGAGTAAGAGCCTCACTCATATTATACTGAGAGTAAAAGCCTCCCTCATACTATACAGAAAGTAAGGGCCTCCCTCATAATATACTGAGAGTAAGAGCCTCACTCATATCATACTGAGAGTAAAGGTGTCACTCATATTATACGGAAAGTAAGAGCCTCCCTCAAAATATACTGAGAGTAAGAGCCTCACGCATATTATACTGAGAGTAAAAGCCTCCCTCATACTATACAGAAAGTAAGGGACTCAAAGTAAGAGCCTCACTCATGTTATAAAGAGATTAAGGGCCTCTCTCATATTATACTGAGAGTAAGAACCTCACACTTTTGTAAATGACTCATACAAATTATACTGAGCTTAATGGCCTTGCACACAGTATACTGAGAGTAAGCACCTCACACACATTATATTTAGAGTAAGGGAGTCGCACACATTATAGTTTGAGTAAGAGCCTCACATTATACAATGACAACAGAAACTCTGAATTAAAACCAACCATGTAAATTTCATTATCTCTAGATCTCGGTCCAGAACCCTGATGGATCTCCAGCCTCCTCTGTGAACGTTTGCACATTGATTTATGGGTGTAGTAAATCTGACAGGGATGGGACGGCACGCATAGTGATAAACACTCCAGAGGACAGTACAAATCTGGAAGTGATGGTGAGTTAATTTCAGTGAAAGATACAAAGTGATTGCAGGACATTGAGTCCACCAAGCTTTAAAAAAAAAAGAGTGAAGACCTTGGTTTCAGCCAGATATCAGGAGAGCCCCATTTACTGAACAGTAAGTTGGAAACTCTTTCTAGGGGGGTCAAATCCACAGGTTTTTTTCTGGGCCACCAAAAAGAAAAGAATGTTGCTTTGTTACACTGGCATTCCAGACATTGCCTTGTTTTAATTTGCTTTCTACTATTTTATATGCTAAAAGTGTCCTTGATATCATCAATATTTCTTTAGATGCGGACAGATGCCGTAGATGTTCCACCTGAGCGAGAAGCAACTGCCACTTTCCGTCTCCAGGCCTACAAACCGCAGGGCAAAGCGAAAAATTACTTGCACATTAACATCATGGCCTCCGAGGTGGGACTCTATAAAAACCTAGCGGTGAACTTCTATGTGAGGAGCACGGACCAATTTCAGAAAATCTCCTTTCTGGTAATACAGATCTAAATGCTGAAACTTCGTATATTTTACAAGCAATGTTCTCTTAGTTCTTCAGATTAGATTTCTCATGTTCTCCACTGTCTCTTTGTTTCTGTTTTATTCTGGTAGCCCATTAATCATCAACATCATTGATACACAACCACTATTATATGTTGGGACTCTTGATTTTCCCATTGCTTTCAACTGGATATCAAAAAATGTAAAGCCTTGTTTCCATACACTTCTCTCCCCTCCCCAAACTCTGCTCTGTCCTAGATCATGACCTGTAGTCTTCTCTCTTCAGGTCCTTAGCAAGGGCAGGATTGTCCATGTGGGCAAAGTAAGCCGGCAAGCAGACCAGGGGTTTGTGGTCAGTTCTCTTCGTGTCTCTGAAAAATTTATGCCATCTTTCCGGATTGTGGCATATTACATAACAAGCAAAAGTGGGCATGAAATTGTGTCAGATTCAACCTCTGTGGATATTCTGGATTCCTGCATGGGAAAGGTGAGTGCGGGACTGTGTTGTGTGCATGACTTCTCTTTTTTTAAAAAAAAAAACATTCAGGGTAAAGATCTTTTTTCGGCATTTTAGAAAGAACGTTTTCTGCATATTTACATAAGACAATAAGCAAACATATGTTTGGGGAACCATGAACCTAGTTGTTCCTCTTAGCTGCTGTGATGATATCTTGCCTTAAAGCTTAAAGACTTTATAAAGGTGATCCCCAATCAGTGGATCACGAGCAACATGATGCTCTCCAACCCCTTGGATGTTGCTCGCAGTGGCCTCAAAGCAGGGGCTTATTTTTGAATTCCTGGCTTGAAGACAAGCTTTAGATGCAAAAAAAATGTCTATGGCCAAACCAAGCCTCCTTTAGGCAGCCAGTCCACATAGGGACTACCAATAACCAATCACAGCCCATATTTCCCTAGGAACTAGTTGCATGCTTGTGTTGCTCTCCAAGGTTTTACATTCAAATTTGGCTCAAGGGTAAAAAAAAAAAAATGTGGACAACCATCCCTATAAAAATGGCAAAGTAATATTAAAAATTTTTTTATTTTTGCTAAAGATGCTTGGTCGTTTGGAGGCATAAATCCTATGAAATCATAGTGAAATTATAGTACTCATTCCTTTGAAATCATGGAGAAAATAATGACTCGTTCTTCAATATAATCTGAGATAAAAATGTTTCTTCTTCTCCCCCAACAGCTTGAGTTTCGTCAAAATCCCAAGAGAATGTCCCTTAATCCACAACCGGGAAATTCCATCAGTATGTTGATCACTGGCGACCCCGGGGCGTATGTTGGACTTGTAGCTGTAGACAAAGCAGTTTTTGTTTTGAACAAAAAGAACAGGATTTCTCAAGCCAAGGTGAGGAAAAGTCTCAAGGGCTGGCAAGTAATGAACAGGACAATGGGCAAATGGGTTAGTCCATGTGTGCAGGCAGGAGTAGATATAACCTGTAGAAAAATCTATATAGCTTCACACCAATCAAATCACTAGAACCAACTGCCCTATAGGAGCCTCAACTAAAGGTTCAGTTTGCTATCACTTTGGTCTCTACAGATTTGGAAGAAGTTGAAAGACAATGACCTGGGCTGTACCATCGGAGGGGGAATTGATAATGCAGCAGTGTTTACTGATGCTGGGCTTTCTGTAGTGACCAATATTGGCCTCAATAATCCCACAAGACAAGGTGAGAAGGTGATACAATCTACTGCTGATATGTCAAAGTATTGACTGATATTAATGGACTCATGATATATACATATCAGTTATATACCATGACACTTGCCCTAGTCCAGCAATCATTCAATCTTCTGGACAAGTAACCAAAAGCAGTGGTCTGAAATGATAAAGATGGTTATGGTCAATCATCATATGATGTTCAGTTATTCCTTCTAATGATAATATGCAGTTGGGTGAGGTATGAGCGATATAATGACACCAATTATATCTGTAAATAATCCCATCATCATAATGTTACTATAAAGAAATCATTAATTAAGTAAGATTTTTTTATGGAGACTTCTTTGTGACCTTATCACCTGCCTCTGCAGAACTTCACTGCTCTCAGGGTCAAAGGAAGCAACGGTCTGTCCCTCTGACTGGACTGAAGGCAAAGAAAGGTATTTATGGCTGTTATTTTCCCCGCTGATTTTTATTTGCATACTGCATAGTCTCTGCATAGTTAATCCATGACTCCTCCCCTGTCTTTCCACCCAAGTCCAGCAATATAAAGATTTGCGTCTTCGCCGCTGCTGTGAGGATGGAATGCAAGAGAATCCCATGGGATATTCCTGCCAGAGACGAGCCCAGTATATACTGGAGGCCGGCATCTGTTCAGCCATTTTCCTAGAATGCTGCAAGTTTATTTACGAATCACCGCCGGTCAGAGGCGGCTCCAGGGCAGTAGCCAGAAGGAAGCTACCAGTTACATCATTCAGTAAGGATTGGAGCTTTTGGAGCAGTACAGTCTTCACCTGCACTTGTTCTATTAACACCAGGAGTGCCCATACTTTACTAATGCGAGATCTACTTTTAGTGATGAGGTCCCATTATGATCTATTGTACATCCATGAAAGCATTGCTAGCATTCTGTTCCATGGAAAATATTGATTTGTGAGAAAATGTTTATTACTATATTTCACAAACAACTATTTAACCTTAAAATAATATCTAAATGAAAAGCATGAAACAGGAGGGTGATATAGACAAGCTGTTTGTTGACAGTGTCTTGAGATCTACTGATCACCAGCTAAAGGTCTACTGGTAGATCCCGATCTATCTTTTGGGCACCTCTGATTTATGCACTCTCATCTTCACACATTCCTAGAACAGTCCTGTGTCACTTACAAACATGCCCATTCCTTACCTTCACTAACAGACAAATGATATCCCTGATTAATTATATTAATTAGACATGTCCTACCTTACAACTCCCAGAAAACCAGCTGAACTTGGCCATTGTAGTCCGGCATCATCAGAAGGTCCATACGTTTCTTATCCCTTCCAAATGCATTTTATTGTCCTATCTGACCATATACCCCCTCTCAGAAAAGACCTTCTCCCTCTGTTCCTTCCTTCTATTAGTGCATTTGACGTCTAGTGGAGATCAGGATGACGATTCCTTCATGGATATAAAAGACATCAGTTCCCGCACCATTTTCTCTGAGAGCTGGTTATGGAGAGTAGAATTGCTGCCTTCCCAGAAAGACCACACTGGGTAAGTATACTCCAGGTCCGTACTGAGTATTAAATTAGGCCCTGGCATTACAGGGCCCACTCAGCCCACATAGAAGCCCAAACAGCCCCCACCAGCCCACTAAATACTGACTTTCTATGGGACCTTATAGCAGCCCCTCCGGCATTTGCCAGAACCCACAAATTGCCAGTCTGGGCCTGGTATACTCCCTACTGTACTAAAGCAGCCAGTAAAGTAGATCTACAGGGCTGTCAACACTCCAAGATGTGTACACTGGTGGAGGTTGAGAGGGGCTCATGGTTGCAGTATAAATTCTGTGGTGGGGCCGCAATGAGGACTAGTTGTATTTGATGAAACATCACCCCGGTGAAAACGATGTCTCTCGTTATAATTGTATCTCTACTGTATGTGATCTACTCCTGTTTCTGTGAGGATATTTGGAACATGATCAATGGGTGAGGACTAAACAACTTTAGTTTCTCCTCTCTCTGCCAATTAACTGGACTGTTGTTTTGTGTTTGTCCTTGTCACAATGTTATTCATCCAAATCTCTTTCAGCTTGGCTTCCAAAATTATAACTCCTGCACTGCCAGAGTCAATCACCACTTGGGAGTTTCTGGCTGTCAGCATGTCTCCTACCAAAGGTACTACTCAGAATTGTTTCACAATGGTAGATTTAGATTAGGAACATAGTCAGTAGCATGTACCTAAAGACATGGTGTCCTTAAAATTGATTTTCAACCAGTCATGTTCTTGAGGTCTTCTGTCCAAAGAAATGCAAAAGCTTTAAGCAACAACAACACATGTGGTGTATCTCAGATACTTTCTAAACAATTAATTAAGGAGTATGTTGGTTCTTCAGAAATACATTTTAATAATATTATTAATAATAATAATAATATCCAGGATGAAGAAAAACAGATGTATCAATTATAACCTGCACATGTTTTGTGTTAGGCAGCAATCCTGAAGGCAAAAGAGAAAACAAGGAACTAATTGTTTCACTTGCAAAGACTAATAACCAAAACATAAGAAAGATGAGGTTTGAGAGTGTGGGTTGGAAAAGAAAGTTTGGTTATTGGGTATTGTAATAAAGTAGATTTTCTTTGTGATGTTCCTCGCTGTACAAAGGTTTTCAGCACAGCATAATTAGTGATGAATATATTCGCGAAACGCCATGAGAAATTCACCGGCATCTTGTTTTAGACGTGGGAGTCTGTTTTTGGACACCAGCGTCCGTTTCTTCGGACGCCGGTGTCCAAAAACAGACGCCCACATCCAAACGATGGCGGCGTTTTGCAAATATTTCGCTGTTTCTCAGGAAATTCTCTAAAAATTCTGCAAAACGCCCCAGATTCGCCCATCACTACTCACAATGCAGTAGTACAGAAGGCTCATTGGTGAGCACAATTTGGGTTGTTGCAAACAAGATTTCAGGACCTTATGGAACACACCCAGCTCTTTGTAGGCAGTAAAGTTTATTCTCCAATACAATTGAAATACATTTTAGCTGATAAAGGATAGACATCAGGATATCTTTTCATTAACATGAATGAGAGATGTGCAATCCATGACAGATGTTAAGAGGCTGCTCTTCTAATAATAACCAAATGACTTTCCGCCATAATGTTTTGAGGGATATCTTTTCTAGACATTGTCTTCTTACTTGCACCGCTATTCCTTAGTGCCCCTTTATCTGCCTCTCCACAGGTATCTGTGTTGCCCAGCCACATGAACTAACAGTGAAGAAAATGTTCTTCATTGATCTTAGGCTTCCATATTCAGTGGTGCGTAATGAGCAAGTAGAGATCCGCGCTGTCCTATACAGCTATTTACAGGAAGACATTGAGGTAAGTATGAACGGATGGGAGAGTTATAATCGCAATACCATTGTGGTGTTATCTAATGTCACACTATTAAAATGGTTTTAAGCATTTTAAACAGTTTTTTGCTGATAATGTTTGCAGGTACGGGTGGATCTCCTTTATAATAAGGACATGTGTAGCTCAGCCACACCAGAGAGAACATTCCGTCAGGTGGTGAAGATGGGACCTGGTGCCATTGTTGTACTGCCGTTTGTCATTGTGCCCTTGGTGGCCGATGAACTGCAAGTGGAGGTTAAGGCTTCAGTTAAAGACACAGGATATGATGATGGAGTAATGAAAAAGCTGAAGGTTGTGGTAAGTGGTGGACAGCTGCTATCAGGTTCAAATTTAGGGTGTCAGCTTGTGCCCATTGCTCCATCTTTGTTTGAGCAGACAAAAACTTCACACTACAGTCCACTGAACATTTTATTCTCTTCTGAAACAGCCAGAAGGAATGAAAATCTTCAAAACGATCCACAGCATCATCCTGGACCCCTTGAGATCAAGTAGGTGATAGCTCAATATCAGATTCCTGGATGTTCATTCTGTGGGACCCATTTATTACATGTTACAATGAACTGAGGAGCCAAAGGTGACCCCCTACCTCTCAGTGCCTATAACTCCACATCCAGCTTTGCTATAAATAAAAGTTGCTCAACCTTGAGCTTGGGTTCTTTAAATGACTCAATGCCTGTTCTTTGACACACATTGATGTTTTAAGGCCGCTTTGTAACTGGCATTTCATTGTTAAGTTTGTGGACCCAAAATTATCAAATTGCCCAATTGAAAGCCATACTGTATTTCGAGTTATTTGGCAGGTGAGAATATTGGCCTTATTATGTTTTTGCAAACACCCAAAAATGGCAAGATGTCTTCTTCTCTGTCTTCTTCTTTCCATGTTCTGTTAAGTCTTTCAGTACCTCTAAACTTTTATTTTTTTTTCTCCTTTTGGACTTCAAAAGATTCTGGGAAGCAGACAGAATTCATTAATCTCATGCCACGGAATGACTTAGTGCCCAAAAGTGATCCTGTGACCTATGTTAGCGTCACCGGTAAGCAGAATATATGTATTTTTAAAAAAAATGGTGTTCCCAATATCCATATCCACAAAGAATTATATCTATAAATGCGGTGCTGGCCGCACAAAGCCAAGTTGCCTACTAGGCTATAAATATTGTTTTGTGATAGATCCTAAAACATCAGACAGGAGGCATCTTATGAAACAAAAAGGAATCTCATTCCAGACAAATCATTTCCCAAGCTAATTATGTAATAATTTTATGTGGACAAATACAGGAAACCTCGTGGGTGAAACACTTGAAAATTCCATTGACGGCTCAAAGTTAAATCACTTGATAATGGTGCCATCTGGGTGTGGTGAGCAAAATATGATGACCATGACCCCTAGTGTGATTGCCACACGCTACCTGGATGCCACTAACCAGTGGGACAAAGTTGGGCTGGATCTCAGAAAGAAAGCTATCAGTACAATTAAAAAGGGTAAGTGTACGGTCTGGCAATAGAATTTTTGGTTATACTTAAAGGGCAAGGAAAGGCAAAGAAATAAAATCCAATTTTTACTTTCTTTAATGAAAAAGAAATATATCTCCAATATACTTTAATTAAAAAATGTGTACTGTTTTAATAAGAAACCTGACTTTATGCAGTGAAATTCTCCCTTCATTTACTGCTGTGGATAGGAATTTTCATACAGTCCCTAACTTCTGGCAGGGAAACAACCATACTTATGAACAGCAGGGGGAGCCCCTGCCTTACTTACCAGCCATGCAGTACTCAAGCAGCTTTGTTTTTTGATAATTTATGACGACCCCTAAGAAGCCCAGACCACACTGAGCATGTGCACAGTCTTGGTCTTGCAAAGATGTATAACAAAGTTACAAGATGACAGCCCCCTGTGGCCAACTTTGAAAGCATAAATCATTTGTTGGATTAAGCGTGTGGTGCAGTAAGTTCATGTTTATGTTTAGTATACAAAATACACCATTTCTACCCTTATTCTATTTTACACTTTCCTTGCCCTTTAATACTTATACTTGGACCTATTGTATTGCAACGATTGACTACAATCAGGTCTTCTCCTGTTTAAGTTCTAATACTTTGCTACAAGTTGGTCTAGCCTGGTGAACATTTTGCAGCATAGTCATAGTTTTTTTTTTACAAGATAATATAATGTGTTTTTAAGATCCATGCCACCCACTGTTAATTTCAGCTTATTGGCTACAGTTGGCTGAAAATTACAGTTCTGAGAAAAGGGAATGTTTTGTTTGTTGTTGCTGTGCTCAGAACTGACCGTGGAAACATCAGATGACTCTTTTCTTGCTCAGTGACTTCATTTTCTAAGCAGAGCAACATCTCAAGAAGTTCCTTTTCTCACAAGCTTGATTTTCAGTCCACTGAAGTCGACTAAAATGAACAGCAGGTGTTTCAAATCCATTACTGTTATAGAGCTGCTGAAACTGCTGCTCTGGTACAGTATGTTCACTATATGAAATACAGCTTTAGTGCTTCTTTAAACATCTACAATTATACTTCAAACTGTCAAAGTAATTTTTCTGTCTTCTTAGGCTATACCCAACAGTTAGTGTACAGGAAACCTGACAACTCCTATGCAGCCTTTACTAACAGACCTGGAAGTACATGGTGAGGAGGTGTAAGGTGGTACTCTAAACATCTCTCTATACCTTGCTTTCTACTCTAACCCCCTTTTTCTCTTCTTCTTTTTCCCTTCTCTTTCTCCCTTACAATCATAACTTTTCAAGGCTGACAGCTTATGTGGCGAAGGTTTTTGCTATGGCCTCCGGGATGACTTATATTGAGAAAGATGTGGTCTGTGGAGCAGTCAAATGGCTCATGGGATGTTCCAGGAAGATGCTCCGGTCATTCATGGGGAGATGGTTGTAAGTATGAAAATGATGCTCCGAATGGGCAGAAAGTGTGAAAGGGTTTTATAAACACACATAGGGGCCCATTTACTAAATTCGTGTGAAGCATTCGAAGTTCGATCAAATTCCGATCGTACGATTTTTTCGGATATTCGAATATGCAAATTTGGCCACTTTGATCATCGAATATGCAAAATTCAATCGTATCGAATAGATCAAATATTCAATCATTCGACCGTTCGATGATCGAAGTACTTCCCCTTGAAAATGTTCTTCAACTGCCTACTTCGCCTAATTGAACCTACCGAATTGCAATAGAAGCCTATGGGAACCCCCCATAGGCTTCTTTCCTAAGTTTTATGTTCGAATACCAATCGTACGATCGAACGCTTCGATCGTTCGATTCGTACGATTTTTTTCGAACAATCGAACGGTTTTTTAAGATTTTTTGGTAAAATTGTTCGATCGTATGATTTTATCGAGAAATCGAATAGCGGCCAAAACCATCGAATTTGACTACGATATTATCGAATTTTCGGGGGTCGAATAGCCCTTGAAAATTCGGCCCTTAGTAAATCTGCCCCATACAGTATATGCATATAGGAATGGATAATAGAAGGAATAATTCATTAATAATTAAAGGAAGAAAGCAATAGGTTGACCATTCACCAGTTGTTTGAATGTAGAACCAGATGTTTTGAGGACCTAAGTGATAAGAGGTTTGATCACTTCTAACTCCAGTGACAAAATGTTTTTTCTTTAGGGTGGGTCTGGACAGACGGATCCTGATGCCTCTCTTACTGCCTTTGTCCTGATTGCTCTGTTGGAGGCCAAGAGTTACTGTAAAGAGGAGGTGCCGGTGAGTGTTTCTGTCATTTCCTTAAAACCTTTAAAGGGACAGTTTAGGCCATTCCCTGTTTATCCAAACTTCCACAACATTCTGGGAAACCCATGCCATTTCTATTGTCATGACTCAAGACTGTTCCCATGAAAATGTGGGCCTTCGGGAGGAATGCAGTTAGTCGACTGCAATGTGCCCTCAGCAGAACAACTTAAATTATCCCAAGGCAGTAAGTACAGGCCTTCAAGTAAGCCCCAAGGAATGAATTGCTGGCACTCAGGACATGGCTGAGTTAATTGTTATCTTGATGGGTGATTACAATCGGTTAGAGCTGAATAATACGGTCTGTCTGGCTGTGGAATCTACAGAAACATCCACTTCTCATGGAGGCTCCTGTATGTAATGAATATGAATATTATGAATATACACAGTAACTAAATTCAGAATTTAGTTTGATTTAAATTCATTCAGTTAGATATAAACATCCATGGAATTTAGTGGAAAAGAACAAGACTTTAGTCCAATTACCAAGTCCAGGCTTGAACTAGTTCCTCCCTAGTTCCAACTGTGTGCAATTCATCAGGCCAGGCTTGAACTAGTTCCTCCCTAGTCCCAACTGTGTGCAATTCATCAGGCCAGGCTTGAACTAGTTCCTCCCTAGTCCCAACTGTATGCAATTCATCAGGTCAGGCTTGAACTAGTTCCCTAGTCCCAACTGTATGCAATTCATCAGGTCAGGCTTGAACTAGTTCCCTAGTCCCAACTGTATGCAATTCATCAGGCCAGGCTTGAACTAGTTCCCTAGTCCCAACTGTATGCAATTCATCAGGCCAGGCCGAATGGCTGCATTAGTTCTTGTCACAAGTTATTAGGATGCAGAGCCTGCATAGCTTGCTAGATAGACTTCATGGCAGTGATATGTGATTAAGCCCTTTGAATAAATGTTATTTAAGGTGTTTTGGGGACACATTTGAACTTATCACACACACACACACAAAAACATTGTTTAATGATTCAATTTTTCCTCCCCTAGAACCTGGACCGAGCTGCAAATAAAAGTGCTGAATATTTGGAAACTCGCAGTAAGAACCTGAAAAGGCCATATTCTGTGTGCATTGTGTCCTATGCTCTGGCTCTAGCTGGGAGACTGACTGATCACATTCATCTGATGAAGTTTGCACAAGGTACATTGTATCATATACTGATATCCTTTACGAATAAAAAAGATTAAAAAAGGGCTATTATACATCTGCTGAACCTTGCTTAGTTCTTGCTTTAGAAAGTTCTAAAGCAAGAATGTCCCCATTGATACAAGCCCAAGGACCCTGGCTGACTAGACCCCTCCTGATGATAATAAAGCAATATCAGATGACACAGAAGGTCAGATGGCCTGAGACAATGGCAGCTTTGGAAAGGTGAAACAGAAATAAAATGGTTGTACTTTCAACCTTCCATTAGAAAAACTACACATGGACGAAAGCCATATTCCAATGAAAGGAGTCAATATGGAAATGAAGGTCCAGGAAGAGTAATGAAGTCAACGCAGATGGACTAAAAATAGGACATAAATATTAGAGGGAGAGTGAAGGGAACCTGAGAAGAAAGTGAAGAGGGAAGCAAGAAAAGAAAGCAATGGTGGAAATGAATGACCTAAAGGGAACAAGAAAGAAGCAAAGAATAATGGGGCTAAAACGTGGAAAATAATACTGGGTAATAAAGAAAAGATGAGATCAGAGAAATGCAAAGAACAAATCCAGAGAAAGGGGAAGGGAGGAGAAAAAGAAGTCTAAAAAAGAATCTAAGAGAAGAGTAAAAGGAGGGATAAACACATAAGGATAAAGAATGGACTGAGGAGAGAAAATGAGGAAAGAGGTCACTTCTTTTATTGTCTGCACAATGGTTTTTTGGAATGTTTGAGATAAGGGGCTCATCCTGAAACGCTGCACGTTCATACAAATAAACAGCAAGGGGGAACCCTGCTATTTTCTTGCCTTGAGTTCCAGTGATTTCTATTTTTACTGTAATATTGGAGGTAGCCGTAGCATCCTACAGTGGGCATCAGGCTACATAACGGAGGGACTATTAGGGGAGTGCGCGACTTCACCTATTTCCAGAAAATGTGAAGCGAGTCATTTATGATGAAAAAAGCAAAGACCTGAAGAGAAGCAGAAGAGTAGAAAAGAATTAAGTAGACCTATGAAAAGATGTGGGATCCAAACTTTACAAACCAATATGTATATATATATATATATATATATATATATATATGTACAACATGAACTTAAATTTAGGTTGTACCTTAACAAATAATAAGGTGGGACCTTAACAAATAATTAGGTGGGACCTTAACAAATAATTAGGTGTGACCTTAACAAATAATTAGGTGGGACCTTAACAAATAATTGAGGATTAGCTCTCTAATGCCCATTCTTGATAATGAATGTCACCAACAACTGTTCATTAAGGGACAGTCATGATCAGCCCCATGATGTTTTTTTCCTCTTTAAAAGGACAAACAAAAATAAATAATATACTAAACCTCACAAGTGCAATAAAATGGAATGGTTTTACAACATGGTGGTGGTGCTGCTGTAAACATAATCTTTTTTTTGTTCCTAGCTCACCATGAGATGGAGATAGAACAAACTAAAGAATGCTTTCCTCTTACCATTGCAGGTGGCACACATTGGGCAAATACCTCCCCTCATCTTTACGCAATAGAGGCCACATCTTACGCCCTTCTTGCTCTCCTCAAACTTGGCGATTACCATTTGGCTGGACCGGTGTCCCAGTGGCTGGCGGAACAGAGGTTTTATGGGGGAGGTTATGGTTCTACTCAGGTAAGTTTTCTTCTGTTGTTGAAGTGCAGATTTAGCTCAACAATGGTCAATTATAAAGCCCTGGACTGTTTTGTAGGCCACCATAATGGTGTTTCAAGCACTGTCAGAATACCAGATTAATGTGCCCCTCGTGAATGATGTTGAGATGGATGTAAGCATCAGCCTTCCAAGGAGAAGCGCACCACTGATTTGGAGGATTGATTCTGACAATGGCATGGTCAGGCGGAGTGAGCAGGTGAGTATGAAGGAGCTTTGCTTGGATTGTTGGGGCACATACCTGAGCAAGTTCTCTGAGAAGCTTTTCTTGGTTCTTTCAGACATCGATGGAAGGCAATATTACAGTAACGGCAACAGGGAGGGGCAAGGGCACAATGACGGTGAGTAACAGACCTTCTACAGAACTGTAGGTACCTAGCCAGAAACTTATGAATCTTTGGGTATCGCTGCCAATGATATGCAGGGTCTTCTGTGTCATTAAACCCAACCTCCAGGGGACTGTGTTGTAGAGTGGTGCATGTCCCTTTTGGCAACCTACAGAAACTTGTGTATCCACCGTCCACCATCCAAGCCAGATATCAGTAGAGCAGAATCTGCCCAATAATAATAATAATAATACTCATGAGAATGCCATGCCCTTATTTAATGTGAGCATTTTGCACCTTCTCACCATTCACAGATAATGAGTGTGTATTATGCCCCACTGTCCGAAGATGCAGTGGAATGCAAGAAGTTTGATTTCTCTGTCTCCCTACAGGAGGTGCCAGCAGGTAAATATGGATATGGGGTACGGCATGTTATGGTATGTCTTTATGCAGGGTATGAGCAAACAAAAGGAGGCTGTTCCTGCTAAATTGTACATAATTAGTGAAATACCTATACTGGCATTCTTATTTGTCCGTAAAACTAATTATAAGTTAAGCTGAAAGTGTTTTTTGTTAATGGCCAATTAGCTTCTATATCTTACCAGCTTCATGTAGACCCTTTATAACACAAAATAATGGCTGTAAGTGGTAAAAAAAAAGAAAGGTTGTAGCCAATCAGCCTGAGACTAATGGATGTATGGACACTGCTGAAACTTACAGAGCAAGTAGGTTAAAAAATGGAGATGAAAATAATTAAATTAAATATTAGACCAAATGAAACTGAAATTATTAAGGTACATGACAGACTCTGACCTACAGAACAATTTCTATAGTGGTATGTAGATCAAACTCACAGGAGAGGGAACAGTTCAAACTATTATTATTTGTGTCTTGTAGCAAAGAAAGCAGATGGGGCCATAAAGTCTATGTACATGAACATCTGTATGAAGTAAGTCTTCTATATCTGACTTTGAACTGCCCTGGATGTGTCAGGATTGTGAACCCCATTTGTTTCCGTTGGGTGAGTCATCGAGGTCTTATCTTTGCAGGTTTCTTGGAACTGTTGATTCTACAATGACCATTGTAGATGTATCAATGCTTACTGGATTCACACCAGACACAAATGACCTGGATATGGTTAGTAACCATTTTGTTATGAAGATGGAACCCAAAGAGGATCAGAGTCAAGCTTCTATCTTAGACAAATAGGACATTAAGACTATATATTTGTTCATGTTAGGGCTTGGAGAAACTGACAAGCTTTGATGGCTAGTAAGTGTTGTAGTTTGAGGTATTCAGAGTATGGACTTTGGAGGAATATAGGAAATACAGTATTGGGCTATGTAGAAACCAAGTGGACCACTGTACAAAGCATTGGGTAAGGGAGTCTCACAGAATGTATGGGTACAGCACATGAAGATTGCATGTCAAAAGGATTCATTAGAAAGAAGAGGTTGTCCCTACATGATGGGAGATTGTGCAGAGAGAAAGGGCTGGTATTTGCAAGTTGAGGGATCTTGTAGAGCGTAAGGTGAGCATTGCTTGGGGTTATGTTCACTGAGCACCTACACCTCTCTTACAGCTGACAAACAGGGTGGAAAAATACATTTCCAAGTATGAGATGGATAAAGAGAGATCAGAAAGAGGCTCCCTCATAATATACTTGGACAAGGTAAGGCTCCTCTTCCCAGGAGCAATATATTTGCTTGCAGAGTTTGCAATCTGCTAATACAGTTAAGAACACTGGGTAGCCTGTCTGCAGCATTAAGTCTACTGATTTGCAGCTTTTTCCATGACTTGTGATGCCCACAGGTTTCAAGAACAGAGAATGAATGTTTGAAATTCAGGATCCACCAGAATTTTGAGGTTGGAGTTCTGCAGCCTGCTGCCATTACAGTGTATGAATATTATACCCAGGGTATGTGCCAGGGCAGACCTTTATTCCTTTATTCACACATGGATAGGAGAAAAATGTATGTTATTATTTTGTATTGCCTCATGGAATTGTAAGACCTGAATTATCCTCTATTTGGCTTCCTCTCACAGAGTATCGTTGCACAAAGTTTTACCATCCAACGGAAGAACAGGGGCAGTTGCGTAGGATTTGCACTGGAATAGAGTGTCACTGTGTTGCAGGTATCTGACGGACAGGACATGTTGTAAATTAAACTTAAAAACAGGGTGGGGGGGGATAAAACAATTCACACACCATAATTTATGCAACTGTCACTGGACTGTTTAGCACCTGATCTAGTAGAACCCAGTGAGGTCATTATGTCAATATTAGGTATATACAGTCTGCAGATATATTCCTATAAAGAATCCACGGGTTCCGAAAATGTATGTAATGTATATAGAAAGTATATAGAAAAGTATATAGAACGTCTTTGTAGGTGTGTTCCAATAAAGAACGTTACTGTAGATATGTTCCTATATAGAAAGTAATGGTAGATGTGTTCCTATAGAGAAAGTACCGGTAGGTGTGTTTCTATAAATAAAGTAACTGTAGATGTGCTGCTATAGAAAAGTTATTTTGGATGTGCTCCTGCTATGAAGCATTTAACTGTACAAGGGTTCCTATAAAGAAAGTAACTGTAGATGTGCCCCTGTAAAGAATATAACTATAGATGTGTTCCTATAAAGAAAGTAACTGTAGATTTGCCCCTGTAAAGAATATAACTGTAGATGTGTTCCTATAAAGAAAGTAACTGTAGATGTGCCCCTGTAAAGAATATAACTATAGATGTGTCCCTGTAAGAAAATCCACTGTAGATCTGTTCCTATAAAGAAAGTAACTGTAGATGTGTTCATACTATTAAGAATAAAACTGTACAAGGGTTCCTATAAAGACAATAACTGTAGATGTGCTCCTGTAAAGAATATAACTGTAGATGTGTCCATGTAAGAAAATCCACTGTAGATCTGTTCCTATAAAGAAAGTAGCTCTAGATCTGTTCCTATAAAGAAAGTAACTCTAGATCTGTTCCTATAAAGAAAGTAGCTCTAGATTTGTTCCTATAAAGAAAGTAGCTCTAGATTTGTTCCTATAAAGAAAGTAGCTCTAGATTTGTTCCTATAAAGAGAGTAACTCTAGATGTTCGCCTCGGAAGTTCTCGGCATATAGACTCTTCCACTAAACCAATCACAATGGCACATTGTAACTCTTCAAAGACTCTTCAGAGACTTCACCTCTTTGAAGAGTTACAAGGTGCCGTTGTGATTGGATTAGTGGAAGAGTCTATATGGCGAGAACTTCCCATACCAGTCAGTTGAACTGAAGAAGCTGCTCGGATGAGCAGTGAAACGTCTTCAATAATTACTCAGCAAGTCCAGTTGTTTTAGATTTACTTATATTAGATATAACACTGTACATGTGTTCCTATAAAGAAAGTGACCGTAGTGTGTGCCATGAAGACAGTAACTGTAGATGTGTCCCTATAAATAAACTCACTGTAGATGTGTATATATGTGATATACTGTATATTGGCTATGAATGAGCTGCCCCATGCACATACTGTACCTCTCATGCTGCTTTCTTGCTCCCATGTTCTTTACCAGAGAGGTGCAATCTGAAGAATGCATTTAAGGGGCAGTTGGGCGTGGAAGGACGCTTAAAGTCCGCATGTGAAGCCGGAGTAGATTATGGTGAGGATACATTAATATTCCTATTAAAGGAGAAGGAAACCCTTTCGGTGCAAAACCCCTCCCCCTCCGTAGCCACCCTCCTCCACCCAACCTTTTCCCCCCCCCCACCCCCCGCTTCTAGTTTGCTATTTACTCCTCGGTGCAGATCCTGTCCCTGGAGTTCACAGGCGCCATATTCTTTCATGTGGTCTTCTTCCTGGATCCATCTGCGTTTGGCGGCACATACGCAGTAGGAGTATTTGCCAGTTCAGCTCACAAAGTTTTCCGATTTCAACTTCGTGACTTTCTGCGCATGCGCAGTAGAGCCGAACCAGCGAATGCTCCTACTGCGCATGTGCCACTAACGCCTATGGATCCAGGAAGAAGACCACACTGAAGAAGATGGCACCTCTGAACTCCATGGACAGGACCTGCACTAAGGGGTAAGTAGCAAGTTAAGGGCATTAGCTCGGGGGGGAGTTAGGATGGGGGGGTGGTTTTTTTTGGGACTATGGGGGGAGGGGTTTTGCGCCAAAGGGGTTTCCTTCTCTTTTAAGAGTTCTGGAATGAAGACAAGACTGAACTGGTGCTATTTACTGTGTTTTTAAAAGATCGTAAGGAAAAGTGCCAATGCTTGAACCCCTCTAAAGCCATCTCTCATACAAACATTTTTATATTTGCCCCTTCACAGTGTACGAAACGAGACTGGACAAAACTGAGAAGAATGGTGCTTATGATGTCTTTATAATGACCATCACTAGGATTGTGAAGCTGGGTAAGTCTATTCCTATTCCTACACTGCTCTTTCCTAATAAGGAGGCCACAAATGTTTCTGCATTGCATCTAGTAGATCAATCAAACCTCTGTAGGGCAAACGGTATTAAGGATGTGTAGCGCTATTTTGGACTATATTAAAATCTATTACAACTCTCTATCTCACTCTCCTAGAGAGTGCTATTAAAGGATAAATAAACCTTTCAAATACGTGAATGTAAAATTGATGAGGGGGCTATTCTAATCATTTTTGTAATTGAAATTCATTATTTATTTAGTTTTTATTCCAAGATATTTCTTGGAATCATTTCTTAATGGACTCTTGGTTTCTCACCAGTCTGACCATCAAGTAGTCAAGGAACTTGTCAGGAGAAAAAAAGAGGCTGCTCTGATGTTCTTCTGCTTAGGAAAACAATTAGAAACCTTTCTCACATCTTTCCTAAGCAGAAGAACATCAGCCTCTTTCTTTCTCCTGACAACTTCCTTGACTACTTGGTGGTCAGACTGGTGGGAAACTGACCAGCAGGTGGCGCTGTTGTACCAAAATTCATTCATATTGACAGTATATGTATCCCTTAAAGAGATTCTGACACCTGAAGTCAAACTCTTTTTTACCTCTATTATAATAACTGGCTTTGAAAGCTACTTCTAACTTTGCCATAAGGTATTTGTATGATGCTTTTACATTACCTGTCTGATCCCCCATGTTCCTGTATGAGGGGGCTGCCATATTTGTGCACCCGGCATCTGTTATCATTACAAACTGTAACTAACAGACTGAGATGGAACTGTTAGACTGGCAAAGTCAGAGTGTCAGGGTGTCAGAGAGTCAGGCTTAGAAATTTCAACTAACAGTTATATACAAAAACAAACCTCTCAGCAAAAAATGATCAGCATGACCTATAGGTAACAATTAATGTACATTCATATGTTAAATTTCATTTTTTAGTGTCAGTATCACTTTAATATCTTGAACTCAAAAGCAAACAAATAATGAATGTACAATGCAAAATTTCTTACAATAGCACAATCATCAATTTTACATTCACTTATTTTAAAGGCTTACTTATCCTTTAAAGAGTTAACCTGTCACTGGCTAAGCCTTGGTCACGGGTATCTGCTCCTTGACTTTCAGTTGAGGTTCAGGTCCCTCTAGGGCAGAACAGCTTTACTGGACCGTAGTGTACCCAGGCTCCCTGGAAAAGATCCAGCTGGGTCAGCAACCAGAATCCAAAGTAGAGGATCTACCCCTAACCAGGCACTATGTTACAGTGTGGCAGGAAGTGGTCATAGGCCAGTAGATAGGGTTGCCACCTTTCCCTGTGGCTCAAGCCTGACAGGGGGGTGGTCCCATGATGTCACGGGGCGGTCCCGTGACGTCAGTGGGCGGTCCCGTGATGTCAGTGGGCGGTCCCGTGACGTCACGGGGCGGAGCTATGACGCCACGATCGCCGATTGGCCGATCGCGGCGTCAATCAAGCTAATCCCGCCCGGTTTTCCTTATATGGAAAACCGGGCAGGAAGCATTGAACCGGGCAGCCCTTCAAAATACCGGGCTGTCCGGTTCAAAACCGGACAGGTGGCAACCCTACCAGTAGACCAATAACATAAATATGTTAATTAAGTAACTAGATACATGGGCATCTACCCAGCAACTAGGGGATAAGGAAGTGTTGGGATGTAAAACCATAGGGACATTTTAAACCTATGGGTCCCTACAAGTTGATGAACTATTTTGTGGACTCATGCACAAAGATACCCTTTGTGGCCACCAATGAATGTCTTCGACTAACGTCAACCATAAGTCAACCAAGACAGAAGTTTGCATTGTTTCATGGTAGGCTAATGTGTAATGTTACATATTCAACTTATGGGTCCTTACAAGTTTATTTGGTGGACACAAAAAATAACCTTTGTGTCCACCAATGAATGTCTTCTCCTAAACTCAACCAAGAAAGATGTTTGCAGTGTTTCATGGTAAGTTTAGCTGTAACTTGCACCCACTTCTCCAATACTAAGGCCTCATGTTACTTTCCTACAGGCACTGATGACACAGTGGAAGGAAAGCAGCGCCGCTACTATAGTCACCAAAGCTGTAGAGATTCTGTAGAGCTAAAATTAGGTCGTATGTATATCATCTGGGGCAAAACTGCCGACATGTGGGACATGGAGAATGAGTGAGTATGACCATTATATCCTCAACAGCCCTCCCTTCACACACTAATACCCTATCCCTGGAAATATACCAGTAGCACCATCCACTCCCCATAGTACATAGACATATTAGTTCATACCTTTATTATGAGGTTCATATTCATTTTCCCTTCATAAAGAAAGGCACATGATGTCCTTTTATATACAGTATGTACATTTGGCTAACTCTGTGATATATTCCTTTACCCAGGAAAGCCTATGTGATCAGTGGCGACACATGGATAGAAGAGGTGCCCACCGTCAAAGAATGCACCACAACACATGCCAAGCTATGTGATGAAATGTCAAAGTTCATAGATGTACTGACCCTGGTCGGCTGCTTGAACTGAGATATTGCTGGGCTGAAAGCTGCTTCTTCTCTTGTATCACCTTTAATCAGATCCAAAACCATTTCGCCAGCAGATCAACGTATTTCTATTGTTTATAAATGAAGGGAATTGGAAGGGAACACTTATTTTCTATTCAAGATGTATGTCACACTGTGTGCTCTTCAGCACCTCCACACATCATCCAGAATCCCTAGCCTATTCATTAGATTCTTAGCCTACAGAACTATGAATGCTCCTGCCCAAGGAGAAGTTAGAAGCAGGGTCATAAGACCTGCATTAATGCAGAGCCATGTGTGCTGCAAAGATAAGTGTTTGTTTGTATGCCTCGTTACACAACTACACTAAATACATTTTGTGTAAAGCAGATGTCCTTTGCCCAGCAGATGGAGCTCCTGACTCATCACCGTTCTGTAATTCGATGGAATTCAGGAGAAACTGATCTCTAACAAAAGCTAATGATAAATAAATCTATGGTTTGTTATAAAAAATTATCAATTTAAGAATACATGTGATACATTTTGTATAATTGCCTAATTGTTTACCAAATTTTGCAAGAGGACCTGGGAGGGCAGCAGTTCGTCATCCTGGATGCTGCTTGGAGGAATGTTCCTCAAACTGCTAAGCCTCCACCTTTGGAGGAACCAATGGTGCTTGGTTTTATTAGGGGTCTTGTTACAAAACAATGTTGGAGATAGAATGGACTCTGTTTATATTAAAGAACAGAGGGCCACTTTGCAGAAATACTCCTCAGATAAATCTCCAACATCTGATTCTGGTCAGTTCCTTGATATTCATGGTTGTTATCTCTTTAAAGATCATAGAGTTGAGAAAATGGCCTTGACTGATTAATAAATGAGTGAAAATTCCATATCTTCTGAGATGGTTCAATGGGAGCGACTTTCTTTCGGCCCTAAGCTCCATTCCATTCTTGTCGAAGTAGATGATGGCTCCTCTATCTTGTCTGGCCAAGTGGGTACTGAAGTGAAAGATGTGTTCCTATCTTGTTGAAGGACTAGTTAAGAACAACCCCATGATTAATTGGGTTGAGACAAGTCAAGTCATATTGACCTTAGATCACTCATTACACTCACAAATATAAATATAAATACACTTACTGAACTAACTGTAGCTCTCAAGATCACCAATGGCTTGGATGGTATGCTTGCCCAAGAAGTCATGCAAGCCCTGTCTATAATATCCACTAAAGAATAATGATGTCCCCTTGTCATCTTGCTCTGCTTAGGGAAGGGTTTAGAAACCACGGGTGACTTTTCTCACATCTTTCCTAAACAGAGGAACATCAGAATTCCCTGATCTTCTTGTGAACCTTCCTTCTGACCCCATCATGGCCATAAGAACTGACAGTTAGCAGCATAAAATATAGGTAATGTCTTGTAAATTAAGCAAATAAATGGCAATGGCAAACGTGTTAAGAAGAGTGGTAGGAGAACATCACCAAACGAATGGATCTCTGCTTTCTCCAATCTCTCACCATTCTGCACTTTGTAGCTATTAACCCTTTCTTAGGACTTGTCTACTTCTTTGCTAGAACTCAGAGGGCTCTTTTCAAGTCTCAGCTGCTGACATCCGAAATTCATCAAACACCAACCACAACAAATGTGAAACTGCAAGACAGCACATTACAGTTTTTTGAGGGCTAAAGTGCAAGTTTCAGCCCTAATCTCTAGTTGACGTGTGATTTGCTTGTTTCTAAACGTTGATATTCCAGTTGAACAGATTTATATTTTCAGAGTTTCAGACAGGAAAAGCCTCTTTATCTGGATCTGGGAATGAGGAAAAACAGTGTTTCCAAGATACAAACATTAAAATTTTTAGTGATATTTACTCTAACACAATCAGAATATTTATATATATAAATATATACTCAAAGTGTTTTCCACCAGACCCCATCTTGTTGACATGAACTTTGCACAAGCTAAAAGTGTCCAGCGTCAGCCACTGTCATCCCGTGTGAGCTAAGCCTTCTGTACCACTACTAGTGGGTCTGGTAACTGGGAGTCCTATAGTGAATATAATGATGAAGACAAATGATTCAGCAAGATAATTAAACATTTATGTTACTTTAATGGAAGTAAACTTCCATCCTGCATATTTTCTGATACTGATACACCTGGGGGTTTACTCTCTGCAGTTTAAGCAATCAATTTGTTTTTTTTTTTTTTGCTTGATTACTGTTTTTCAACACTTACACAAAGTTTATAAATGATTTCCTCTTTATCCCGTGTTACTTCTTGCATATGAAGTTAAGTCACATAGATTGGTCCTTAATGTTTTACATTTCTTCCCTAGAGAGGAAACAACTGAGATCATTATCATTTTAAAGGGCAGCCATATTTGACCCTAATGTCCCAATCACTTTCTCTACAAATTGTGACACTATCTTTTGAAGAATCTCCTGCTCTCAGAATAGAGAACCATTAAATGTGACTCTGTTTCTCAAGAGGTTCCTCACATGCTGTATTGGAGGTAAAGGGTCTCCTAGGTTCATCATGCTTCTTCCCAATAAATGTTGGCTGCCAGTTCAACAGGAACAATGTTTTTATTGTTAAACACAAGCAATTAGGTTAGTGTCCAACTGGGAGGTTAGGGGCCCAGTCGTAAGGTCAGGGGCCCCCACACTCCCACAGGTTCAAGCCCCAGCTTCAACCTGCCTCAGCCAGGACACCCACCCACTCCCTGGGCCCCTAAAGCTGCCCCTAGACACATGCACTTGGGTATAGATAATTATCTTCCAGGGATTGAATTCAGTTGCTTTGGATTTCAAGGCTAGTGTCTAAAAGTGCAAGGATCCAGGCTTTTCTCCAGGAACTTAATGATTCCCATGGATGATTTCTCATTGTTATGGCAGTTGCCCCGTAACAATGTTCTGTGTTTGGTTTAAATTTTTTTAAGTTGTTTGGTTTTAAGTCTAAACAAGCAGTTCATCAGTGACTGTGTGTAACAGCCAGGCACTGAGTCTTAACAGAAACCCCCTTCCTACAGAAATGTTTGCAAAATACTGATTTATCATATTGAAGAAATTGATGGGGCCAATGAAAGAACTAGAATATATTTAATTTTCCCATTGAAAAAAAAAAAAAAGGAAATCCCATCCAGATGTTCCTCGCTAGGTTTTAATATTGTCCCCAGTGACAGATTCCTTCACAGGCAATGTCATGTAATAAATGGTGCTTTACAGAGCTAGTAACCCATAGCAACCAATAAGTAAGCAGCATGTACTGCTCAGCTGCTTGAAAGGTAACATCTAAGTTAATTCTATGGGTTATTGGACCATTCTGTCCCAGTGGAACAGATTCAATGGGATAAATTTATTAAAGAGTGAAGTTCAGCCACTAGAGTGAAATTCCGCCACTCTCCATTCATTTCTATGGGATTTTGAAAGACGTATTTATCAATGGGTGAAAGTGAAAGTTCACCCTTTGATAAATACGCCTATGAAAATCCCATAGAAATGAATGGAGAGTGGCGGAATTTCACTCTAGTGGCTGAACTTCACTCTTTGATAAATATACCCCATAGGAGCAAATTTACTATTATTCCCCCCAAAAAATCGAATTCCCTCGATATTCGATTAGCATTCG
>CM044436.1:122232206-122243853 GCA_024363595.1 Xenopus borealis
ATGGCTGCCCCCATGGCTACACAGCAGCTTGTTTATATAAACTATAGTAGTACGTATTGGATGGCACTACACGCATGCACAGATGGCACAGTACGCTGCCTAAAATAACTTTTTTGTAGCTTGTGATCAGGCGAGGGGTGTGGCCCGGGTTGGGGCCCACCAGGTTTATACAGTCCGACACTGTGTATGTGAAAATATAAGTTTGAGCAAAATGATGTAAACTTTAATGTAGCCTTTAGAGTGCTCACACACACCCCCATTTTTGTATATTGTATATTTTTGTGTACTGTAGCTGGAAGCTGTGGCTGAGCTTCATGTGGTTTTTAATAGCACCCCATACCCACCCCTTTAAACTAATGGTGGTCCTATGCTTTTAAAAACGGGCGTTGGTTAGCACCATGTGGAGTTTACCTCAGGGCCGCCATTAGAAATCACAGGGGCCCCATACAACAAAATTTTTGGGGCCTTCCAGGCCCCGCCCTCACTGGCACCCAAGCCCCACCCCTAATCACCGCCCACTCCACATCAAAGTTAAAAGACCACACAGACATCAGCGCTAAAAAAGTAACATCCCCCACACACACATATTGAAAGTCAGGGCTTCCGTATAAGTTAAAAACATTGGCGCCAGGGCCCCCCATAAAAGTTTTCTTTAAAAAAAAAAAAAGCATTGGTGCCAGCATCTAAAATGGCGCGACGTGCGTCGAAATAGACGTGACGTGTATCAAAAACGTGCCGCGACTAGTTTCGCGAATTTTTCGCCAATTCGCGAATTTCGCTGGAATTTGCAAATTTGCAAGATTCGCCCATCACTGCTTTTTGGTTCTCCTTTACCATGTTTTGGTCACTGAGAGGTAAATCTCTGTAGTTCCACATCATTCTAGGTTGCAACTACTCAACACTAGTGATGGGCAAATTTATTCGCCAGGGGCGAATTCGCGGTGAATTCCGCTGGCGAAATAAATTCGCGAATCGCCAGCGAAAATTTGCTTAGCGAAAATTCTCTGGAAAAACGAGTCGCGCATCGTTTTTAACGCGACGCGCCGAAAACGACGCGACGCGTCGAAAACTACGCGACGCGTCGAAAATTACGCGCCAAAGTTGACACGACGCGCGTCAAAAGCGTCCCGCGACTGGTTTCACAAATTTTTCGCCAATTTCCAGAGAAATTCGCGAATTGGCGAAAAATTCGTGAAACCAGTTTTTTTCGGCGAAGCGAATCTCGGGAGATTCGCCCATCACTACTCAACACTGTTATTTAAATATATGAAATGAATGTTGGGGTATTTCTGCCATTCATCAGCAATGATCCAGCTGTGTATGAATGTGTGTATTTTATTTTACCTTCCTGCAGGTCCTTGTGTAATGAGTATAATTACTGTGTGTATTTCTACTGCTCTTCATTATTTTAATTCATTAAAGGGATATTGCATTGTGCAGTCCATAAAGGGATCCTGTCATGGGGAAAATGCATCAGTTAATAGTGCTGTTCCAGAAGAATTATGCACCGAAATCCATTTTTTTTTTATATTTCATTTTGAAATCTAACATGAGGCTAGACATATTGTCAAATTCCCAGCTGCCCCTGGTCATGTGACTTGTGCTCTGATAAACTTCAATCACTCTTTACTGCTGTACTGCAAGTTGGAGTGATATCACCCCCTCCCTTTCCCCCACCCAGCAGCCTAACAACAGAACAATGGGAAGGTAACCAGATAACAGCTCCCTAACACAAGATAACAGCTGCCTGGTAGATCTAAGAACAACACTCAATAGTAAAATCCAGGTCCCACTGAGACTGCCAGAAAGCAGTTCCCTCTTAAAGTGCTGGCACAAGTCACATGACCGAGGGCAGCTGGGAAATTGACAAAATGGCTAGCCCCATGTCAGAGTTGCTACTCTGTTACTTTATCTTGCTAAATGAATGCCATGAATAGTGATGGGCGAATCTCCCGAGATTCGCTTCGCCGAAAAATTAGCGAATTTCCATAGTAACCTAATACTGTGGGGCTCACTACAATTCTCTGTTTGTCATAACCATGGCGGCAATGCAAGGAACATCTATTTTACTTTCTGGATTGATTAATATACCTGTGTCTGCAGGTTTCAATAAAATGATCAGTCTGCCTTTATTAGTGATGGGCGAATTTATTCGCCAGGCGCGAATTCGCAGTGAATTCCCGCGATTCGCCGCCGGCGAATACATTCACTATAAGCCGGTGAAAATTCGCCTGCCAAAAATTCGCTGGCGTCAAAAGCATGGTTGCGAATCGCTTCGTGAATTTTTCGCCAATTCGCGAATTTCACTGGAAATTCGAGAATTTTTTCGGTGAAATGGGATAGATTCGCCCATCACTAATCTTTACAGCAGATTAAAGTTGACTGTAAGTATTAATCCTGAGCCTCACTATGTTTTGACGATTACAATACAGTCGGTTGGGTGAGTAGCTTATCAAATTATTGTTCTTGTTGTTCCATTATTTGGGACATTAGTGCTGCCATGTCAGTACAGTGTAGGCTTCACAATACTGGGTTCATGGAAACATGTCGGCTATGTAGGAACCCGGTACCTTCGCTTGTCTCAGTGAATGTGGTTTGTCCATATATGGAAATAGGGCCACTGCCTGGAAGTCATGAAGAAAACACTATTTTGGGGTGGAGTTCCCCTTTAACAAGAGCGGGGGGTTGACAGGTTATATATGGCTGGTCGCAAGTCCCCTGGATATTTATATGTTAGTGTGTAGGTTAGTGATGTGCGGGTTGGGATTTTCTCGATTTCAACCAAGAAGTCAGAAGATAGTATTTGTAAGTAAAGGGGGAGCAAGGTCAGTTTGAACCCACCCAACCTGAGGGTAAACCCGCGGGTCCCGCAGGTATCGGGCTGGACCTCACATCACTAGGGTAGGTGCATCTCAGGTCATTTTGCCTGGTCATGTGCTTTCAGAAAGAGCCAGCACTTCCCAATGGAACTGCTTTCTGGCAGGCTGTTGTTTCTCCTACTCAATGTAACTGAATGTGTCTCAGTGGGACCTGGATTTTACTATTGAGTGTTGTTCTTAGATCTACCAGGCAGCTGTTATCTTGTGCTAGGGAGCTGTTATCTGGTTACCTTCCCATTGTTCTGTTGTTAGGCTGCTGGAGGGAAAAGGGAGGGGGTGATATCACTCCAACTTGCAGTACAGCAGTAAAGAGTGACTGAGGTTTATCAGAGCACAAGTCACATGACTGGGGGTAGCTGGGAAACTAGCCCCATGTCAGATTTTAAAATTATATATAAAAGTATCCCTTTAAGACCCATGGCCCATGAGTGACATCCGAACCTCACAGCTTAGTGTGTGTGTGTGTATATATATATATATATCCTTGAAAAATCCTTCAAAAAGGCCCTAAGGGGGGCCGAAACGTTGGCATAATATGTTTATGCAAGTAAATTAGCTTTTATTTCACTGAAACAAGGAGTGCGGTTCTATGTGCAAACGTATATATATATATATGTGTGTGTGTGTGTGTGTGTGTGTATTTATTTATATATGTATATACATATAGGCTCAACCTCCCCTTGTCATGTTGCCAGTGCAAACACAGCACTTCTACTGAACAGGAGAAGCGAAACTAAAGAAATGAAGTTATTGTGCAGGAGCCAAGGAACCTCTCCCTGGTTCTCCCCCCTATTCATGGTTAATCATCAGACACTCTGTATATCATTAACTTGATAGGGGCCCCTGGGGGGGATTGGATCTGCCTGGACTCCTCATGTATCTGCCCGGGAATTGTGGGTAAAGGTCTGGGAATGAACCAAAACAACAAGGGGGGGCTGTCTGGGACTAGTTTTGGGGGAGGGCTGGGGTGCTCTGCAATTCCTATCGAAATAATTCCCTACACCATGTAGTAATAACCTACTTCCACTGAGTAGTAAAGTAGCAGAGACAGAATTTTATTAATCCGTGTATGGGGCCCTTCCCTGCTGGATATCTGAGATTGGCAGATGTCGATTGGGCAGGACTACAAATTGATTGTGGCTGCATCTGTTCCTTTATGTGGCGCTGCGATCCGGCCGCCTATATTCTGTGAATTATCATCTGGTCGCTGGGCCCTAGGGCCCGCAGTTGTATCAGGACAATATCGCCAACCTCCCGATGGGTATATAACAACATCAACAAATGAGCACATCTCTCTGTGTATCGCCAGCTTAAGCCTAGTAGTAGTATCTCAGGAGTAACATGTTCCTCTCCCAGCCCTTGGATGTTGCTCCCATTGGCCTCAAAGCTGGTGGCCTCAGTTCATTTGCACCCAAACCAGGTGTACTGCCCAGCAGAGCCTCCTGTAGTCTGACAGTATATACAATAGCCAAGCGCAACCCTTATTTGACACCCTCAGGAACTATTTCCATGCTTGTGTTGCTCCCCAACTCTTCTTACAGTTCAATGTGACATATTGTCAGTTTCCCAGCTGCCCCCAATCATGTGACTTGTGCTCTGATAAACTTCAGTCACTTTTTACTGCTGTACTGCAAGTTGGAGTGATTTCACCCCCTCCCTCCAGCAGCCTAACAACAGAACAATGGGAAGGTGACCAGATAACAGCTCCCTAACACAAGATAACAGCTGCCTGGTAGATCTAAGAACAACACTCAATAGTAAAATCCAGGTCCCACTGAGACACATTCAGTTACATTGAGTAGGAGAAACAACAGCCTGCCAGAAAGCAGTTCCATTGGGAAGTGTTGACTCTTTCTGAAATCACATGACCAGGCAAAATGACCTGAGATGCACCTACACACCAATATTACAGCTAAATACACTTACTGGTTCAGGAATGACACTTTATATTGTAGAGTGAATTATTTGCAGTGGAATTTAAATAAAAACTACACCATAAAATCATGGCCGAGTCCCTTTAAGAAGGTAGCGTCCCAGTCTGCAGCCAGTCTCAGGCTGTGCCAGAACATTCTCATAACTGCAATCAACAGAATTGTCTGAATTCCACTGCTGGTGCCGGGAGCGAAGTTCGTGGGAGATTAATGGCACAATATTTATGGATCTGAACAGCAGCAGGTTGCCTAGATTTGACACTTAGCCCTATACACAAGTCTACTCTGATCCACCTTCTTTTAAAGGAGAAGTAAAGCCTAGTTAAAGAAGTGTGTAGAAACATCTATATATACAGTACACTTAGGGGCAGACTTACTAAATTCACATAAATTCACGAGTGATTCGAAAAATTCGATCGAATTTGCAAAAATATTCTAATTCGAAATTCGAATATGCAAATTAGGCAAATTCGACCATCGAATATTCGAATTCAAATAATTATATTATAGAATTTTATTCGAAAATTCGATGGTCGAACACCTCCCCCTTAAATTTAAATTCGACCACCTACTTCACCAGATTAAACCTCCTGAAATGGGGATCCTTCCCTAAGATAGAATATAAAAAAATCGACCGATCGCTTAAAAATGTTCGAATTGCGGTAAAATCCTTCGAATTCGATAGTCGCATTCGTAGGATTTTACCTCCCCACTATTCCCAAGGACGAATTTCGAATTTTTTTTCATTCGAAATTCGACCTTTAGTAAATGTGCCCCTAAGTGTCATAGAAATATAGTCACAATATACAGTACACATAGTGTCATAGAAATGAATTATTCGGCAGGCGCAAAGGCTGCCGGCGAATACATTCGCAAAATTCCAGCGAAAATTCGCCTGCCGAAAATTCGCTGGCGTAAAAAAAAAGTGACACGTGCCGAAAATGACGCGTTGCACATCGATGATGCGAATTTTTCGCCAATTCACGGATTAAAATAGATTCGCCCATCACTAGTCACAATATACAGTACACATAGAATAGAAATTTCACAATATACAATAAACAAGAGTCACAATACAAGTCATTAATGTAGGACCTCCACCTGCACCCGACCTTCCCTCTCCATTAATAGGACCGGGCAGCTGATGACATCACAAAAGGGGTGGGGCAGGCATGGTCCTATAAAACCCTAAGCCAGCATTGTTGAAGATGTTTTACCATAATGCAGCATCTTCCCCACAACAGAGGGAACCCCAGAATTAGCAGGTGTACTGTGATGTCATGATGTCATCATTATAACGCCACTTGGGGGCAGATTTCCTAAATTCACATGTATTCACATGAATGATTCGAAATTCGATCAAATTTTCAATTCGATTTTTGAATATGCAAATGAAGTGACTTCAACCAGTGAATTCTGTAAATTCGATCGAATCGAATTATTCTAATAATTAGAATAAATCTATTCCAATATTCGACTGTCGAATTACTTCCCCTTTAAATTTTTACTCGACTGTCTAGTTCGCCAGTTTCAACCTACCGAAGCGTCTTTGCCGAATTTTGATTGAATGGTTAAAATCATTCGAATGGATTGATTCGAACGATTTGATCGTTCGCACGAATTTGTATAATTCGATCGTTCGATTAATCGAATTGCGGTAAAATCCTTCGAATTCGAAGGATTTTAATTCCCTAACTATTCCCATGGTCGAATTTAGATTTTTTTTCAATTCGAAATTCGGCCAATAGTAAATCTGTCCCTAAGTGTTAGCCTTACTGCAAGGTCCGGACTCAGAATCAAAATAGGCCCTGGCATTTCAGGTACACAGAGGCCCAATCAGCCCACACAGATGCCTAAACAGCCCCCACCAGCCCACTAAATACTGACTTTCTATGGGACCTTATAGGACAAGGAAAGGCTAAAACTAAGCTTTATCAGAAAGGTCTATATAAATACATCAGTAAACCCTCAAAGTAATGCTCCTCTGAGTCCTCTGTCAAAAGAAACACAGTATTTCTTTCCTTCTATTGTGTCACATGGGCTTCTGTATCAGACTTCCTGTTTTCAGCTTAAACTTCCAGGGCTAGGGCTTGAGCATGCTCAGTTTGCTCCTCTCCCCTCCTCCCCTCCCTGCTGTAATCTGAGCCCAGTGCTATGAGTGAGCAGGTAAAGACTCAGGCAGGAAGTGATGTCACACAAGCTAATATGGCAGCTGCTATTCTAAACAAATAGCGAGAGCATCTAGAGCTGTTTACTCAGGTATAGTAAAGCATTCTACAGAATAAATATAGCATTATAGCTTGCACTATTGTGATTAATCTATTGGTAGGTAACTGCCTCAGTAGCTTTACTTCTTCTTTATAGCAGCCCCTCTGGCATTGGCCAGAACCCACAGATTGCCAGTCCTGGCCTGCTTATTGCCCAACAATGACCCATCAACCCTGTTTCTGCTGCAGCTAGGGTTGCCACCTTTTCTAAAATTGTATACCGGCCGGTGGGGGGCGAAGTCAAAAGAGGGTGGGCTGTGGCGTAAAAGGGGGTGTGCCGTGACGTGAAGGGGCGGGCCGTGATGTAAAAGGGGCGGAGCCAAAGGCAGCGATCGGATGAAGACTCTTGAAAGGTAAGTTTTAACTACATTTAACGCAGGGCAAGGGCCTTTTTTAAGGGGTATTACAAATTTACCGGCAGCTACATTGCTGGTAAATTTGCAATACCGGCTAGGCCGGTAAAATACCGGCCGGGTGGCAACCCTAGCTGCAGCCCCATGAACGTGAATTAAAGTGATTTCCCTACAGATCTACATGCGTTGGACACCCACCAGAGAGCCGGACACCCAAACTAACAGCAATATGATATAGGCGGTGTCCAATGGTGGTGACCTCAATATGGCCCATGGTGGAAGAATTAGCTGGACCCAACCAGGATTCCTCTAGTAGGTCAGTCCAACTCTATGAGGACTTGTCTCTCAGACAGCAGAGTGAAGCAAGACACAGGGATTGGGCCATAATGTCAATCTTGTGGAACCAAATTGTTTCTTGTTTACTGGTGTATTTGGGGTCGTTGTTTTGTTGAAGGGCATTGAAAGACAACATGACCTCTTCAGGTATTTTGATGTATTGAAACTGATCCATGATCCCTGGTATAAAGGGATAAATAGGCCCAACACCAGAGTATGAGAAACATCCCCTTATCATGATGCTTGTGCCCCCAGCTTCACTCTGTACTGGGGCTTCAATTCGGTGTTTGGGGGTGTCTGACAAACTGTCGGTGGCCCCTAGACCCAAAAACAACAATCTTGCTTTCATCAGTCCACAAAAAGTTGCAACATTTCTCTTTAGGCCAGTCAATGTGTTGTTTGGCAAATTGTAAGCTCTTCAGCTCATGCCTTTTTTCCAACAATTAGACTTTGCGGGGGCTTCTTGCCGATAGTTTGGCTTCACATAGGAGTCTTCTAATTGTAACAGTATCACAGGCAACTTTACTTCTTCTTTCATCTTCCTGGAGTTGATCATTGGCCGAGTCTTTGCCATTTTGGATATTCTTCTATATATTCCAATGGAGGTTTTCCATTTTCTTCCACGTCTTCAGTGACACAGAATCAGCAGCATACATGGCATGAGTGTTGGGTTTCTAAACACCCCTTTATATTATGCAGCCCCAAACGATTTCACTGCTCCTCTTTAAAGGGGTTGTTCACCTTTGAACTGTTAGTTTGATGTAGAGAGGGATATTCTGAGACAATTTGCAATTGGTTTTCATTTTTTATTATTTGTGGTTTTTGAGTTATTTAGCTTTTTATTCAGCAGCTCTCCAGGTTGTGATTTCAGCCATCTGGTTGCTAGGGTCCAAATTACCCTAGCAACCAGGATTTGAATGAGAGACTGCATTATGAATAGGAAAGGACTGAATAGAAAAGATGAGGAATAACAAGTGGCAAAAAAACAGCAATTTGTCTATGTGAATTTTGTGGTCACCCCCGTTTAATGTTTTTAAAAAATTAGTGGTGAGCAGAACTTTCCCTTGTTTATTATATGTTACAGGTTAAGATTCTGTTAGTGTGGGGGCAGAAAAGAGCTGGCGCTCACAGTGGGGTATTGTTGTGGGGTTACAGATGGTATTTGCCCCATTTATAACCTATGAATGATGTCAGTTCAGTACAATAAAGACAAGCGCACACAGTGTTGCACTTAGGAAATCAGTGGGGGAGGGCGGCTCATGGAAAGTGAAAGTATGGCCAGTGGCCAGTAATCACATGCCTTCCCATTATTCTGCTTTCCTTTGGCAGTGAGATGAATGGGGGCTCCACTAATGGGGGCTCCACTAATGGGACGTTTATATTAGGCTGAGAGCTGGACTGGTGTTGCAGTTGGGCATAAGGCAATAGCTTTCCTACAGGCTGGTTCTTTCCTCTTCTCCCTTTCAATAGTAGCAGCTGGGGCAGAGGGTTCTACATCTGCAGGTTTCTATCCACACTGTGTCATGTTCTTCAGCAACGTTGCAGCATGAACGATGGGGATGGGGTTTTGCCATTGATCCCAATCCTTGAATACATTTGATTAGTAGAACACTTTCTAGAATAAATAAGAAGGTTAGTGATAAAACCTTGTCCAGAACCCTTGGCCCTTTCATTCTCCATGTTGGTAGGAGTCTGGGATGGTCCTGACATAGAATGGCTACTTGAGTTAACAGAGTTGCAAGATAAAATATTTCTTGATGGACATTTTTTACTGGGCCAGAACAGAGTTGTGAGAATTTGCAAGTGTTCTACCCCACTGAAGAACCCAGGGCATCCTCAGTATTCGTGTAGGACAGAGACAGTAGGGCAAGATGGAGACAGTAGAGTAAGGTGGTGTCATTAAATGTAGGGCAAGGTGGAAATAGTTAAAACAAGAGACAATTAAACAAGAATGGTGACCATCGGGATAGATGGTGACAGTAGGAGACTATACCCACATAATACAAAGTCTGATCCTTGATTTAGTTCTTTGTAGTTTTATATTACAACAGTTTTTTTTTAGAGTAGAAATTCTAAAGTAGAAATTCAACTTTCCTTGTTCAAGAATGCACCTGTTTTGCCCAAACTTGCTGAAGCTCCTTGGGCATAAGTATGCAGGAGAATAGTCCCACCTGAAGAGCAGCTGGTCAAGATTGTTGAGGGAGTGAAACCTGTGAAACTTCCAGTATGTAGACTGGGACCTCTGTGTTCCATAATCTTTAATAATACTTGTTGGTCTATTGTCTATCTCCCCTTGGATGGTCTAGTTCTCGTGTTTGTTCTTAAAGTTGAGAGGTCTTTTGCACAATATTCCTAAAGTTGAGAGGTATTTTGCACAATAGTTTTAATAAAGGTGTAAGATGGTTGAGATTCTTTTCAAACTAAATCATTTATGCCGTCTCTACAGAACTCGATAATCATCATGGCACATGGATCAAGGGGTCCTGAATTCTTGTTTCTCTATAGGTGGAGGATGTTGAGTTGTGGACTTGTCTACAGAGATTTCAAACCTGGTGCAAGAAATGTTTAGAGACATCACAAGGAGTCAACCACTGTAAGACCCATAGCATTGGATCATAGCTGTGTGTCATGGACCCATTTTGGAACTGGGCAACCCTAAACCTAGAACCTAAAGGGTGCTACTCCAGCCTTTGAGAGATGCCCCTTTGGTTGTTAATCTTGTATATATTCAAGGAAGGATAAATATCATGGTGCTGCCCTATACAGGAACGGGTTAATAACCAGCCATGAAGTAATTCAGTGTTTTGGAGATAGACAATGCCCTACATGTCTGTGCAGGACACCGTATGGTTGGGGGGGGGGGGGGGGGGGGGGTTATGGCATCTGACACTGTATGTGAGAGTGTTGTGTCTTGAGGCTGTAAATGAGGCTTATTTTCCCCCCCTACCCTAGAAGGGTGCAAGATATGGGTGTAATTACCTATAACAACCAAGCAGCTACTGGCCAAAGCAAACATCTCAATGGCTGTTGTGGGTCGTTTAACAATAGAAGTGTTTTCAGTAGCCAAATGGCATGGGAGCGGGCATTGAGGGAGAGGTTTCTTGTCATAAGCTCAATTTGTTTCAGTTGGTCACTTTCATTAATAAAAACAGGGATGAATCCAGGGAAAATCCCTAGGAAATGAGGAGCAGATGATTAGCTTCCCAGGATTTAGAATAATGTCCAGGATTTACAGAAAACCACATGACTGTGTGTATATATATATGTGTGTGTGTGTATGTGTGTTACATGGATTGAGTCAGAAGTGGAATTTCCAGATGAGAGTGAAAGTAAATGTTACAGGAAGCTGTTGCAGTCAGTGCTGGGGAGAGACGAGTCGTATGTTTAGTCTCAAAGAAACACACAGAGAAGCACAAGCTCGGGGGCTACACCAGGTACAGAAGAAGCTTTGTCTGATGTGTCAGTGGAGTGTGAGGAAGAACTGGCCAATGGATTATACTGGGAGACCACTGGGTGTAATAAAGAAGGATCCTGCCAGAATCACTCTGCTCCTTCTCTGCCTGTTGTCTATTCACTCAGGTAAGTAGCCCTTATAGCTGGATCTGTATGAAGCACAAGCAGCACTCGTTTATATGTTGGCATGTGCCCTGTCTTGTCCCCTGGCCACTGCCTAACCCCATGTCTTTAGGGAGATAATGATCCAGTCTATGGGACACTATGGGGAGAGAACAGGGGAGAAGCGAGAAATAAGGAGGAAGGAGAAGAGACAAGGGGGAAGGCAATGAGTGGAATGGAGGGGAGAAGAAGGGGGAGAAGAAGGAAGAGGAGAAGAGAGAGAAGAAGGGAGAGGAGAAGAGAGAGAAGAAGGGAGAGGAGAAGAG
>CM044436.1:122422722-122441533 GCA_024363595.1 Xenopus borealis
AGTTCAGTGTAGTATGGTCTAACTACAAAAGCCAAAGTTCAGTGTAGTATGGTCTAACTATAAAAGTCAAAGAAATAAAATACAAACACGGGACTCAACGTGAGAAATTAGAGTCAGACAGCTCCCTCGCCCATATAAATGACAGGGCAGGCAGCATTATAGAGTGACTCAATAGACTCCATTCTAGCAAAATAATCCACATTTTTAACAATCATTTCCTTTTTCTGTGTAATAATAAAACAGTAACTTGTACTTGATCCCAACTAAGATATAATTAATCCTTATTGGAAGCAAAACCAGCCTATTGGGTTTATTTCATGTTTGTATGATTTTCTAGTAGACTTAAGGTATGAAGATCCAAACTACAGAAAGATCCGTTATATGGAAAGCGCCAGGTTCTAATTATTATGGATAACAGGTCCCATACTTGTATTAAAAACAAATGCACTGAAAGTTTCAAGTAATTGCTATAGAAACCAACCTCTGTCTGTTTCTACTCCCTGCACTGCTGGTCATGACCACATGAATCATTCAAACAACATAGCAGCAACCACCTCAGCTTCAGCCAGGACTCTAATTCCCACAATGCCTTGCATGTTCTGTGATTAACAGAGCTGTACAGAGGTTCGACATATTGTGGGAATTGGAGTTTTGACTGGAGGGACGATAACTGTTGCATTGTATCAGTGGTAAGAGTAGTCAGGACCAGCAGTGCAGTGAATATCAGACAGGTTGGGTGGAGTTTCCCTCTAAAAGGGAAAAAAGGATCCAAAAGGCCTGAATAAAACATCCAGGTTAAGTATGGCAAGGCTGTAGAATACTAGGGTGGAAGCTGATGCCTTGGGTTTCTGACCCATCTCACCCTTTGATTTATCTGGTATCACTCTCCTCTGTTTCCTAAACGTTGTTTTTGGGGTGACTTCCCAGAGCACCATAGAGCAGCTGTGCTTGGTAAGAAGAATGGCGGATAGCAAGAATATTAGTAATAATTTGTACCTTAAACTAAAACCCCCTTTCTTCTAATCTCAATGAATGTCTTTGTGTCCTCTGAAAGAATTTATTGTAAGATCCCTATATATATTTATACATAGTTATCATATCTCCCCTCTTCTCCAGCATAACCAACCCCAACTTAGCCAGTCTTTCCTTTCCATTCCCTTTATCAGATTATGTTGGCCATACACGGGCAGATAAAGCTGCCGATATCAGTCATTTAGATCAATTTGACAGCTTATCTCCCCGTATATGGGGCTTCCGACGGGTCTTCCCGACCGATATCTGGACACGATACGGGAAGGTCGGATTTTCTTCCAACCGACCCGTCGGAAGTCCATTGAGCTCATCGTAATCAGATCTTTCGGCCAAACGTTCGGATTACCCCAATATAGCCCTGCCAGTTAGTGGCATTTCGGGGAAAGATGGGCTTGTTTGGCGATATCGCCAAATGAACGGATCTATGACCAGCTTTAGTCATTCTTCTTTGTACCCTCAGCTCCTTGTCCATCAATGTGTTAACATTAAGGTGATAAATATGGTAGAAGTTCTTGCATGTAGGGTATTACTTACCTTCTTGTCCTTCTTCTGCATGTGTTCAGCCCTCTATCTTCTCACTCATCTTGTGTGTCCCACCAGTTGGGATGTGCATTATTGTTTCCTTATATTGGGGCAATGTATGGATGCCTGGAGTGGGCAAAGTCTGCCGCAGAGGAATTTGTTGATAAGACATTCCCTTGGAGGGCTGGGCAACCCGTGCTCCTACTTCTCTCTTACATAATAATCCATAAGTAAATTTCTATATGTTTCTCCTCATTCTGAGGTCCACTTGTCCCCTCTGCTCAAGCCCCTTTTTCTTTCACCCTCATTTCTATAACAAATCTTTCACTGATTTGACTTTTATATAGATGAGAGAATCAAAGAAAACCTGGGCAAATGGAAAGCTTTTGTATTTCGCACCATTGCCCTGTGCTATTAGTCTTACTTGTATAATCAGCTTGTAGGCAGGGTGTTAGTATCCTTTGGGTGCAGGCACAAGCACCCCCTGCATGGGACCTTAGAGGAGCACGTTTGCACCCATTAGGGAGTACTTGTGTCTGTTATATAGAGAAATAAGACCATAAAAGGCTTTCACATATTTAGATATCTAGGTTATATACATACCTGTGCATTTGTTTACTAAGCTGAGAAGTTCAAACTTCACCCTGTCCCAGGCTGTGACTCATAACTCAGTAAGAAAGAAGCTGTGACTGAAATCTCAGCTGTTTCCTCATCTCCTTATCTGCACTCTTCTTGTGAGCGGCACTCTCTTTCTGCATTCTCTTGTGGCAGTAATTCCTACACTCAGTTCCTGGCAAACACTTTGGCTTCCTTCTTGCTTCCCATCCTGATTCTCTTCAATCTCATTTTTTCCAAGGCTTTTTAATGGCCTGCTTCCCCACGTGCATTCAGGGCTGTTCCAAGTTTATTGGGGTGTCTCTGTACCCCTTCTGTGCCATCAGCATCATCTGTAATATCCTATTGTTCTTCCCGGGATGGAGCGTGGAAGCCATCAATGACCCAGATGTGAAAATGACCCCAGAAGTTCTTCATCTTGGGGGTTTCATGGGCAGTGGAGTTTTGGTAAGTGACAACAGATCTCTTTAATATTGATGCTAATTTGAAGGTGGTCTGCTTTGCTGGTGTCTGGCCTTCTCTCATGGACTACTGACTTGATCACTCATACAGTTGTTGCATGTGCATGAAATGTACCTCAGTCCTTACTCGGGCTTCAAGCTATGCCTGAGGGATAGAAAGCCCCATGTGAAGCTTTTCCTTAGAGAGGAGGAACGTTAATGTAATGTATGTACAGTATCATGTTTGGGAAGTTATTACAATTCTGCAGTAATCAGTTGCCTTGACATTGAGTAGGAATTGACCAGCAGTGAAGCACATTAGGGCTCAGAAGGTTTTTTGTATTTTATTTAATGTGAGCAATTGAGCTTTACTTAAAAACCAACTAGAAACGTTCAACCTCCAACTGTCCATAGAGGTGAATTGTCAACATAACCAGGTTTACTGCTTCTCTTCAGTTGCAACTGAATGTACGTATTCCTTGAGCAGTTGAGTAGAGAAACCAAGTGCCCCCTCCTAGATGATGATCATACCTGAACTGCTCTCAGGTACTTCTCCCACAAGCGCTAAAAAAGGTCCAGTTATGCCATAGCCTTAGGGGCAAATTTACTATTATTCACTAATTATAGTACATAATAGTTTCTACCTCGATATTCGATTCCTCGATCGAAATCGAATACCGATCGTTCGATTTCACGAAACAAATCGTAAAATTTCCTCCGAGCGCTCGAAAAATCCGTACGATTCGAACGATCGAGGCGTTCGATCGTACGAATGGTATTCGAGCAGGTGATAGAAAGAAAAAGCCGAGGGGGGGCTTCCCATAGGCTTCTATTGCAATTCAGTAGGTTCAATCTGTCGAAGTAGGCAGTCTAATAAAAATTTAAAGTTAAAGTACTTTGATCATCGAATGGTCGAATTATTGAATATCCGAGCATTCGATCTATTCGATGAGGTCGATGATGATCGAAGTGGCCAAATTTGCATATTCGAATATCCGATAAAATTGTACGATTGGAATTCGATTGAATTCGATGGAGCTTCAAACTATTCACGTGAATTTCGTAAATCTGCCCCATAGTACCCTGGGGTCCCACACACCTTCTAGCTGTTTTTCCAGTGGCATAACTATAGACGAAGCAAGTCCGACATTTGAGAGGGTCCAAGGGAAAAGGGGTGCTGGACGCGGGGTCTGCTACCTCAACAATCACTTACAACCCTCTATCCCCAACTGCTCTGTTAACTTTGGCTGGGGATGGAAGGTGGAGGCAGAGAATACAGGCAGGGCAGGTTGGGAATCCATAGTTACGCCACAGCTTAGGGTGAAGCCACTGTAGCTTGGTTATAACATATTGGTGAGGCAAAAAGGACAAACTATAACAATTTGCAATATAACATAGACGAATCAACCAAACATCCCTCTTCAATGACACAAAATCCATAGTTAGTCATCCTATTTTGTCTAAATACGAAATGATCTCATTATTTTCTGAAATATACTCCGACCAAATCCACATGGGGTTTTTCCTCGTATTTATTAATATATTTTTCTGAAACGTTTGTTTACAGGGAAAAAACTTTGTGTAAAAAATTGTGAAAAAATCTTATCGTACACATTTTCCAGAATTTTTCCAAATTTTCGAATTTTTGCCGAAAACCAAAATCTTGCAGACTATTGCACGATACCCAGCGCAGATCAGGAATTCTCCCACTGACTTATATAGAACCCAGTGCAGATCAGGAATTCTCCAACTGACTTATATAGAACCCAGTGCAGATCAGGAATTCTCCCACTGACTTATATAGAACCCAGCGCAGATCAGGAATTCTCCCACTGACTTATATAGAACCCAGCGCAGATCAGGAATTCTCCAACTGACTTATATAGAACCCAGCGCAGATCAGGAATTCTCCCACTTACTTATATAGAACCCAGCGCAGATCAGGAATTCTCCCACTGACTTATATAGAACCCAGCGCAGATCAGGAATTCTCCCACTGACTTATATAGAACCCAGCGCAGATCAGGAATTCTCCAACTGACTTATATAGAACCCAGCGCAGATCAGGAATTCTCCCACTGACTTATATAGAACCCAGCACAGATCAGGAATTCTCCAACTGTCTTATATAGAACCCAGCGCAGATCAGGAATTCTCCAACTGACTTATATAGAACCCAGCACAGATCAGGAATTCTCCAACTGACTTATATAGAACCCAGCGCAGATCAGGAATTCTCCCACTGACTTATATAGAACCTTGGCAAGTCTGAGATGCTGGATTTTTGCATTCTGACTTTTTCCATCTTTGGGGTATAACAAGTTCCAAATATATCGGGTTTTTGGCATTCGGACCGACCCTAACTTGCCATTGACCATGCCTGCTGTATTGATCCTGGTGAGCACGTCTACAGTCAGAGTTGGTAGCTATAATCATCATTCCAAGAAACTTTTATGTCCAAGACGTGTCATTTTTCCTGTAGATTTTCGTCTGATTCAGAATTTCATGTCTTCGAGTGCAGAGAGCGCAAATGTATTCTCTGCACTAGAGATGCAACCTCCCTCAACTAACTCCGAAGCTCGGAAAGGAAAGTGCCGGGTATGAGGGGGGCAGCATCTGAAAGGTCTTCTCAGGTGGCAAAACCCCCAGAAACGCCCTTGACCCAGAGGAGGCTTTTAATATTAGACTGTTACTGATTTTATATTCTGTTTTTCCCCATAGGTCCTGATTGCTGCAATCTATAACCACTGCTTAGGGAAGCCTGGAAAATATAGCAGCCGTTCTAGGGTAAGGCAGTCAGTGTTTACATAATATTGCACATAAAGGCCCCTATCTGGCTATTAATCTGCTTGAGCAAAGGACATGTAATCAGTGATAACCCCACAGCCCATGTACCAGTCTAGGTGTTCAGGTAACTTCATGCCACATTTAATGCATTCAACAGCCCTGCAGGGTCTGCACTGGAGCTTGGCCTTTCCAAAAAGGATCTTCTCTTTTTTTACCCAAAAGAATGTCTTTTGTCTTTGCCATCTGTATCCTTCATTTCTTAGTCAACAAGTGCTTGGTGGTTACAGTCTTGACACTACTCAAGGAGGAATAGTATAGCCTTTAGTATTTAGGATCACCTGCATGCAGACATACCTAGGCACCATTGTTGCAAATGTTTAGCTGTACATTCAGCGGCACCTACATTACCCAAACCAAGGCAGGCTGACTACTCAGTAGGGAATGTCCTACAGGATCCTGAATGGTGGACCCTGTACGCATATTAATTGTATATTTTATCTACCTTACATGTTCACGCTGCCTCTTATGTATAGGCTCACCTACAGTGTTCTTCATTCCTTTCTTTCCTCAGATGTTCCTCTCAATCATAATCTCAGCCGTGGGGGTGTGTGGTGCACTCTATGGTCTTGTTGTCTCAGCACTGGGTCTGGTCAATGGTCCTCGTTGTTTGTACCTGTTTATAAATGGACGGGTTCAATGGACAATCCCTTTCAAATTGCCTCTGGAGTTTTTGAAGTGAGTGTTTTCTGCCTTGAATACAAAGTATCACTCAGTGAGTAGCAATTACCCCTTCGTTCTTTCTTGAAACCCTCAGAGATGACAAATTCCCTGATAGCTCATTTACAATTTGGCCAATCAGATATTTATTTTCAAGGGTGGTCCTCTTTTGCGTTGGGAAGAGCAAAAACTAAAAAAAATATCAACTTTGGAGGTTTTCCAGGTAACTGTAGACTAGTTTAACTGAACTTTTAAAGTTCAATCCCAATTTGAATATCTATCCTTTGACCAGGACTGCCCTTGAAGGTCCAACGTTTGGTAAATACCTACCTAAGCTCATGAAATCATTGCTATAGGAAAATATTGGGGTATTGGTCATTTAGTCATAGCATCAAGAAAATACATATTCACAGTAATATGGCCGTGCAGCCAGGCCCCCCCCCTCCATGATGAGGGTTGCGGGCCCTGGTCTACTAGATTTCCAGATTTTAGCGTCATAACTATAAATCATTCAAATTAAAAAAAAGTAGTAAAAGAACTAATTATGATGTTAGTCTTCTAAACTGTCCCAATGGCAAAACGAATGATCACCAAGATACGAAAAATGTCAGGAACATTTCATTTGACTTAATCTTTGCGTCTATGGCCTGAAGTTGGGCTTTCTGTGTCTCTACCAGAACAAATGGCCTTTGTCCCCAGTTCTGACCATAACTGGCCTTCAGACTGAGCCCATGTGCCACTGCTTCAAGCACCCCTGGTGGCCCAGTCCCATAGTTTAGTGACCACGGTTATAGACTGTAAACAAACAATGCCAGATGTTCTGTGTGTCGTAGTAGCCTTCCACTCACACAATTTTCCCACATTCTTTTCCACAGTTTTGAACGGAGTTACCTCTTCAACAGAAACGGATGGGATCGTTGTGTAGAACCAATTGGTGTGGTAGAATTTAATGTCATTTTCTTTTCCACAATCGTGGCCTCGAGCTGTATCCAGATGGTGCTCTGTGCTGTTCAGATGATAAATGGGTTGTTTGGCTGCCTCTTCACCCCACGCCTCACCAAATTCTAAAAATTCAAGGTTAGTGGAGGGGGGCTGTGCAAAAAAATCTTTGGTATTAGTATTACATCTTTTTAACCTGAACGAATGCTAACGCTGCCCATGCAATTTTAAATTAGGGATGCACCAAACCCAACATTTTTTTAATTCTACCAAATATGAAATCACCACAAAAGATTCGTCCAAATACTCAATCAAATCTAAAACCCTAATTTGACTGACTGAAATCTTAAAAATGATCATGTTCAATTACCTGAGTTTAGATTTGTTAGATTTTTTGCCTTTTCAGAAGACATGTCAACGCAACGTTCGGTACAGAAAAAGTGCTCATTGTGTTGATTGAACTGGTTTGAAACCATGCGATAATGGGACAGTTTTAGTTTGATAAGGCTACATATTCAATGGATGATTTACTATGTGCTGGGAAGTGGGGGAAATGGTGCAATTCAATACTTTGTTTTTGGATATTTTTCTGTTTTTTTTGCACCTAGCCCTGTACATGGATTGCCATGTTCAGAGACCTTCTTTCCCATGAAGTGTTTATTGCTGCCTGTGTTTGGCACTGCTGTATTCAGGCTCGGACTGGCAATCTGTGTGTTAGGGCAAATGCCAGATGGGCTGCTATAAGGTGCCATAGAAAGTCAGTATTTAGTGGGCTGGTGGGGGCTGTTTGGGCCTCTATGTGGGCTGATTGGGCCTCTGTGTACCTGAAATGCCAGGGCCTATTTTGATTCTCAGTCCAGTCCTGGCTGTATTCATGATGATGGAGGCATGTAGCTGTCCCTCCTGCTGCCCCCTAGCTTGCATGTCAAATTCAAAATTCAGGTGCGGTGGCTCCAGAGCGAGATGTAGAGTGCAGTCAGACCTCAGATGGAAGTGCTGTCTGAGCACCACAAGACCTTAATTCTCTTGTTCTTCATCCAGGGTCTAGGTAATATACTCCTGACCAGTACTAGGATTCAAAATATTCCCCACAGAGGACCACAAACACCCCCACCAGCTCACTAAACTATGGCATCTTACCGGCCAGTCCAGACCTGAATGACCCTTATTGTGTATCTTATCAGAGCTCAATAGAAAGCTTGGGGAAATCTAATATTAAATTATGAAATATGCTTCCCCTATAGGGTTACCACCTGGCCAGTATTTTACCGGCCTGGCCGGTAAAAACGATGGTTGTCCCAATATTATGAATAGGGAAAAAAGATAAATATATGGCAAGACGGGTATTTTTTTCCAGAAAAGGTGGCAACCCTATTCCCCTATCCAGTTAAATATGACCCTTTCTCAGTCCATGCTCAGGTAACGATCTAATGGTACTGATAGTGGCTAGTATAATGGCAAAGGATGATGTTCCCGGTTTCCAGGCTGGTATCTGTACATACAGTGGTATGAAAAACTATTTGCCCCCTTCCTGATTTCTTATTCTTTTGCATGTTTGTCACACTTAAATGTTTCTGCTCATCAAAAACCGTTAACTATTAGTCAAAGATAACATAACTGAACACAAAATGCAGTTTTTAAATGAAGGTTTACGTTATTAAGGGAGAAAAAAAACTCCAAATCTACATGGGCCTGTGTGAAAAAGTGATTGCCCTCCTTGTTAAAAATAACTAAGAACAAAAGTAATTGAGATCTATCAGTCAGGTAAAGGTTATAAAGCCATTTCTAAAGCTTTGGGACTCCAGCGAACCACAGTGAGAGCCATTGTCCGTAAATGGCAAAAAGATGGAACAGTGGTGAACCTTCCCAGGAGTGGCCGGCCGACCAAAATTACCCCAAGAGCGCAGAGACAACTCATCCGAGAGGCCACAAAAGACCCCAGGACAACATCTAAAGAACTGCAGGCCTCACTTGCCTCAATTAAGGTCAGTGTTCACGACTCCACCATAAGAAAGAGACTGGGCAAAAACGGCCTGCATGGCAGATTTCCAAGGCGCAAACCACTTTTAAGCAAAAAGAACATTAAGGCACGTCTCAATTTTGCTAAAAAAACATCTCAATGATTGCCAAGACTTTTGGGAAAATACCTTGTGGACCGACGAGACAAAAGTTGAACTTTTTGGAAGGTGCGCGTCCCGTTACATCTGGCGTAAAAGTAACACAGCATTTCAGAAAAAGAACATCATACCAACAGTAAAATATGGTGGTGGTAGTGTGATGGTCTGGGCTTGTTTTGCTGCTTCAGGACCTGGAAGGCTTGCTGTGATAGATGGAACCATGAATTCTACTGTCTACCAAAAAATCCTGAAGGAGAATGTCCGGCCATCTGTCCGTCAACTCAAGCTGAAGCGATCTTGGGTGCTGCAGCAGGACAATGACCCAAAACACACCAGCAAATCCACCTCTGAATGGCTGAAGAAAAACAAAATGAAGACTTTGGAGTGGCCTAGTCAAAGTCCTGACCTGAATCCTATTGAGATGTTGTGGCATGACCTTAAAAAGGCGGTTCATGCTAGAAAACCCTCAAATAAAGCTGAATTACAACAATTCTGCAAAGATGAGTGGGCCAAAATTCCTCCAGAGCGCTGTAAAAGACTCGTTGCAAGTTATCGCAAACGCTTGGTTGCAGTTATTGCTGCTAAGGGTGGCCCAACCAGTTATTAGGGCAATTACTTTTTCACACAGGTTTGGATTTTTTTTCTCCCTAAATAATAAAAACCCTCATTTAAAAACTGCATTTTGTGTTTACTTGTGTTATCTTTGACTAATAGTTAAATGTGTTTGATGATCAGAAACATTTTGTGTGACAAACATGCAAAAGAATAAGAAATCAGGAAGGGGGCAAATAGTTTTTCACACCACTGTATACGTATCTGTCTTCCGAAACATTTCATGTTAAGTCATTGTTCTTTTGACTGAACAATCAGTCTAGGGTTGCCACCTTTATAGTGTTGGGAAAATGGGCAGGGGGTCAACTGCGTGACATCACGGGGGCAAACTGGGTGACATCAGGGGTGTGCCAATGACACCTATGGCTGGGGCAGGTGATGTCAGAGGCGGGCCAAGTGATGTAGGGGGGTGGGATGCATGATGTAGGGGGCGGGACTGATGACGCAGCTACCAGTGACTGGCTAATCACCATGTCACTTAAATGTCATGTCTGGATTTCCTCATTTGGACACCTGGACAGGCACCTGGTGGCAACATGTGGTAATAACCAATATCTCTGCTTATATGACCAACTCAACATGAGCCTTCTTTATCATTCACCCATTAAACTATTAAATTATTATTGCATTGTATTATTACAATTTCCAGCACATAATTTGTTTCTTCAATGTTTTATTTTTCCAGATCCAAACCCTGTTTTCTTTGGATTATTAATATGTGACCTGGACGCCCGGTGTTTCTGCATCTAGAAGAATAAGCTTCTCCTAAACAGATAAACATGATGCCTCCGAAGCACCGTTCCGCTAGTTGCGCCATTTTGGTTTCTTTGCAGGAAGCTATTCCTAACAAAGAGGATTATGGGGGTTCTGTCCTGTACAGATTTCTGGGGATTCTGGGATACCATGTCCTTTGCAGATTCTTACTACAAAGCCTTCTTACTACTTTCCTTTGAGTTCTGTCCTGTGTGTGTTATGTAAAAAGAGGAATAAAATATAAATTTTTTATTTTTTACCTTATTCAAAAAGTCTTTTATTTTTTACTATTCAGCTGTAGTTCCAGAGATTTCAGCTTATCAAAATATACTTTTGGGTGCATCTTGGCAATCTATAGAGGAAGCAGACCCAGCAGTTGCAGGGGTACCCGGGGAACGGGGGGAGGGCAGGACTGTGGGGTCTGTTTCCTCTATAGCCAACAAGAACCCCCCCCCCCAGTTGCTCTCTTACCTGTGGGGGGGAAAGAGTTGGCATGGGGTGGGGAGTGGGTGCAGGTGGGAAGCGGCAGGAGGGTTGGGAGGAGGATGGGGATCAGAGCCGGGTCCCTCTGAAGATTTTTTTGCACGGGGGGGCTGGCTCATTCTAGTTACAGGGGGATTAGCCTTTCAGTTAACTTTGTTATGTTATAAAATTGCCTATTCCTAGCAGTGGCGTAACCAACAGCAAATTATTTTTAATTCCCCCAAAATGTTTAGTGGTTGACTTGTTTTGCCAATATGTATTGAAACTGTATATGAATTAGGGCCTCATGGGGCCCCTATACCTCCTGGGATTTTTCCCTGAAAATCCTCAGTTTTCCGGATTTTTGGCCAAAAAGTCTGAAATAGTCGGATTTTTGGGCTAATTCCAGCCCAGATCACAGAAACTTCCAAATAGGATAGGAACTTCTCCCATTTTTCGGATTTTCAGATTTTCACAGCCTTGGGGTATAATAAATCTCGAAAAATGCAAGTTTTTTTTTTTCATCAAAAATTCGGATTTTATAGTAAAGAAAAAAACTTGAATTTTTCAAGCTTTTAGCATTCAGACTTTAATAAATAAATCAATAAATAAATAAATAACCCCCTAAGTGTCGCCCAGTCTGACCCTGCCCACTGGGGGTGCTGCTTCTACAAACACAACCACCACCAGTATTGATGTGCGGGTTGGGCTTTAACCTGACGTGCACCTGCCCTCCACCTGCCCCCACCTGGTTTCTTTTTATAGACCCACGCTGACCTGCGCCCAATGATGTCACAAAACGGGCAGAGCGAGCAGGGGCGTGTCTAAAAAAGAAGAAGCTGGAAGCCACCTGAGAATAGGGGTGTTAGGTCGGCTCAAACCTGCGGGTCTCAGGGAGGTACCCACATCACTAAACACTGGCCATCATATACAGCATAACTTAATTCCTCCTTGCTGAAGGGTGAAAGCTGGTGCCTACAGTTTCCATCAGCGGGAGTGGAATACTTCCCAACTTTCCCTTTTCTGTGGGACAGTCCCAATTCTGACAGCTCAGCCCACAGCCCCGGATTTATATTAGAAAGTCCCGCGTTTCTCTTTACACCGACTACAGAAAAAGAAATAAAGTTTCTAAAATGTAATTAAAGTGCTAGTAATTAAAGTGCTAGTGATGTGCGGGGTGAGAAAAACTCGACAACTGACCTGAACCTGACTTCAGCCATAGACCCATACCCACCCGCCTTGTTGATGACATCATTAAAGGGGGGCGGGACATGTAACACATAAAACAAGGCCCTAAAACTCCTCAAATTTTCATGACCTGACAATTTTTTAAAACTAGACATGGTAATTAGGGGGTGTGGCTATAAATGGATGTGGCTGATCTTTTTGTCCTTCTTTCCAATATTGGGAGGAATGGAGTGGGCTTGGGTTGGTGACAAGGGCTGAGGCCCAGAGCGACCCTGTCTTTACTCTAGCAGAATAACGTTTTACACCACAATTCCCATCATTCTCTCCTGAGGGAAACCAGTTGCAACAGAGGAAAAAGTGAATATGCTGAAAATCTTCCATTTAAAATGAACGGGAATTGTGGGACCTGCGCTACACCTACAAACCTGTCCCACAAATTTGAGGGGCTCTATGGCAACCCCCACCTTCTTGTCAGCCCTGTGTTATATACATACCTCCCAACATTCTGGAAGCAAAAAGAGGGACAAAAAATTTTTTGTCCACAGCACGGCAACATTTTTGTGGCCACGCCCATTTTTGAGGCTGCACCCCCTTATTACCATGTTTATTTTACTAAATTTGAAAGTTTGAAAATATTTCTCCTTATCTAAACTGTTACAATTACTTATTTTCTTATCTCAAAAGTGTTACAAAGCATCCTATTTGCACCTATTTGCTGTTCTGGACTCTCTGCCAAAAGCCAATTAAGTTAAAATCTTTGTTTCTTTTTCTGGCTGTTCAGTGCAGAGAAAAGAGGGACTTTCCAGTACAAATGAGGGACAGCGGGTTGAGCTCTCAAAAGAGGGACTGTCCCTCCAAAAAAGGGACAGTTGGGAGGTATGTATATATTGTGCATTACTATTTACATGCTGGAGGAATGACTGACAATGGACTTTGGCCAAGTCACAGGTGCAGAAGGAATGGATAAGAGGGTGTTATAAGATGAGATTGTAGACTGTGTATCTTTCTGTACCTGTCAGCTGCAGGATTATTGCAAAGTATGAAGAAGCCGTCCCTAGCAGAAACGTACATTTCTGTCCTACTTTCCCCCTGGGCTGTGACACTGAAATCTCACAGGACGGAGCCTCACACAAGCAGCAGCAGCCATGTTCTTGGTCTCTGCAATGTGATTGGCCGCAGGACTCGAGGGACAGGAAGTTGGCGGCCATCTTGGTGAAGGAGAGAGACAGCTAATGACTAGTTGCTGCCTGGCTGATGGTTGATCCCAATGTTATTAATAGGGGGAAAAATATAAATATATAGGAAGGCCGGTATATTTTTCCAGAAAAAGAGGCAACCCTACAAATGACACACAGTTGTGTGGTGGGACATGTTCAGACTCCTGAGGCACATACACATGACTTTGTCTGGATTTTTCACCTGACAATATATATATTTATTTTCCCCAAGTTACTGGCCCAACCTACACTGTCTTATAAGCCAGGGCCTCACAGGCAGGAGGGACCTTGTGACTTCCCACACACGCCTTGCTGTATTTGTAAGCACTGAACCTTAATGGTCTATCTCTGATTTATGGCAGCTGAGATGGGGCTAGACATACATCTAGATATACATCTTTGCAAGACATGCTCAGTGTGATCTGGGCTAAGCTTAGGGATCGTCGGAAATGATCAAATAATATCTGCCAGAAGCCGATACACAAGACTGATTAATAATCAGAATATACAGACTGCACTGGGTCCTGTGTTGTCATGTAATCTAATGTGGATTTTATAGTTTTTCTATTGTTTAATACAAACTTTCTCCAACTCTGCAGAACCAGTGGCTGCAGCAAAATAATCCTCCAAATAGAATCCCAGTTTATCTGTTTAAATCTGGCTCCATGATCTTTGTCCCTGCAGCTGGAGTTGGAAACAGTAAAGGGGATGTAAAGGCAAAAATAAAATCCAATGCAAATCTCTACACAGTCGCTGACTGCTCTACAGTGAAACAAACAAAGCTGCTGGAGTTCTGCACGGCTAGGAAGGAAGGCGGGGACTCCCCCTGCTGTTCATAAGTATGATTGTTTCCCTGCACAGCAGTTAGGGACCGTCTGACCATTCCTATAAATGAATGGGGAATTTCACTGCATACAGTCAGTTTTCTTATAAAAAACCATACACGTTTTAATTAAAGTATATTGGAGATAGATTTCTTTTTCATTAAAGAAAGAAAAAAATTTATTTCATTTTTTGCCTTTCCTAGCCCTTTAAATATACATGGAGCTCCTGTGAGAAATACGTTTCAGATGGAGGCACCACGCATGATTCAATAAAACAAAGTCTTACTGTATATCTCACTCCATATCTGCCTCCCTGTGTATCTGTTGGATATAAAATTGAATGTCTGTTATAACTAGGGATGCACTGAATCCAGGAATCGGTTTGGGATTCGGCCGAATCCTTCTTCCCGGCTGAACTGAATCCTAATTTGCATATGCAAATTAGGGTCGAGGAGTGAAATCTCTGCACTTTTTGTCACAAAACAAGGAAGTAAAAAATGTTTTCCTCTTCCCACCCCTAATTTGCATATGCAAATTAGGATTCGTATTCGGTCCGGTATTTGGCCAAATCTTTCATGAAGGATTTGGGGGTCCGGCCAAATCCAAAATAGTGGGTTTGGTGCAGTCCCTGGTTATAACGAGACTGTCATATAGTTATAGCAAAGTTCTTTTGGAAGGAAGAAGGCTGACAAAATTCTCGTATTTGACCACAAACTAAGAGTTCAATCAAAAATGACTAAAAACCTGGTGTCTGGGCAGAATGTCATCAATGAATCAGTTTTGGAGGAAGTTGCTTGAAGTCTCATGCTGCACGGAAGCTAGCTCATAATAGCTAATCATTGTGACTAAAGGAGCTGAAGATGAAAAGGAGCCTTTTAAATAATGTTGACATTTGGGTGAGGAGGAGAAGTCTTAGGGAGTGTAGATTAGAGTCTTAAAGTTTGGGTTTTGCCCTGGAGAAGTCCTGGGTGCAAGAATGGGAGCAGGTAGAAAGGTTGGTTTTGAAACAAATACCAATTTAATTTTGTCTTCAAATAGAAGAGTGGTGAATAAATGGGGTGACAGTGTAGAATCCTGCCATAGGCTGTCTGGATAACAGGTTCCATACAGGCCAACCAGATAACAGCTCCCTAACACAAGATAACAGCTGCCTGGTAGATCTAAGAACAACACTCAATAGTAAAATCCAGGCCCACTGTGTACTATTCAGTTACATTGAGAAGGAAACAGCCTGCCAGAAAGCAGTTCCCTCCTAAAGTGCTGGCACAAGTCACATGACCAGGGGCAGCTGGGAAATTGACAATATGGCTAGCCCCATGTCAGATTTCAAAACTGAATATAAAAAAATCTGTTTGCTCTTTTGAGAAATGGATTTCAGTGCAGAAGTCTGCTGGAGCAGCACTATTAACTGATTGTGCTATTGTTGGGCTACTTGGCTAGTTTCGGGCAGGTTTTGAAAATTAGACCTGGCAACCCTAATTGGAACCATACCCTACTGGTATTTGTTTGTTCCTTGTTGAGAAGAATTTCCATTGTTCTGAACATCCTGCCCACAGCTCTCTTTTGGCTGCAGGTTGATCTAGCCATCGAAATGTTCCAGTAGTATTGTTACAGGCTGGTCTAGTCTTAAAGGGGAACCAAACCCCCCTACTAATTAAAACCCCTACCCCCTAACCTAAATAGTCACCCCTCACCCTGCTGCCCCCAGCCTAGTTGTTACCTCCTGTAATTGCCCCTACTTGTTTATTTAGCCCTCATTGCAGTCAGTGCAGGGGCGCCATCTTCTGGCTCTTCACTCTTCTTGGAGAAGCAGGGCCTGCAGTGTGGAGTGTAATGCCTGATGCACTGGGAATCCCAGAATGCAAAGGGTTACTAAGCAGAAAAACATCAGCCTCTTTCTTTCTCCTGACAACTTCCTTGACTACTTGGTGGTCAGACTGGTGGGAAACTGACCAGCAGGTGGCGCTGTTGTAACACAATTCATTCATATTAACAGTAAATGTATCTCTTAATATCTTGGAATTAAAGAAAAACAAATAATGAATGTAAATGACAAAAGTGCTTAGAATAGCCCCCTCATCAATTTTACATTCCCTTATTTTAAAGGCTTCTTATTATTTACTGTAATAAACGTATTATATTTTCTGTAATGTATATATGAAATACTCCACAGCCATAAAGCAGGACGTTTATCTTGCAGCAAGACAACATTTTAGCTCGGAGCACAAAAACTATCCAAGTAAAGTGAGTTGAATCTATTGCGTCTGGATCAGACTGTATGTCACACTTACATTTAGCACCCTCGCCTTATTGCTTATCTGTTAATGTTAAGTAGACTTTCACCTTATCTGTTACTCTTAATGACTTTAGTGCAGGGAGGAGTCATGGAAGGCCCTTATCTTCCCTGTTACATTCATTAGCGGAGCACTCGCTCCAGGCACAATCTCACTAAGGCTAAGGCCAGACGGGGAGATTCGGGGGCATTTTGTCTCCTGGCGACTTCTCGCCGCAACTTGTAGCCCCCGAACCTCCCCGAATAGCCAAGTAAGAAAGCGCACCGGCATTGCTTGAAAACGCCGGCGCGTATCCACACGGAGCGGCACGCTTTCGCCGGTGCGCTTTCTTACTTGGCTATTCGGGGGGTTCGGGGGCTACAAGTCGCGGCGAGAAGTCGCCAGGAGACAAAATGCCCCCGAATCTCCCCGTCTGGCCTAGCCCTTACCTTCTATAGTGGTGGTGCACAAGGTCTACCTCCAGGACTGGACTGAGAATCAAAATAGGCCCTGGCATTTCAGGGACACAGAGGCCCAATCAGCCCACATAGATGCCCAAACAGTCCCCACCAGCCCACTAAATACTGACTTTCTATGGGACCTTATAGCAGCCCATCTGGCATTTGCCCTAACCCACAAATGGCCAGTCCGGGCCTGTCTACCTCCCTGTCTGTTACTTGAACCTCAATAGAACGGCACCATCACAATCAGCCTGACTCATGGGGGATGCACCCCATACACTATTTTGAATTCGGCAGAACCCCTGAATCCTTTGGGATTAGGGTTGCCACCTTTCCCTGTGGCTGAAGCCGGACAGGGGGGAGGGCCCGTGACATCAGTTGGCGGGCCCGTTACGTCATGGGGCGGAGCTATGACGACGCAATCGCCGATTGGCCGATCGTGGCGTCAATCAAGCTAATCCCACCCCAGTTTTCCTTATTTGGAAAACCGAGCGGGATTAGCTTGATTGAAGCAGTGATCGGCCAATCGGTGATCGCGGCCCACCAACGTCATGGGCCCGCCCCCATGTCCAGGTTCAGCCTGTGGAAAAGGTGGCAACCCTATCCTGAACTGAATCCTGGATTAAGTGCATCCTTAATTGTCTGTCACAGATATATTTGCTTGGAATGTCCAAAGTTAAACATTGTCAATGAATTCTTCCTTTGTAACTTTAAAGGGGAAGTAAAGCCTAAGTAAAGAAGTGAGCATAAATGTTGTACATGATGTTTTGTGCTTGTGTTTTAGCAGTAAAGATCTGTGTCTCCCCAGTAGATGCCCCAGTAGCTCCCCATCTTCTTTTCTACTGATTCACTGATTCACATGCTCTGTGCTGCTGTCACTTACTGAGCTTAGGGACCCACTCACAATATACACCTGATAGTGTCATAGAAATATAGTCACAATATAAGGCTGATTAGTCATTAATACACATCATTAGAAACATCACAATTTAATCATCAGCAAACCTGTAGCATCAGCTTATATTACAACCAGGGAAGCTCATTTTCTGCTGCTGGATAATTAGTGACGACCCCTAAGCTTAGCTTCTCAACAGCTGCTCAGAGCCCACTGAGCATGTGAGTGTCACAGACACTTTCCAAGATGGTGACCCCCTGTGACAAGTTTCAAGTCCTGGATCATTGCTGCTATTGACAAGCTGAGACTTTAGCCTCCTGCAGTAAGTTCACTGTATAAAATAGGGCATTTGTAGTCACATTCATTTTTAGGGTTTAGTTCTCCTTTTGTATCCCCTTTATACATTGATATATGGGCACCAAGACACAGAGCTCAGCTTGACCAGAGCACCAGAATCCTTCCATGACTATCAAAGACCTCCAGGTGGGCCAAGGTTGGAATTCCTATCAATCTCACTAATAATTCTAGATACAAAAAAACTGGTTTCTTGAGTAACCCTTTGCATTCTGGGATTCCCAGTGCATCAGGCATTACACTCCACACTGCAGGCCCTGCTTGTCCAATAAGAGCAAAGAGCAAGAAGATGGCGCCCGTGAGCAACTCTGCGCTGACTGCAACGAGGGGTAAATAAACAAGTTGGGGCAATTACAGGAGGTAAGAGCTAGGCTGGGGGCAGCAGGGAGGGGTGACTATTTAGGTTTTTATTAGTAGGGGGGTTTGGTTCCCCTTAAAGACTAGACCAGCCTGTAACAATACTACTGGAACATTTCAATGGCTTGATCCACCTGCAGCCAAACATAAGAGTTGATCACTTAGGCTGGGGGGAGGAGGGATGGGGGTAGAGTCCTGCAGCAGGTCGGGTACCCTGCGGGTTGCTCGTAGAATTTCTGGGTGCGG
>CM044436.1:122468881-122480435 GCA_024363595.1 Xenopus borealis
AATATGTCCTGCCTCTACAATAATAACCTTGGACAGAGGAGCCCAACTAAACACAATATGTTCTGCCTCTACAATAATAACCTTGGACAGAGGAACCCAACTAAACACAATATGTACTGCCTCTACAATAATAACCTGGGACTGTGGAACCCAACTAAACACAATATGTACTGCCTCTACAATAATAACCTGGGACTGTGGAACCCAACTAAACACAATATGTACTGCCTATGAGAGATGGTAGACAGGACTCGATATGTAATAATAATGGAGGTATGTGATCAATTATCAGAATGCTCCTTTCCATTGTGTAAATAACCATGCCTGAAGGCTAATAAAGATGCTGAAACTTTAGTAAGATAAAATATAGCTGCCCTATATTATATACAAATACTTCTTAGTAAGGAAGAGAAAGCAGAATTGCATCCAAAAATAAAGAGTTTTGTAAAATACAACTGGTATGGCCCCATTTCTGAGTTTTCTAAAGGTTTTTGGAATTCCAATGTATTGCAGCCATGTCATATGATTTTTCAGATCTTCATCTAAAAGTCTATAGCCTACCCTCTTTTCTGTTCATGTGGGGCACACAGGACATTTAGGGTTGCTCAGGGAGAGTTTATGTGCCATACAGTTTGCCCTCAGACCAATATAGACACTGGAGGCTGCTGTCCCTATTGTAGCATAGGCAATATAATCAGAAGAAAGAGCAATAATAAACATTACAGGTTTATGTTCTACCCTCAAAAGACCCATAAATTACTTTTTTTTGTGAATAGGAAAGACCATTTATGTTGGTATGACCTATTTATTTAAGGTGTTTTTTCAATGTATTGGTAGGAATCCTTTTCCGGATGTATTTCATTTAAGAGTGTGGGACACTGACCTCTATGGATTAGTCCGTTAATGTATATCTTACGCCACGTATTGTGCTGCCTAAATATCCCGCAGCCGGATCCTTTGTTAAAAATCGTTTTTATTATTAGCCAAATAACATTGTAAATTCCAGAAATCCTGCATAAGTGAAACCTAATGACAATGAAAGTGACCGATCATGTTCTTGTTGTTTGCTCAGACACACAAAGGACAAGTAAAGCACTACAGACCTGTTCAGTTACAGCCCCTCTGTCAGCCCTACTTCCATTCCTCAAATCTGTCTCTTGCACATTACCCTACTTTGTATGCAGGTAGGGTTGCCACCTGGCCGGTATTAATGTTATTAATAGGAAAAAAGATAAATATATAGGAAGGCCGGTATATTTTTTTTTTTTCAGGAAAAGGTGGCAACCCTATATGCAGGGTGCCAGTTTCAAGCTTCAGATGCCTACTGGGATCTACAAGCCAATTCAGACATGGCCTACTAGTCCAATACTGCCAGTGTCCATGTAGAGCAAGAGCTCTTCAACTTCTTAATTATTCCTTAAGATATACTGTAACAACATATAACTGGGTTTAATAATCTCCATAGGGCTAATTGCTAAAGTTATAAGGGCAATGGCACAGTCGCCCCCCAAGAACCATGTGCGACAGCATGGGGCATTTTATTGCCCACGGTAGCCAAGATTTATCTTGGGCAAAAAAAAAGTCTGGGGTTGCCCTAACAGTATATAATGACTACACGGCTGATAAATTCAGTAGGCCTGATAATCTTTGTACGGCTAATCCCTGGAGTGATAACAATGTATAACTACTGTACCTTTGATAATCTCCATTTAGCTAATATTTGAGTACATACTGAGTACAACAATGCCAGGACTGATAGACAATAGAAACCACATACAAACCAATATTTTACGATATAAAGCCCTGGTACTGATAGACAATAATACAGTAATGCCAGGACTGTTCTACTAACAACTAGAACAAGCTGTAAGCCATATCATGGATTTATGTGTTAGTGTATGGTCTTTCCAGAAGATATCTTACCACTAATAAGAACAGCTCTTTATGCTTAAGTTTATGCTTATATCTTGGCTACAAAGCTGGGCTTTTATGAGTTGGACTTTCCAGTGCTCACAAGTCTGGACTTGCCTCTTCTCTCTGCATTGTATAAACAGCTCATTTTGAGAAGATACTGGGGGGAGCATTGACAACCTCCAGGCTTCACTCAATCATCTCGTCACTTTCCATGGAGGCCCACAAAGTGGTTTTACAAGTCCAATCTGTTTACCCTAGCGAGGAGGTTACACACTCTCACGTCCTGTACTAGAACATGGTAAATGTATACAATCCAAGGTAAACACAAAGGGGATATTTGCACATGACTTTGCAATAGCTATTCACTTGACTTGACATCACTGGATATTTTTGTTCAGCTTTCATTCTCTGTTGTTTCTGGCACCATTATATCTAAATATTCCTACTTCTGCTACCAATGTGATAATAATACACATCAAACTCACCATAGTGATTCATATCTGCCACCTACTACCTTCTCCACCATTGTGTTCTTCACATGCCCCTCTCTTCACCTTAAACCACAACCATTTCCATCATGGCAGATCTTTAGATCCTCCGTTCTTTTCATGGCAGTTCTCATATCCACCCCAATGGTATTCTCATTCACCAACCCCCACTACTCCACCATTTTTATTCATATAATTAGGAAATTTGTCATTCTTGCTGTGTGCCTATTGCTTGGAGGAGAGTGCCTATAAAGGTCCCCAACCTTTTTTACCGTGAGTGTGATTGACTATTTGGTAGCCTTTGTGTTGACTGTCTACAAGAGTATCTGTTTGGCAGTAGACCTGATTTTCATTCAGCCAAAAAATTTAACCAGTTTAACCAAAAACCAACCATTCAACCAAAATTTGCTTCCAAGCCTGCATTTCAAAAATAAGGACTTGCTTTGAAGCGACTAGGAGTAACATCCAAGGGGTTGGTGAGCAACATGTTTACATGGATAATACAGCCCCACATGTTGTTTCAGTTCTTATTTACCCTGATATGTATTTGCCTACCCTTGTTCCTTGGTTCTTAGTCCCCTCGGCCAATGTTTCTCCTAATTCATATTGCTGTCAAGCGTTTCTGTCTTTATGTTCACTATGAGCTAGTTCATATTACCATCAAGCCCCTGTTGTTGTCTTTCAGCGGCCGTTACAATAGCAGCCAGGGTGGGTGTAGGTTTGATGGATGACAGGCTCTACAGGAAAGTTCAGGCTTTTCTCCACTGGCTGGAAAACATCAGGAGAGAATATGCCACATGAATGATGAGCCTTAATATCAGCCTCAGTGATAATGCTTTTATGCAATTCTCTTATCTCCTCCACTGTCCATGTGTAAATATACTCAGGCGGCAGTTGTGTATAATACAATTGAGGGATTAGAGATAACCCTTGCTCTTGGTTAGGACTAAGATAGATTCCCATGGCTAGAAGAATAAGGAGACAACAGCTATTGTTACAAACAAACATATTTATATAATGTTAAGGGTACAATGAGGGGATATTCCTCATGAGAACATCTGATCCTTTTCACTTACTCATACCAGTGTAACTAGAGAACCTGAAGACATTCTGGGGGTTATATACAAATAATTCTACTCAGAGAATACAGTGTAGCTGTGCCTCTAAAACAGGAATGTACTGAGGCCCTTGTTCCAGGTATAGGTATGGGACCTGTTATCCAGAATGCTCAGGATCTGGTATAATAACTTTCTGTAATTTGAATCTAAAGGTGGCCATACACGGAGAGATCCCCCATATGCCCACCTTGAGTTACTTCGGGACTGCATCAATAAACAGAAGCGGCCGATCAACATCTGCCCGATTTTCGGCCAGATATTGATAGGGGAAGCCTGTCGGAGGGCTCCACCTTTAGTCTACTAGAAAATCATATAAACATGAAATAAAGCCAATAGTCTGGTTTTGCTTCCAATAAGGATTAATGATATCTTAGTTGGGATCAAGTACAAGCTTCTGTTTTATTATTACAGAAAAAGGAAATCATTTTTTAAATTTGGATTATTTGGAATTAATGGCGTCTCTGGGAGACGCCCTTTCTATAATTTGGGGCTTTCTGGATAAGGGGTTTCCAGATAACAGATCCCATACCTGTACAGTAGTTTTAGACTCATGAACAACTACTCCCATAAATTTGAAATTTGAGCAGTTAAGATTTATTGATAAACGACCCGAAAACTCGAACTAAACTAAACTTCGATCAAACTTGGTTCTAGTTTTTTCTCAGAAAAAAAACTTGAATGTCAAGAATGCTGCAAACATTTCCACATTGATCCTTGGACCTCTCCCGTTGACTTAAACAGCAGGTTTTAGGAGGCATATAGTCGAATTTGAATTCTTAGGGTAGAGACACTGTAATTGGGGGAGATTAGTCACCTGGCAACAAATTGCCTCTTCTTTGGGTGACTAATCTCCCCCAAATAGCACCGTGTGTCTTCACCTTTAAAGGGCCAGACAATAAATCTTGAAATTTAAATTTTTTTAAAAAAAATTGAATCGAGTTTGGATAAGTCCCTAGTCGAAATTTGACAGTTTTGACCATTAAAAAAAATTGAAAATTCTAATTCAAAATTTCAATTCAACCTTTAATAAATCTGCCCCTAAGAGTAAGAGAGAAATGCTCAAAATTAAATACATTTTGATATAATATATTAAGTAGAAATACAATGGGGGGGGGGCACATATTACAATCAAATAGACAGATAACCTGCCCCCCTGCCCATACCAATAGACTATAGAACAATTTGTGCTCCATATTATGTATTAAAGAAAAGGCTCTCACCTGTGTATGTGCAGGTATAACTCTGATGATACTTTGCAATGTATGTAGCAGGTAATCCCTCTATATACACAGGAACACCTGTACCTATGAGTAGAAAGAGATGTAATGGTGTTTGTGCAAAGCTTCAGTAGGCCAGCCCACCCCTGCCCAGTGATGATAGTTCCCCAGTTCTGATGGATTATCTTTAGTGTACATATTTTCTTCCAGTAAAGTGTGGTCCTACCTGTTTCTCTCATTGGTTTGAACTGCATATAGCATATGCTTTGTACTGAGGTTGTGAAACTGCCCTTAAAGTGGGGGGGGGGGGTAACAGCAACAGACAATCATCCTCAGCAGGTACTCAGCAGAAGATTAGGCTCATCATAGGACACATTAGATGTTCTTTTAGCAGGATACAAATAATATGCCTCACCTGTGCTTTTCAAGGAAGATAAGCTTCACAACAGGACACCAATGTTGTGACGTTGAAGGACCAGGACCCTCAGCATCTTTTGGAGGGACCAGCCCAATGCATTGAGCAAGATACAAATTCCAGAAGGGTCTGGAGGTGAGGACAACTATACAGCAGTATAGTCCTGGCCTCAATGTCCTTTGGGCCTGTTTAAGGTGGAATTGAGGATCTCAGAACTGGCGTGACTATAGCAACCAGAAAAAGAAACCCAACAGTTCATTTTCATACAAATTTCTGCTCTGGGCTTTCAAAATAGGGTTTGCAATGTTATTTGTGTAGGGGACTGGTAAGTGCATGCCCATTTACTTTGCATTCCCACACAGATTGTGCCGAAATGGAACCTTTAGTCTAAGGAAGGGAGTAATTCCTCATTTCCTGGGTTACAGTGTGACCCCAGTTATCCCAAGTTTGAACAGTGTCGGACTGGGACACCAGGGGCCCATCCAAAAACCTTAGACCAGGGGCCCACCATAAAACCTTAGACCAGGGGCCACTCTCAGTACTGATAGTCTTCATCTCCTCACTCAACCTCTATTCTCCTAGTTTTCTCATACTATAATCAATTATTCCATCTATTTATCCTCTTTGTACTAATAGAAATAGGGAATGGCCATGAAATAGGCCAAAAGTTTAGCAGCATGAGGGCCCACTGACACCTTGGCCCACCGGGAGTTTTCCTGGAATTCCGGTGGGCCAGTCCAACACTGAGTTTGAAGATAGCTAAGTGGTGCTGTGATTTAATATAAAATGCAGAGGCTGTAGGTAGCCTGCCTCTCTACTAAGTGGAGTCATCAGGACTAGTAAGGAATAGCTAGACCGTTTAATCATCTCTCTCTACGAGAGTTGGACAGATTAGGGCTACCAATATTAATCAGCATTGGGCTCCACCAATGATAGAAGGGATTAGACCCCAGGGGCATTGTGACCTTGTAAAGGAACCAGAGACAGGGCAATATATAGCTCCCCATTGGGTGTCCCATAAGAAGTGTCCTCAGAAACATCTGGAGAACCTCTGGGTAGACTGACCGTTCATCGTTGTGAGTATGTATTGATTAATACTCCATGGTTTGTCTGCTGTATCATTGTCCTTTTCTCCCATGTGGATATGCACTGAACCAGGACAATCGGGTGGTTTGCTACAGGACAAATCTATCAGAAATTTCAGTTTGCGTTTTTGCTGTGACTATATCCCAAACTGGAATTTTCAAGTTCAACAGGAGGTATATTTTCAGCAATAAAACTACTTTATATTTTTAAGGCAAATTTCTAAAATAATGGGGGGTTTTCAGATCAGGGGGGTAAAGTGGTGCAATGGGCCTTTAGGCTACCTAAAAAAATGGAACAATAACAAAGGATAGGTTTGTTTTGGAAAGCTGATGGGCTTGTATCTATTTGTACACAGTATTAATACAACAGTGAAAGAGAAAATCAATCAACAGAATTGTTATTTAGCACAAAAAAAAATGTCAGTGAGCCATGGCATGGGACTTAAATATTTAAGCAAGGTAAATGTGAACACGACTGCCGAATACACCCTGAAGTACCCAGACAACTTAGTTTTAGCCAGGCACACAGCAGCCATAGTAATATTGCCTGTCGTTGTGTTGGTGGCAAGTACAAGCGCAGCCTGTGCCCCCTGTCAAATTTAAGCTAGGGGACAGGGCGAAGGTCTAAGCAGTGCCGGCAGGACCCGACTGGAATTAATAAGCAGCCCGGGTGATATTGGCGACCAGGCCCCTGTGTGAAGTTAAAAAGAAAGCATTGGATGGTCAGGGCTCCCCAATAAAACAAAAAATTTTGGTGGCCAGGCCCCTCAAGTTAAAACAAATATCGGTGCCCCCCCAAGTTCTGTAGCACAATGACTTGTATCTGTTGGTGTGGTGGGGGTTGCATGGAAGATGCCTGCACCATGGCTTTGCAACAATAATGCCAAATAAATCATTATACATCATTCCCTGCAGCAGTAGAGCTTACACTCTAAGATTCAGAAACAGGGTTCAGGGTTCTGATCTTCTTGTTCTTGACTATTTCAGTTTTCTCATTAGCGACTTCTATTTTTCAACACACGTATTTTGAAAACAAAAAGCCAACAGGATCAGTTAAAGATAATCAGATCTTCGATGATCATATTTTAAGGGGCAGATTTATTAAGGTTTGAATTGTGAATTCAAATTCGAATTTTCTAGTTGGATTTTTGGTCAAAACCTTGACCCTGGGAACAACTCGAATTCAACTATTTGCCAACTAAAACCTGCCGAGTTTATGTAGAAGTCAATGGCAGAGGTCCAGTGACCCATGTTAATAGCCTTCCTGACATACAAGCTTTTTTCGGAGAAAAAAACAGATTCGAGTTTATTCAATTCAAGTTCGGTAATATTTGTTTGAGTTTTTTTTTAAATAAGAGACTATTTGTGGTCATTTGAGTTCATTTGAGGTAAAAAAAATCCTCTAAAATTCGACCTTTGATAAATCAGTGAAGACATAAATAAAGTTGTTGTACAAGATGAAGATCGGCTAATTAGCCAGTTATATTCCATCCCAAGACCAGCAGAAGACCAGGCCCATGATGTCAGTAGGTATTGTGGATTGATACATTTCTTTCCATCAGTTCCATTAATTAGGACTTCAGCTTAGAGGCCCATTGACTTGAAATCAAAATGCAATATTTTCCTATATTCCTTAAAAGCTCAAAAATTCCAGTTTTATTAAGTGAAAGAAAAACACGAAAACCTTTACTACAAAAATTCAAAAGTTGTAATGGGTGTTATAGAAGTCAGTGGAAGCTGTGCTGATCCTATTGGACCATTTTTAATCCAATCAGAATTTAAATTGTTTTTGGATTTTATTCCCCTGAGTTTTTAGAGGTATTCCAATTTTTTTAGAGCATAGTTCATCACTTTTTTTTATTTGTCCTTCTTGGGTTATTTATCAAAATCCGAATTTTTCTGATTTTTTAAAATAAATTCTGACCTTATTTTTTCCATGGGAAAACTTTATAAAATCAAGCAAAAACATGAATCATAGAAGTTTTTCCTAAATCGATCGATTTTTTCAGGCTTTTTCCCGAAAAGCCAGAATTTTGGCCAGATTTTCAGGCTAGTTCCAGTGGGCTGGTCCCACTCTATTATGTTGATAACTAAGGTTTGAGTAACTGATATTCAGATATCAGTTTTAGGGCATTCATTCTAATGTCTCTAGTAAAGGAAAGTAATGTAACATGAGGGGAACTGAGACAAATGAAGTCATTTAAAGGGGTTGTTCACCTTTGAGATAACTTTTAGTATGATGTAGAGAGGGATATTCTGAGACAATTTGCAATTGGTTTTCATTTTTTATTATTTATGGTTTTTGAGTTATTTAGCTTTTTATTCAGCAGCTCTTCAATTTGCATTTTAATCAATCTGGTAACTAGGGCTCAAATTACCCTAGCAACCATGCATTGATTTGAATAAGAGACTGGAATATGAATAGGAGAGAGTCTGAATAGAAGGATCAGCATTAAAAAGTAGCAATAACAATACATTTGTAGCCTCACAGAGCATTTGTTTTTTTAGAAGGGGACGGCGACGCCCATTTGAAAGCTGCAAAGAACTAGAAGAAAAATACAGATAACTATAAAACTATAAATAATAAATAATGAAAACCAATTGAAAAATTGCTTAGAATTGGCCGTTCTAGAACATAATAAAAATTACCTTAAAGGTGAACCCCCCCTTTAAATAATAAAGTGCCATTAAATTTAACAAGACCCAATAGTTGATTATATTTATATATATATATATATATATATATATATATATATATATTTATATATATAAGATGTTTGGAACATAATCTGCTTACATTTCCCAATTACCAGCTGAGGACTATTTAAACATAAACAGTTCTATTGGTTGTTTTGACTTTCTCCTTGTACTGGAAGTGGCTAATGAAAAACAAGACGGCTGATAAATAAATAAATAATCCTTTACTGACATTTGGTCTATTTACTGGGACTTATTTGACTCCAGTCGCAAATCCCGCTCTCTAGAATTGCTTCAATTATAACTTGTAATGTAATGGCTATTTCCTCTTGTATATCGCTTACACTTATCTTTTTGTACCATTTTTATTTCCACTTCACTTCATTACTTCTTGAACTAGCAGCTAATATTTGCTGAGTGTTGTTAGATTTGGTTTAATTCTGTTTGCTAACCGTAGGCTAAGACAGTTTAGATGGTGTTGCCACCAATGACTTAAAGCTTGATACTCTTCCATTCCGTGTGCGTCCTAAGCTGGAAATAATTGTATATCAGTCCATTGCTCTAATCTTTGTTTGTTAATGTAAAACATAATAAAAAAATATGTTAAACACACAAAAAAAAAGAAAAACAAGGATGTTGCCCATGGCCAATGCCAAGATATAGATGAAAAGTGTCAGACTTACTTTCACATGCACAATCCAAAAACAGCTCTTGGGGTTGTAATGAAAGCACCGAAGTCCTTATTTGGAACACTGCAAAAGCCAAACTTCAATCTCAGACATGAGTGAAGTCAACAAGGTACAAAAAAGTTTTGGTTTAATATAAATAAATGTTTAAAATGGGGTTTAGGGATGCACAAATTCACTGTTTTGTATTTGGCCGAACCCCTCGAAAGATTCGAGCAAATACCGAACAGAATCTGAATCCTAATTTGCATGTGCAAATTAGAGGCGGGAAGGGGAAAACATGTCTTACTTCCTTTTTTGTGATAAAAAGTAAGTAAATTAGGATTCGGATTAGGTTTGACTGGGATGAAGGACTTGGCCAAATTCTGCTGGAAAAGGCCGACACCTGGCCGAATCCTGAACTGAATCCTGGATTCTGTGCATCCCTAATGTGGTTATGAGAAGAAATATAAGAACACTTCAACCCTACAACATTTAATGTAACTGGGAAGCATTGAGCCCAAACGTGAACCAGAGAGAGAAATGAAGAACAACAAGGCCTTAACCTTTATCATAAGGAAAGAAAACTATAGATTCTGGCCATGGAGAGACTCAAAAGTCCAAAAGGAATCACCTGGGGCTTAAAATTGAAATATTTTTGCTACAGTAGAAATTCATTGGACACAGTATCTGAAACATCATCTGAATACCATGGAAAGTATGTATGTTATGTAAGCTATATACTAGCTAAAAAACATGCATCAAGTGGGGGCTCAACCAAAACCCTTGATTATGATAATACAGAAGCTAAGGCCAAACAGAATTGATTAGAGTCTGAAAATATACCCGGGGCTATAGAAAATCAAAGAAGGCTAATAGAAATGGACGAAAAGGAAAAAAAAAATGGACTGAATGATCTGTACTCATGCTTATCTGTATTGATTCCAACGTCACTGATAAAGATCAGGCACAACAGGTTAAGTAAAGGTAAGGGAGATAAAGAGGAGTCGGAGAGAAGTAAGAACAGAAACAGTAAGGAAATTACAGGCAAAGTAAAAAATAAATGAAACCAAAATATAATTTTTTGTTACTTCATTTCTAGTGAACTTTTTTTTCTTCCTTTGACATTAGCTAAACTCCTACAGGTTTTATTCTTTCTTTCCAAAATGTAAATTTTAATGGAAGAACCGGATGCACGAAGCAAGAAGAGATAATTTGCCAAAAGTGCAGATATTTCTCTATTTGGACTCTCAGCTGGTGACCCAGCCCCTGGCTTCACTAATATCTTATCACATAGGACCCCTGCAAAACCACAAGTCCTACATATTCCTTATGCAAAGGGACTCTACAGCCAATGAATATCTGGCCAAGCCACAAACAAATGTCAGACAAGCCTAAACTCTGTCCCCATACAGGGCCAGTTCGTTGCCGATTTTTCTGATTTTGCGGCCGCTTCTGCTGCTAGTGTTGGGATGGGGATCAACACTTTTAGTTATTTGCATGAAGCTGATTTGACACAATGGTGTAAAAATTGTCACAAATGTGTTTAACTTGCCACCCTATATCCCTAACTGATATCCAGTAGATTTCAGCAGCTGGTCTGGGTAAGAGGCCATCAATAAATACTAATAAATCTAATAAAAACTGACAAACTTCAAGGCATTTCCTTGTGTGATTGATGCACTTTCACCAAAAGCAACAGTAACCATCCCATAGATGAACTGACTTCAACAGAAACTCAACAATGCAGTTAATTAACACTATTAACAATAGGGAATTATGAGCTGCTTTGTGCTATGTGCTGAGTAGGGGATGTACATGCAAGGCACACTGGATCCCCACACTCAGATCAGACCAAAAAATTAATTATTAAAAAATGTAAACTTTATTATATAATCATCTCTCGCCTGACGCGTTTCGTGTCTAAAGGACACTTAATCATAGGCTCAAATGAA
>CM044436.1:122495328-122520104 GCA_024363595.1 Xenopus borealis
GCGCTGTTGTAACACAATTCATTCATATTAACAGTAAATGTATCCCCTAATATCTTGGAATTAAAAGAAAATAAACAATGAATGTAAATTAGAAAAGTGCTAAGAATAGCCCCCTCATCAATTTTACATTCACTTATTTTAGAGGTTTACCTTAAGCTACAAATCACAGTTTCCCCAAGAGTCCTGCTTATCTTAAATTGTTACAATTGTTTCTTTGCTTATATTAAATTGGTATAAATGTATCTAAGTGTACCTGTCAAATATTCTGGGCTCTCTGTTAAAAAAATAGCAAATATAGTTGTAGAACTTTTCAGTAACAATCCGGGACTGCGTGTTGAGGTGTCAAAATCGGAACTGTCCCTAGCAAAATGGGGACAGTGGTAGGTATGGGTTTATGGTTACATATTTTATGGTTACATTAACTGAACTGTAGTTTATGTTTGAAATCACTACATGGCAGTGTTTGTCTGATTATTATTTTTGTTATTATTATAATTATGATGGCATCCTACTGTGTTATGCAGGACCTACACATTAAACAAAACTGACTGATACCTGAGGTATAGACAGTCTTGCTCATAGGAGCTTACAATCTAAAACAAGATTGTCAGTCAATGGACTGGGGAACTGCTCCCTCTCAACTTACTGGCCCTCAATTGGGTCTTTAGTGATGGATTCCATACCCAATATCTGAAGATTTTTGAAAGCATCCCTGAGACTATAAAATACGATTTATTACGGTTACACTTGTTATGGACCATTGAATGTAAAATTGTTATTTACATTTGCAGTCACTAGATGGCAGTGTCCCAGAAAGTTCAGAATTACGGAAAGTCTCCCATAGACTCCATTATAATGATATAATGCAAAATTAGAATTTTCTGTGTAATAATAAAACAGTAGCTTGTACTTGATCCCAACTAAGATATAATTAATCCTTATTGGAAGCAAAACCAGCCTATTGGCTTTATTTCATGTTTATATGATTTTCTAGTAGGCTTAAGGTATGAAGATCCCAAATACGGAAAGACCCGTTAACCCGGCAAGCCCCAGGTCCCGATGATTATGGATAATAGGTCCCATACCTGTATTTGTAAAAAAAAAAAAAAAATGAAGTGCAATAGAAAACAAAATATGACACATAAGTGAGATATAGTGGGACCAGAGGAGGAACCAGAAGAGGAGGAGATGTTTCCATCTTGCTTTCGGTTCTAATGTTCTAATGGAGTTGAATGGAGAGTTAGTCAACAGTCCAGTTTACATGGGTCTGTAAAGCAGATGATCCAAGTGTCCTTTAGATACTGGAGGTTAACTAAGGGGTCATAGGATTTCAGTCCCCACCTGCATCACCACTGTGGGGGTTAGACTGGACACAATTCCACACATTGGTCAGTCTTACTAAACTACATTATTTTCTGGCTGTGGGTAGAGTTGCTGGACTGCCATACTGCTCCGCCAGATATTTCAGGGGTTCTCTGGTGTTTCTTATGTGAGAGTTGCCATATATTTGCAGTTCAGTATTTCATCAGGGCCCCGTTGGCTTGTTACAAGGTCAAAGCTATAGGGAACCACTGAGGTTTCAGTCCCATAACTAGAGAAAAAAAAGGGAATTCACACACAACATTCATATTAACAGTACATGAAAATAAATAATGAATGTAAATTACAAAAGTGCCTAGAATAATTCACTTATTTTAAAGGTTTACTTATCCTTTAACAGTACATGTATCCCATTATATCTTGGAATTAAAAGAAAATAAATAATGAATGTAAATTACAAAAGTAACTGAAATAGCCCCCTCATCAATTTTACATTCTCTTATTATAATGGTTTACTTATCCTTTAACAGTACATGTATCCCATTATATCATGGAATTAAAAGAAAATAAATAATGAATGTAAATTACAAAAGTGCTTAGAATAGCCCCCTCATCAATTTTACATTCACTTATTATAAAGGTTTATTTATCCTTTAACAGAACATGTATCCCTTGATATCTTGGAACTAAAATAAAATAAATAATGAATCTAAATTACAAAAGTGCTTAGAATAGCCCCCCTCATCAATTTTACATTCACTTATTATAAAGGTTTATTTATCCTTTAACAGAACATGTATCCCTTGATATCTTGGAACTAAAATAAAATAAATAATGAATCTAAATTACAAAAGTGCTTAGAATAGCCCCCCTCGTCAATTTTACATTCACTTATTATAAAGGTTTATTTATCCTTTAACAGAACATGTATCCCTTGATATCTTGGAACTAAAATAAAATAAATAATGAATCTAAATTACAAAAGTGCTTAGAATAGCCCCCTCATCAATCTTGCATTCACTTATTATAAAGGTTTACTTATCCTTTAAAAGTACACGTATCCCTTAATATCTTGGAATTAAAAGAAAATAAACAATGAGTGTAAATTACAAAAGTGCCTAGAATAGCCTCCTCATCGATTTCACTTATTTTAAGGGCTGCATGGAATCCACTATTCTGGATTCAGCTGAACCCCCGAATCCTTCACAAAAGATTTGGCTGAATATCGAAGCAAATCCAAATCTTAATTTGCATATCTAAATTAGGGTTGGGAAGGGGAAACTTTTTTTACTCCCTGGTTTTGTTACAAAAAGTCACGCGACTTCCCTCCCCTGCTAATTTGCATATGCAGATTCAGATACAGTTTGGCAGGGCAGAAGGATTCAGCTGAATCAGAGTCCTGCTGAAAAAGGCAGAATCCTTCATTCGGTGCATCGCTACTTATTTTAAAGCTTTACTTATCTTAAGAAGCAATCAGTTTTCCCCTTTGTAGTTGGATTGCTGCATCCAAAAAAAATACATTAGATTTACGGCATTCCAATGGCAATTTTAATTGATTCAGGACAAGAAAATGTTGCGTGGGTGATTATTATTAGTCCTATGTGATCAGGTAGAACCACAGTACTGCTGAACAGTAGCATTGGGTATATTTATATTTATAATCTGAGTGGGAAGTGCCTTTGATTTCACCTAAATAGTATAGTGTAACTGTATAGCACAGTCTGTACCTAGAACTTTCCTTTTCAGCTCATTTGTTTTTCACATATTGGTGTCATAGAGACAGAGGATACTGATTATTGAGTAAAGAGAACATTTATATTCGTGTTTATACATATATAAGGATACAAGGATTTATATATATATATATATATATAATACACAAAAGCCGTAAATATCTTGTAAATTATATCCTTATAAACGGTGAGATCTGATGTCATCAGTTATAAACAGTGAGTTCTGATGTCATTTCTGTCACATGACTCCCTGAAACTTGTGTATTATAATAAATAAAGTACCCCCAGTTGCAAAATATGAGGATATTAGAAGTTACCTCGGAGTTCCATGACCTGTATAAAAACACTCGGCCTTCGGCCTCGTGTTTTTATATGGTCATGAAGCTCCTCGGTAACTTATAATATCCTTATATTTTACAATAGGGGGTACTTTATTCACTATATATATATATACTGTACATCTATGTACGTGTGTGTGCGGAGAGTTATTTCTATTAGTGATGGGCGAATTTATTCTCCAGGAGCGAATTTGCGGCGAATTCCCGTGATTCACCGCCGGCGAATAAATTCGCAAAATGCCAGCGAAAATTCGCTGACGTAAAAAAAAAACTGCGACGCGCTATGAAAACGACGTGACGCGTCAAAGTCCACACGAGGCGCGACAAAAACGTACCGCGACTCGTTACGCAAATTTTTCCACCAATTCACTAATTATTCTGGAAATTCGCAAATGTTTCTGGAAATTCGCGAATTTTTCGACGAAACGGGGTAGATTCGCCCATCACTCATTTCTATATGAAATGTGTCCAAAACAATTCCAGAACATATGAAATTATATGAAATTATATGAAATTATATGAAATTATATGAAATTATACGAGTGTGTCATTGAAATACACATGGTAAAAGAAAGTTATTTTTAGGAAAAAGCCAGTCCTTATTACTCTCTCTTTCCAACCTTCCCACAGTCTCTCAGCTCTATCCAAAAATATCCATAAAATTGTCAGAGAAAGCCGAAACCAAAAAAATTGTGCCGCAAGTTTTAGATATTGCGAAAGCACCCGGTGCTGAAAAAATATTCTTTCACATCCAATCAATTACCACCCCCTCATTACCACTCATAAGATGAATATAAGCTATATTGCCTGCAGTATTATCAGCGGTTTTCACTCTCCCTCGGGCTCCGCTCTCGTACTCCAATGTAGAGAAATACAAATCCAAAAAACGCCATTTATTAAGTTTAAAAAAACTATAAACCAAGTTTGCACTCACTTGTGGTTGTTTGAAGTTAGTCACATATAAATACAGAAGCGTCACAGGTTAAGCACGCCTATGAAGGGACCCTGCCGGCATGTATGTTTCCCCTCGTGGTTTCTCTGTGATCAGATGTGACGTCACTTCCTGCCAAGTGATGTCACTTCCTGCCAAGTGATGTCCCACCTGATCACAGGGAAACCACGAGGAGGAAACATACATGCCGACAACAGAGAAACCAGAGTGAGAGTAGAACCCGCTGATAATACTATGGGCAATACAGCTAATATTCGCCTAATGAGTAGGGAATTTTAGCCAAAGTTGTTGGTAATTGATTGGATGTGAAAAAATAGCTGCATTTATCTCTACTACAAACAGAAAATGAGGAAGGACACCTGAAAGGATAAGTAAACCTTTAAAATAAGTGAATGTAAAATTGATGAGGGCTATTCTTAGTACTTTTGTAATTTACATAATTTTTTTATTTTTTAGGATCTTCTCCTTGCCAGGTTGATATGGTTTCATGCCCTTTTCTTTGATTTGATCTGCCCTTATGGGATTCATCCCTTCCAGACATATCTCAGCTAGTTGTTTTCTTCTTTCTCGTAACCTTCTAACTTCAATTTCCATCTCTCTACTTTCTCCCAGAAGGTATGGTTGAAGTTCACATACATATCTAAGGTATTCCAGGCCTTTTTCTGTCTTTTTTCAAGTGGTGTGGAAGCCTCATGGGTATTGAGTTTAAAAGTCACCATGTCATCAAGATCCCAGCACAGTTCATCCTTCAGAAGAAACATTGATTCATCAAAGTAGTCAGAGAGTAGGACAAGATGGAACATTCCTTCTATGTCCCTGACTACTGCCCTGGCCAAAAATTATATGAATGGAGTATCGGGGTTCAATCCCAGGTGAAACCACAGCAAGTTGTGTGCATACTGCTTTCCTTTCTCCCCTGGTTTATAGTAGTTTGAAGGGTGAGCTATAAACTCTGTTAAGTTGGGGGCTCTCTTAAAGGCAGATGACCTTAAGCAAACACTTGGTCCATAGGAAAGCATTGGATGGTCAAATGCTACTCTAAGCATCCAGATGAACACTTCATTAATAAGAACAGGTGGGTCAATTGCAGTTGTCCACAATTATTTGGTGTCACTGTAGATAGGCAGAAGTCATGTGCTGATGGAGAGTCCCAAGGACTTAACTGAAAGCTGAAAGGTTAAGGCATTTGTCATTGTATAAATCTGTGTATTCCAGATCACTTACCTTTTCTGGAAATGGGTTCCCAAGGGTTGAATGGAAAACCCAATAGCCAAAAGGACTAATAGTCCTCTCCCAAGAATGAAGATGAAGTAACCTCATGGTTCTGGAAATGACAGTGCACCAATGTTAGGTTGTAAAGCACCAAAGTAATATGTGCCACACATACAGTATATTCTAGCTTTCTAATAAAGACATGACCTGCACTAAGGCACCACATTACATGTAGTATATTTCTGCAAATATGGTGGCATTTATAAACTCAGTGTCAAAAGTGATGTAAAGGAATTGCTTCATCATAATTCTTTGATTATAATGCAATGTCATGATGATATACTGTTGTAAATGGAAATAGTATTTTCTTGCTCATCAGTATATTGTATGCCACAATGTGTGGTTGGAACCCCCTGTGGGGGCCTAGAGCTTTGACTGGTGGGTGGTGTAAAGGCCACTTAGGTTGAGATTTAGGGAGAATGCCTATTTGCAGAGCTGGCTTTTAATACCTGCCAGGCAAGAGTCAGTGGTGTAGTCAGGTAGAACTGGGCATGCAGAAAACATAACTGGCCATAGCCAAGAAAATTGCTACTGAGAGGTTGACATCTCTCCAAGAAACTCATAAAAGTGCAGATTGAAGCTCAAAAATCATAGAATCTGATCTTGGCAGATAGAAACAAACTGAGCAATTGAGTCTATCCTTGAATCTAGTCTTGAGTCTATTCTTGAGTCTAACATTGACTATATTCTTGAGTTTAACCTTGACTCTATCTTTCAGTCTAATTCTGTCTAAAACCGAGTCTACCCTTGAATCTACCTGTGAGTTTAACATTGAGTCTAACCTTAAGTCCATGAGTCTAAAATTTAGTCTGCCATTAAGTCTAATCATTAGTCTATCCTTGAGTTTATTCTGAAGTCTATTCTTGAGTCTAACCTTGAGTCTAATATTAAGTCTATTCTTGAGTCTAACCATAAGTCTATTCGGGTCTATCTACCCTTAATCCTTGAGTCACCCTTGGGTCTAATCTTGAGTCTAAAGCTGAGTCTACTCTTAAATCTAACTGTGAGTTTAACATTGAGTCTATTCTTGAGTCAAACCATGAGTCTACCCTTGAGTTTATTCTGAAGTCTATTCTTGAGTCTAACCTTGAGTCTAATATTAAGTCTATTCTTGAGTCTAACCATAAGTCTATCATTGAGTTTATTCTTAAGTCTATCCTTGAATCTAACCATCTATTCTTGAGTCTAACTTTAAGTCTATCCTTGAGTGTATTCTTAAGTCTCAAGGATAGACTTAAGAATATACTCAAGGATAGACTTAAAGTTAGACTCAAGAATAGATGGTTAGATTCCAGGATAGACTCTAACCTTGACTCTATTCTTGAGTAATTCCCATGAGGATATGAATAGAATGGTCTCCAAGTGTTTGTATCACTGCTTTTCTATATCAACGAACAACTGAATAAAGAAGATTATGAACAAAAGTTAAAAACCAACTGCCATGTATTTGTAACCCTTTCTTGGCCAATATTGACCAAACCAACTAGCATAGGTAGAGCATTGGTTACACGCGACTCTTTCACTCTCAGGTAGGGCTTTCGCTAAGTGGAAAATCACGTGTGATGTAGTAGAACTACAACTCGATACTGCATATGGTGTGTAATAAAGGTTGTTGGACGCCAGGGGTTCTTTGTGCAAACAATATGAACAATTTATTTACAGTAGCAGCACAGGGTATTATATACTCACAGACAGTGGTATTATAGCAGATATGCTTAGTACAGGCACAGCATAGATTATACCCTCAGGTAGGATACCAGGATGGGAGTTGTAGTTGCACCAGCCAGGTTATCAATGCCCATGTGGTCCGGATCCCACCAGCAGGTTCAGGTGACTCAGGGTTAAATACTTTTCCTGCAGTCCCTATCTCTGAGGTCCCTTCACTTCAGGCAAGGTAGAGCCTGGGGGAGAGCTACTCCCTACTATCCTCCTTGATGGGGCTTGAGCTGCCCTTTCTCACTTCCCTCTCTTTCTCACCTCTCCTAGAGAGTGCTATAACAGGACTAGCCTATCTCTGACTAGTCCTCATTCACGGGGCCCTGTTCCCCGACTTGATACTTGGTACCTCTAAAGGTGTGCTGTCCCTTTAGGGTAGAGCGCCTCTGGGGCCCGGTTGGCACCCAGGCTCAATGGAGCACTGCCCTCCTCCTCTGCTGCAGGCCAAAGAGGAAGTGCCACTCCCTGCAAGCACCTTTATTACTGCACTGCAGGGGTGGATCACAACCTGTAGCCAATAATATGAAACAAATCTAACCACCTGGACTTTAGTCCAATAGAAGGCAGCTAGTAAAAGGGCAAGGGAAGAAGCCATAAGGGCCATGGTTCTTATGGGTCCCTACATATTCATATAGTGTGATTAGAAGATTCAATAGGCTTTCTCCAATGGAAAGTATTTTATTGGTTGCCACCCAAAACAAAAACCATGCCCATGGTTGGTGTTACCATACTTCTGTTGCAAGGTATGATCCCAGAGTTTTGTCTGATGTGACCCAGTATTTCAAGCATCATGGTCCTTGAAAATGTGCAAGGGTGTCTCTGATGCTAAGCCGACTGATATTCCATTATATAATGCTGCCACATAGCAATCCAGACTGGGCACCTGGATGATTTAGCCATTAAAGGATAAGTAAACCTTTAAAATAAGTAAATATAAAATTGACGAGGGTGCTATTCAAAGAAATTCTGAAATGTACATTCATTATGTATTTTCTTTTGATTCCATGATATTAAGGGATACCTGTACTGTTAATATAAATACATTTTGTTCCAACGGCGCCAACTGCTGGTCAGTTTCAACAAGTAGTCATGGAAGTTGTCACGAGAAAGAAATGTTCTTCTGCTTAGGAAAGATGTGAGAAAGGTTTCTAATTTTATTCCTAAGCAGAAGAACATCCGCCTCTTTCTTTCTCCTGACAACTTAAAGGTGTATTTATCCTTTAAACACAAGGTTGGTACAACATTTATACAGATTTCTAGGGACTATATGTGATGGCACTGCAATGATAGTTGTAGTGTGCTGGACCCAATCTGAATCTTCTATGTGTACCTCTGTCAGAGATGCTACTGCCATAAGTAGATTTGAGAAACTCACTCCTGATAACTTTAGGAGCCCAAATTCCTATAATGGTTTTAGTTCATTTTTAATGGGATCATCTGCTGTTGTACATCCTAACTCCATTAGGGGGCAGCACTGAAATACATCATGTCCATCAACTTAAACCTAATACATTTCCAGAATATATGTATTCATATTTTGTTTGAGTTGTCATACTGCTCCATAGATAATTCCATGTAAGACCAGAGTTCCCACTTTCTTTTCATTACATGTCCCTGCAGATTGGTCTGCATTGGCCGGATTTCATGGCCACTTTGGTCAGTAAAGAAGAGGAATGTAATATGTAAGAGGATTATTTTTTTCCAGAAGCACATGGTGACTCTGCCCCCTGTGTATGGGACAAACTGCATCCGTGTGGGTAATTGTAACTTGTTGTTATAAGACAGTCTGAGTAACAAGTTAGGGGCATGATGTTGCATTGTAAAAAAGCATCTCTATTCGGTGAAGTGTAATGTCTTGTTGGTTTAATTTCAAATCATAATAAAATCCTATTGATGTTTGGCCAGAGAAACATAAATAGATTCCTGCACCATCTCCACCACTTTCCCAATATCTGTGCCCTCTTCATCAACTCCCTGTCTTCAGTGTGTGACTGGGACACCAAGGGCCCACCCAAAAGCCTTAGACCAGGGGCCCACTCTCATTACTAATATTCTTCATCTCTTCAATCAACCTCTTTTCTCCTAGTTTGCATACTATGATCATTTATTCCATCTCTTTAGCCTCTTTGTTCTCATATAAATAGGGAATGGCCATGAAATAGGCAAAAGGTTTAGCAGCATGAGGGCCCACTGACACCTTGGCCCACCGGGAGTTTTCCTGGTATTCCGGTGGGCCAGTCCGACACTGCCTGTCTTTCCAAAATGTACATGCACTCTGCACTATCTCCCCTCTCCAATTCCATTCCACTTGACCTTTCCACCCCTTCCCAGAACTCCATATATTCTCAATGGTCTTCCTATTCTTTCCCCATTCTCCTTGACCTTTTGCCTCTTCCCAGTTCTTCCTAAAACTCAATGGCACTCTCCTTGGCCTTTCTCTTCTTTCCAGATGTCCATACTCCATCTAATTTGCCTTCCCCAAACTCAATCCATTAAGATCGTCATTAGTCTTGTATGTCCTTATTGGCCCAAACCCTTCCTCTTCTAACATGGCCCAAACTTTTTAAAATATTTTATAGATCTACACCCAAAGTGGACCCTTACAAGGGGAAGGTTGTCACCAGTGGGGCAGGGACATGCAGGAAGGGTTGCATGGGTTTTGGATCAGCCTACACATCACTCCATGTAATTATGTTTCATCCTTCCTTCCCCTTTATCACAGCTAGAGCAGAGTTCAATAGTAATGGCACCAAATACAGTTGTCTTCATCCCAACACCCTCACCAAGTTTATCCACCTGCTGTCAGCCTCTACTCTAATGCCTTTTCTGTCTTCCATTAGTTCTGTCCTTGCTCCCAGCTGTGTATTTCACTGCCTGATAGTAAATCTTATTTATCACCATGTTGAAAATTGCATGGAAAACACCATGGGCCTCATGCAGGGAAGGGTACATGGTACAGTGCAAAACAAAGGGTAAAAACTTTTGTACCCTATCTAGCTCCAGAATGGAGTCCAAAATGGATCACAAGAATCTGTTATACCATCATGAATACAGTGTTGACTAGGTACAGCAACTCTGTATTCATGAGGGGCAGTCTGTGGAGACACAAGGTGTTGCTCCTCTTGTCTCCTTACTGTCGCCTATCACCATGTTAGGAAAGTTAGTTGGTTCAAGGTGCACCCATTGGTACTTGCACCTACCCATGGGTTAATAATAACTTATATCTTTAATTTTTTCACATAAATAAAGAACAAATTCACTGAGTTCAGCCTGTGGGCAGTCGGAATCCATATGAGAGGCAATTTGGGGGCACAATTGTGCACAAGTGGCTATTTGCATAAACCATAACAGGAAGCCACAGAGACAAACTGCTGCCACGTGTGACTTTATCCTGACGTAGCGCATTCCCTTTTCCCTCATAACCACAAGCAGAGGCTGAAATAGAAGCCATAATTACACGGCTGCACAGCATCAGTGACTACACCCCTTCTCAAGGGAGATCACGTTACAGCATCCCGGGACCTATTGTTGCACACAATATACAAGTCAGTGTGGGTATTTTTCTACTGGCCATGATACAGGTGGGGCTGCTGAAAGACCGGTATCTGGGGAAGCTGCGTCATTGAAACAAGCAAAGAAAAATGGACAATATCCAACCCATTATTGTACCTCTTCATCCATTCTTGACACACTAACCGAGAAGAGCTCCTACAGGGCAACATGAAATGTTGACTTTAAAGAAGAGATGGAGGCAATTGAAAGGAGTGTGGTTTACTGCACACTAGTATATAAAAATCTCTATAAATATACAAGTTCAACATTACAAAACATTTCCTAAAAAAAGAAAAAAAATAATCTTTGAAATAAGTCATTCAGGAAAACCTCAGTCTCTTAAGAGCCGGCTCTTACAAAATGCCCTATGATGGTTGTAGGCTTGTTAATGTAATGGCTGATCCCCCCTAAAAACAGCACTGGTATGATCCACAGGTAAATGATAATCTCATCTGAGAGCAGGTTCATCCCTTTGGGTAAGGTGATCAAGCCTTTCTTGTCCCCACTAAAGATGGATCACTTTCATGTGGAAGGAATGCAGCTTGAAGGAAAGTAGTCTTGAAAGATAGCATCTTTGTATAAGTCTAATGGGTCTGATGTCAAATAACCCAACAATAATGACATCAGTATTCCTAAACCCCACTTAATATAGGAACCTTCTAAGACTTTAGAAGCTTTCCTGATGTCTCTGCTGGGCCCGGCTCAGACCCACGTACACCTTGTGGAAACTGCCTCACATCCAAAATGTCCTTGTATTGTAACTCTGGAGTTACCATTTGGACACACCGTGCCCGGGTTTTTGGCTCTAGATCCTTTTTTACTGCCCACCCCAGAATTTTGTCCTGCCCAAACTGAAATGGTTTGATGCCCTCTTCTTTGATTTGATCTGCTCTTACAGGATTCAGCCCTTCCAGACAAATCTCAGCTAGCTGTTGTCTTCTTTCTCTCAACCTCCTAACTTCAGTGTCCATCCTCTCTCTCCCAAATCTCTCTACTTTCTCCCAGAAGGTATGGTTGAAGTAGACATAAAGATACCAGTCTAGGGCATTCCAAGCCCGTAACCTGTCTATCTCTCTTTTTTCCAATGGCGTGGAAGCCTCACGAGTGTTAAGTTTAAAGGTGACCACATCATCAAGAGCCCAGCACAGTTCTTCCTTCAAAAGGACCATTGATTCATCAAAGTACTCAGAGAGTAGGACCAGGTGAAAAGTTCCCTCGACTGCCCTGGCTCCTGCCTTGGCCAAAGATTCTTTAAATGAAGTGTCAGGGTTAAATCCCAGGTCGAACCACAGAAGATTGTGTGCATAGTGGTTTGATCTCTCTCCTGGTTTGTAGTAGTGAGAAGGGTGAGCTATAAATGCTTTAAAGTTGGGGGCTTTCTTAAAGGCAGATGAAACCAAACGGTAATAAGAGAAAGAAGACTCTGCCAAAGTGGCTGGATCACGTAGAATTGTGAAGTAGAAGGAGTCTGCAGGCATGAGCTTCCTGACCTAGAGACAAAAATATATTTTAAGTGGATTTTCTACATCTTAAGGCACCTCACAGACAGCTATATATACATATTGAACAATGATTCCCATAGAGCTTCAAACTCAGGTAACTTGGTCAAGTACAGTTGTGCTTCCTTACCTCTGGGAGATTGAAGCGCATGTGGTGGCACAGGATGTCGTACGTTTGTTTGTTAACTTCATTATATCCTTTCACCCTGCGAACATGGAACAGGTTGGGGTAGTTGAACTGATACTTCTGGGGTAGAGCAAACGTTAAGGAGTTCCTGTCCCCATAACGGTGTAGCATATTCAGTATGGTGCTTCCAGCAGTCTTGTGGGTCTTCAGGAACACTATGTGAGTTTTTGGCCGACAAGTTTGTGTTGAGGGTGAGGAGAGCGGGTGCAGTACCGTGAAGGTCTGAGGGGGCCTGAGCAAAGAAAGAAATATCATGTACCATCCACTGAATAGATAACTTATAACAAGCAAGAAAAAAACTGGATATATAGAATTATATAACAACATTAGAATGGGTCTTCTGATTGTTAGACGCATTTTACAAGACCAATACTGCTTAAAAAAACCCTACAGTCCTGTCTTGTTTACTATCCCTGCAAAACTTGGGGATTTATTCAATTTAATATTTAAAAAAATATCTAAATAGCTGTTATAGAGACTGCTGTTAAAGGGATCCTGTCATGGGAAGAAAAAAAAATTCAAAATGCATCCGTTAATAGTGCTGTTCCAGAAGAATTCTGCATTGAAATCCATTTCTCAAAATAACAAACAGATTTTTTTATATTTCATTTTGAAATCTGACATGGGGCTAGACATATTGTCAATTTCCCAGCTGCCCCTGGTCATGTGACTTGTGCTCTGATAAACTTTAGTCACTCTTTACTGCTGTACTGCAAGTTGGAGTGATATCACCCCCTCCCTTTCCCCCACCCAGCAGCCTAACAACAGAACAATGGGAAGGTAACCAGATAACAGCTCCCTAACACAAGATAACAGCTGCCTGGTAGATCTAAGAACAACACTCAATAGTAAAAACCCATGTCCCACTGCGTACTATTCAGTTACATTGAGAAGGAAAAACAACAGCCTGCCAGAAAGCAATTCCCTCCTGAAGTGCTGGCACAAGTCACATGACTGGGGCAGCTGGGAAATTAACAAAATGGCTAGCCCCATGTCAGATTTCAAAACTGAATATAAAAAAATCTGTTTGCTCTTTTGAGAAATGGATTTCAATGCAGAAGATTACTGGAGCAGCACTATTACATTTAGTTTTGAAATATGATATGGGGCTAGACATATTGTCAGTTTCCCAGGTGACTCCAGTCATGTGACTTGTGCTCTGATAAACTTCAGGCACTATTTACTGTTGTACTGCAAGCTGAAGTGATATCACACACACCCCCCGCCCCCCCGCAGCAGCCTAACAGAACAATAGGAAGATGGCCAGATAGCAGCTCCCAAACACAAGATAACAGCTGCCTGGTAGATCTAAAAATCCAGGTCCACTGAGACACATTCAGTTACATTGAGTAGGAAAAACAACAGCCTGCCAGAAAACGGTTCCATCCTAAAGTGCTGGTTCTTTGTGAAATCACATGACCAGGAAAAATGACCTGCGATGCACCTACACACCAATATTATAAATTTAAAAAAAATACACTTGTTGGTTCATGAATTAAATTTTATATCGCAGAGTGAATTATTTGCAGTGTAAACAATGTCATTTAGAAATAAAAACTACATCATATAAATCATGACAGAATTCCTTTAATAAAGCCTTGGATAGTCACATGATTCTCTAAACTTCCAGTTGAACATCCATTAGTAAGAAGAAGCGGTTGGCTCAGTTGGTGCCAATGTGTTGTTGGTGAGGACCAAGGTCAGAAGTGAATGTCCTTTCATACATTTGTTTATTCCAGATAACTCACCGTTTCTGAAAGTGGGTTCCCAGAAGCTGAATGGTAAAACCAATAGCCATAAGGACTAAAAGTCCTATCCCAAGGATCGGTAGTCGGCAGAGCTGAAGTAACCTCATGGTTCTGGAAAGGAGAAGAGAGTGCACCAATGTTAGGTTGTAAAGAACCATAAACAAAATGTTCCACATTATACACTAGCATTATACTAAACCCATTGCCTGCTCTGAGGCCCTAAAAGGATCAAACCAAAATCAATATAGTTCCCCAAATAACGGGGGGAAATGGCAGAACTGAGGTAGCAGCAACTGTAGTAGCTGCTAAAAGTGATTGGTTGAGGCATTTAAAGGGAAACCATCTTCCCACTATCAACCCTTTTTATTATAAACCATATATAAAAGTCACTTGGGAGAAGACTTGTGCATATTTGCAGAACTTTCAACTTGCCTGGATTTTCTGTAAGGCATCTAGATTTATACACAGGACATGCAATCTATAATATATTTGTTTTTGCCATAACTGGCAGAACCCAGTAGCTAGAGATATTTTCACCATAGAAAGTTCAGATTATCAATGTTCAGCACATACAGCACGCTCCATGTTATATGAAAATCTGTTTGCCTTCTTATGTTTCCTGTAATTTAGGGACATTCCAACACCAGATGGATAAGTGCCATTTATTTTCAGGTTTTATTCAGCTACCGGAGGTGTTCAAGTTTATTGGTCTCATGACAAACCTGATTTTTTGGTTGGATTAGGAGGTACACTGCAAAGTTGTAGTGTTTGTACAGTTCCTGCATCACTAAGGCTCAGGTTATCTAGATATCCATAGTCTCTAGTTCCTCTACTCCCAACACTGCACTGAATGCACTTTATTGGGCCTTAACAGTGTTTAATAAAGGGGATAAAGTGCTCCCTCCTCCCATGAATCTATACCATTTCGATTGCAGGACAGCAACTTTTCCTTTCCTGTTACTGACTGGCATTGGGATTTACACCCCTTAAGGTGGCCATACACGGGCAGATAAGGCTGCCGATATCTGTCGTTTGGACCAATTTGACAGCTTATTTGCCCATGTATGGGGGCTTCCAGCGGGTCTTCCTTAACCCCTAATAAGCAGCTTACATGGTTCTAAATCCAAAATGCATCTTAAGACTTGTCGATATGGGGGTATGTGTGTAATTTTTCTCGGTTGTCCATGGGCTTCAAGCTACATCCCTACTTCCAAGAATCTTGGATCTTCCGATGAAATATTTAAATAACAAATGTGCCTATTAGTTCTCAAGATGGGCCCAAAGATTGCTAATATAGTAACTTGGAGGCATGATGACAGAGGTGACTGAAGGAGGGAAAGAGAACAGGAAATTTGGAAAATATCCAGCAGGAGGTCCATATTGGCAGTTTCTACCAAGAGATAATTATATTTTTCTGGTGGTATAACCTGTACATTTCAGTAAACTCAGTGTAAATCCACGTACGGAAGCCTGTTTCAGAAGATGCAGAGAAAGAGACCCACTCATACACGTATGGTGGTCCTGCAGAGGTGCTGTGAAGTTCTGAAAGATGGTAACAAACCTAATCTCACTAGTGCTTTACTGCACAGTTCAGGCAACCCTCACACTTTTCTGCTTGGCATGAAAGATGGGCCCTAAAGTAGAAACTATCACCCACTCACACTCCCACCGCTGCTACTCTTGAAAGCAACCTGGAAGAAAGATGTCTTTGTGGGATTACAGGCATTAATAATGAAAGTCAACTGGAGTGATAGAATCAAACACAGCCTCCTAGAGAAAATGGTTCTTTTGGGCCCATTTGATGGAAAACTCAACAGGGGGAAGGTTAAACCCAAACTAGTGATCTACTTGTCATGCATCCAATCCTATTTCTCCTTTGAAGGTGTTAGTCAATGCCAAAACCTTTCCCTACTCCCCTCAGTCTTTCCCTTTTCGTTATTCGTCTTTATGATCTCACTCTCACTGTACAATAATGTCTATTTTTTAGTTACGACTCAACTAAAGCATGTATCACGTGATGGACGTTACACACAGTGTTGGAAATTGATAATGATCATCCATGACACTGGGACACTGCACTCCTGCTTTTGTGATATAAAATGTTAACACCAATTAACATTCCAAATTTTAAAGAAAAAATGCAGAGCCCTAAGGGCCTCCTCTGGGAGGGTCAGGAATGTCAGTAGATGCCATACTGGAAGCATAGTGGGTGTCTGGAATTCAATGCCGGTTTATTGCTGTAACCATTGAACGATGTAGTGCAGTGTTACTGGTAAAGGTAAGACCGCCCTGTCCATTCTTTTATTCAAAAGCAACTGCCATTCCTCTCAATAGCAACTGTCGGTGTTATTAAGGCTTCACCTGACTGACTTGTCTGTACATGCTGAAGAACGTCTGCTTCCCTGGAATCCTTCAGAATTGGGGCAAAAAAGAAAAAGACAATTGAGTCTCTCTATCGTATGAGCTGCAAAACTCTGTGTTTTTGGCATTTTGTCTTATTTATAAGAAACTTCCAGCAAGAAAACGTCTGATAGAGCCAGAGACAATTCAGTGTTCCTGGGCATGGAGATGTACAAAAAGTTCTCTGGATCCTTATTGACTAGTAGATCTTTTCATTAGAACAAAGGGGATTTTATTTTAAAGCATAATGGAATCGTAGAACACAGGTGTGTGTGTGTGGGGGGAATGGCAACACTCTGGAGGAAAGTACCCCACTGGGGGAGGAGTGTTTATCAAATTGCCCCCCACCCCCAGGATTTTTGGTCTAACATTCCTAACTTTTCCTTTGCTAATTTGCTGGGTTCCTCAAAAACTGGGGCCCATGGAGGGTCTGATAGATGTAGGGTTGCCACCTTTTAAAAATTTTTTTTACTGGCAGTGTTGGGGGCGGTAAGAAAGGGGGTGTGTTGTGACATCAAAGGGGTGTGTGTTGTGATGTCAAAGGGGGTGGAGACACAACCCGCGATTGGCCCGACCCCGAAAAAAGGGGGGCAGGCCAAGGGCCTTTAATAGGGGTATTACAGATTTACCAGCAGCTACATTTAGGGTTGACACCTTTTCTCGAAAAAAAAACCGGCCTTCCTATATATTTAAGTTTTTTCCCTATTAATAACATTGGGATCAACCATCAAAAATACCGGCCAGGTGGCAACCCTAGCTACATTGCCGGTAAATTTGTAATACCGGCCCAGGCCTGGGCAGGCAGGTGTAAATAGGGTTGCCACCTTTTCTGGAAAACTATACCGGCCCTATTAATAACATTGGGATCAGCCATCATTTTTACTGGCCAGGCTGGTAAACTACCGTCTATGTGGCAACCCTATGGGTAAAATACTGGCCGGGTGGCAACCCTAGATAGATGGTGTCAGCCAGATTAAAGGTACAAGTCATATTCCCCCTCCTCAGGATGATACAGGAGTCAATCACATTCCGCAGCAGCACAGGCCTTGAGACTCCATGCCTCTGGCTCCCACAAGTCGCGACCTCGCCAGATTCCACTATTTGCTGTAGTATTTGGCAGGATCTTTATTTAGAAGTATTTGCTATTCATCTGCCCACTGTAAACACTGGTCTGGCATGTGCCCAGGGAAATTAAGCAGCTTCCCACAGAGAACACGACCTGCCAGCACAGCTTGTTTGTAGAATTGCCTTGTTACTAGGATTATCTGTCACTAGAAACAAGTTTGCCTTCACTTATTTTGTTACACCATATGGGTAAGTGGGAGGAGCCTGTAACAAGTAGTTTATATGAGATGTTCCTCATATCTAGGTGGGTTTCACCTCACAGATACATTTATACCATGTGACACACACACAGAATGATGGGTAAGTGGGAGGAGCCTGTAACAAGTCATTTATAGGAGATTTTCCTCATATCTAGGTGGGTTTCACCTCACAGATGTTCCTCATCATATCTAGGTGGATTTTACCTCACAGATACACTTATACCATGTGACACACACACACAGAATGATGGGTAAGTGGGAGGGGCTGTAACAATTTGTTTATAGGAGATGTTCCTCATATCTAGGTGGGTTTCACCTCACAGATACACTTATACTATGTGACACACACACACAGAATGATGGGTAAGTGGGAGGGGCTGTAACAAGTCATTTATAGGAGATGTTCCTCATATCTAGGTGGGTTTCACCTCACAGATACACTTATACCATGTGACACACACACACACACACACAGATTGATAGGTAAGTGGGAGGGGCCTGTAACAAGTAGATTATAGGAAATCTAGGTGGGTTTTACCTCCCAGATACACTTATACTAGGGTTGCCACCTTTCCCTGTGGCTCAAGCCAGACAGGGGGGCAGGCCCGTGACGTCGGTGGGCGGGCCCGTGATGTCATGGGGCGGAGCTATGATGCAGCGATGGCCGATCACGGCGTCAATCAAGCTAATCCCGCCCGGTTTTCCTTATTTGGAAAACCGGGCAGGAAGCATTGACCCGGGCAGCCCTTCAAAATACCGGGCTGTCCGGGTCAAAACCGGACAGGTGGCAACCCTAACTTATACCATGTGACACACACACGCAGAATGATGCGTAAGTGGGAGGAGCCTGTAACAAGTAGTTTATAGGAGATGTTCCTCATATCTAGGTGGGTTTTACCTCAGAGATGTTCCTCATATCTAGGTGGGTTTTACCTCACAGATGTGACACACACACACACAGAATGGTGGGTAATTTGGAGTAGTTTCTATAAGGTGATCCCCATGTGTAGGTGGGTTATCACTGTATGGCACAATCACTGTTTGGCTGAGTTAATCAGTAACTGGCCAGGGCATGTGAGACCCTGTCCCCTGTGCTGCCCTGTTCTCAGCTTACAGACGGCCTCAGGGAGAAATTGTAGAATAAATGAAAGAATTCAGATGGGGATCTGCTGGGACAAGCCTCACAGGGGTTAAATAGACACCTCTGATGTCGCCTGGGGCATATTCTCCTCTCTTTTAGATCCTACATTCCCTTCCTCTCTCTCATCCTGCCATGCCTCTGTGGTTTTCCTGCTTTCCTAAATCACTCATCCCTCTCGGCACCTCTCATCCTTCCTTCCATATCTTTTCTGCGCTCTCAGCCCCACTCCCTGCCTCTGTCTCTCTGCTGTTCTTCTTCCTCCGCCCCAAAAACCCCAGCCACAAAAACCCACCTTGTGCTGCTCTGGAATGGAATGTGCCCGAGGCTCATGGGAACATTACAAGGCAAATAAAGACTGCTTTATGGGTATACTGAATAGTTTTGGGTTTAAAAAAAGCAATATCTGCTTGAGTAAAACATTGATATTCCCATATCTGGGGCAACAACAAAAAAAGTTATTTCTTTCTGTAACACAGCAGGCGTTGGGCCATGTTTCCTGGCCAGCAGAGGTCACTATTTCATTGGTGTCTATGGATACGATTACATCATCAGAACAATAATGGCTGCCCCCACTGACATAAATAAACACAAATGTACATTTTAAAGAAAAGCTTCAAATGCAGTTCAATCAGTGGCATATTTATATTGAACAATTGGGCAAATCAGAAGCTGAAGAAGTAACTGAAATAAAAACTCCCAGCACCTCCATGGAAAGCCTACGTATATATAACGGATAGTACTTCGTAGGCAATAAGGAATGTATTTATAAGTTAGACAGGACCGACAAGTATTTGGACAAGATGACGTCCAGCAGGCACATTGCCTTCTGTATTCTGGCCAATGAAAAGCAGCTTCACTAAATCTTCCATTGCCTCACTGACTTTCTGACTCACTGCAAAGTACGGGCCCCTCGTGTCTTATTAAAAGCGTCGCACTATGAAATCGGTGTAAACAACAAAAACCCTCTTGTTAGGAGAATGGACAAATAGTCGTTATATACAAAGTCACCCATTATGCTTCTTTTTCCTCAATCTGTTGTTGCTTTGGAATAAGCTGGAACTGCCAATGACTTGAGAAGTCAGTACAATATCATTTAGATTGTGAGTTCCACAGGCCAGGGACCTCCTATGTCTGACCACGTGGCACCTAATCTACACCAGATATTTGTTCTTATTAATTGCAATGCAAATTAATTCAAATCTACTGCCTAATTTCATACATTCATAATTGTCTTTCATACAACTACTCCAACTGTCACTTGCCCTACTCTTGCCATCTTACCCAGTGCCATCGTCAGTAATCATGGGGCCCTATACTACTAAATTAGCAGGGTCCATTGGTCTTCTGGGCTCTGCTAAAGTAAAATCAGGTTTCGATTAAAAAAATCTTCTTGCATGCATGGCCATGTGAACTCCACCAAAAGCTATATGTGAGAACAACCCACATATCACACTTTTCTATTTTGGGGTCCATCTCTGCCATAAAGCCCTGGACGTCAATAGCCTTGTACTCCCCTGAAAAACACCCTGCTCTACTGCATCTATGTAGTTCTGCTGTATACATTACATACAGTGTTTCCATCTTTCCCTACAGTATGCATCTTGTCTTACCTTCTCCATCTAGCCCTACTGTATCCATATCCCCTACTGCATCCATCTTGTCTTGCCCTGTTGTTTCCATTTACTTGTACAGCAACTGTCTCCATTCATCCTACTGCGCCCATCCATCTTGTCCTACTGTCTCCATCTTCTCGTACTGTCTCCATCTTGTCCTACTGTCTCTATCTTCTCGTACTGTCTCCATCATGTCCTATTGTCTCCATTCACCCTACTGTACCCATCCAGCCTTACTGTATTAATTTCCCCTACTGTATCCATCTTGTCTTACCTTCTCCATCTAGCCCTACTGTATCCATATCCCCTACTGTATCCATCTTGTCTTACCTTCTCCATCTAGCCCTACTGTATCCCTCTCCCTACTGTATCCATCTTGTCTTACCTTCTCCATCTAGCCCTACTGTATCCCTCTCCCCTACTGTATCCATCTTGTCTTACCTTCTCCATCTAGCCCTACTGTATTCATATCCCCTACTGTGTCCATCTTGTCTTAGCTTCTCCATCCAGCCCTACTGTATCCCTCTCCCCTACTGTTCCATCTTGTCTTACCTTCTCCATCTAGCCCTACTGTATCCATATCCCCTGCTGTATCCATTTTGCCCTTCCGTCTCCATCTTGCCCTACTGTATCAATTTCCCCTACTGTATCCATCTTGTCCTACCATCTCCACCTTGTCCGTCTCCCCTAACATCTTGTCCTCCTGTTTCCTTACTGTCATCAACATATCTTAAGTTACCATCTTGCCCTACTGTCCTCATCTTGTCCTAAAATGTCCATCTTGCCCTACTATAATCATTTCCCCCCACACTTGGTATCTTGTCCTACAGTCTCAATTATGTCTTTCTTTTGTCTCCATCAGTGTCTCCACTGTCTAGACCTTCCACTTATCCAGATTTAGCTAAAGGTGTCCAGCCGAGGTCCTGCAGTCCAAAAAGCAACATATATAGTAAATACAACCCTGCTATAGCAGATGATTCAGTACCTACTAAAATAAATGATGTTTCCTGCAGTCTGCAACATTCCTGTGGCACTTCCAGTTCAGCCAAGTTCCCTCCGAATGTCTCTCCCTTTACCCCCTCTCTCCAACTCTTTTGTTTCCTACTACAAACCAGCACTTAGATCATTTGCAGATGTTCTACATCTGGTCCCACTATGTTGGCTGACCCAGGTCCGCCCCTGGGGTGCTTGGAACCTGACAGAGGCAGGGAGGGGCCACAAAAGCACTAAAAGGGATAGAGAGAGATAGAGATAGAAAGAAAGATAGAGAGAAAAATATTTTGTGGTGAAACTATGGGCTAACCCTAAACTTACTGCCACAATGTCATGGAACTCCAGCAAGTTTCTGCCTAAACAGGTCCCACCATTGCAGTTCAACCATAATGTTCCACCACTAGGGAAGATTTCTAAGGATTAATGGGACACTGTCATGAAATAATGATCTGTTGCTTTTCACCCTACCCCCATGGCTGTGATACTAGAAGTAAAATACAAGCAGCTCTTTGTCCAAACAGAAAACCGATACAATATTGTATAACAAGCTCCACTTACTGTACTGACACAATGTCCTCGAATATGTGAGCTTATACTCTTACATTGTATGACAGAGGGACCGATGCACTCAATACTTCCCCGTGAAATCAATTTAAAGGGATAAAGGCACCTATTTTCCCCCAGATGATCCTATCTTGGGGCCACATCAGCACAAGCTACTGGCAGACTTATAAGAAGCTGCTGGGCACTCCCATAATGAAAAGTAAACAGCAACCTGACTTCCAGTGATTCATAGTGACTGGAGCTTAGAAGTCCATGGACCCAAAAATAGAGCATTTTCTGCTCCTAGAACATTGGTTCCTGGGAAAGGCATAGCAGAAAGGTCAGCACAGTGTTGTATCCCTTTAAAGCCCTACATACTATAAACCCAGTGACTCTATTCCTTCAGGGTATCCAGAGAGATGAGAGAGGACTGATTAGGGAGGCATGTGATCTACTGGATGGCTCCTCTTTTATAGGGGAACTAAAGCCTACATATAAGCAGAGTTATTCATATCCATAGTTATAGTTGTCCAACCTGGTGTGTCCTGGGCCCTAAACATCTTCAGAACCCACACAGCAGTTGCTCGTTTGTAGCTTTTGACATAGGCAGGTAGAGAAGAACACTATAATGACAGTAATGGAGCCGCACTAGGGAATTGTGTTGGCAGTAGAACAAGTTATTGACAGAGGCAAAGAAGGTGGCAGTTAGGAAAGATGTTGGCAGTAGAATAAGGGCTACGTGTTGGACGTAGATGAAGATGACAGTAGGGTTACATGGTGACAGTAGGTGTTGGCAGTAGAACAAGAAGGTGTTAGGGCTAGATACTGACCATGGATCTGAATGGTAACAGCTGAGAAAGAGGTTGACCTGGACCATTAACCAAGTAAACATTCAGTTACAAGTTCAAAAGGAGGCGCTGTTCTATTGATGTCTATAGGAAGGAACAGGTTGTCAGTGGTACTGCAGTGAGCTTGGAACTACGTTAAAAGGAATTGTTCACCTTTGAGTTAAAGGAAAACTATACCCCCCGAACAATGTAGGTCTCTATAAAAAGATATTGCATAAAACATCTCCTATATAAAACCCTGCTTCATGTAAATAAACCATTTTCATAATAATACACTTTTTTAGTAGCATGTGCCATTGGGTAATCATAAATAGAAAATAGCCATTTTAAAAAATAAGGACAGCCTCCTGGGATCCTAGGATCCAACGGTGCACACAAACATACCAAACAAACTATAAAGTTAGGTCACATGAGCCAATTAACAGACAGAGTTGTGTCTTTTGCTTCAACACTTCTTCCTGTTACAGTTACAGTTGAAATATTTCTGGTCAGGTGATCTCTGAGGCAGCACACAGACCATCATGAAATGGGGGTTCAAGGCAAGAGATGTAAAAGGGCAATATTTACTTAAATATATATTCCAGTTTGATAAGATTCTTTAATATGTCACTTGATTTGATATAAACTATCTGTTGCTCAAAAATTCATTTTCGGGGTATAGTTTTCCTTTAACTTTTAGTATGATATAGAGAGTAATATTCTAATATTGCAGTTGGTTTCCATGTTTTACTATTTGTGGTTTTTAAGTTATTTAGCTAAAAAATACCAAATGACCCCAGCAACCATGCAGTGATCTGAATAAGAGACTGGAATATGAATAGGAGGGGCCTGAATACAAAGACGAGTAATAAAAAGTAGCAATAACAATACATGTGTAGCCTTACAGAGCATTTGTTTTTTAGATGGGGTCAGTGACCCCCATTTGAAAGCTGGAAAAAGTCAGAAGGAAAATGCAAACTATAACAAATATCAATAAAAAATTGTCACCCTGTCTGTCCAACACACACAAGTACACGCGTGTCGCTCACTCACCTGTGTTGGTGTGCAGCCCTGGATGTTATGTGCTGCTTGTTCCCCTCACCTCCTCCTTCTCCTGCTCTCCACCATCCTCTCTTAAGAAGCCTTAATCTGTCCCTCCCTTAGTGTCTCCTGTCTGTCTGGTACTGTCATGTCAGTCCATGTCCTCCAATCTTAATCTCTTGTGTGTCTAATCCGTGGGCCCCAGGGTGGCACCCCTAATTCCCTTGCAATCTGTATTGTCCAAATGCTTCTTACATAGCACAGCTGTTTAGACAGTCCCTGTCCCTCAGAGCTTGCTATCTAAGGCAGGGAGGTATACTGGACTTGTCTGAGGAATCATAAGCAAGAATGAAACCTAGAGCTCCCAAGTAACAAGTGAGGGACCTTGTCAGTCAGAAAGTCACTCTGTCTATCTAATCCAGGGCCGTGAAAGTGTCATTCAACCAAACTGTCTATCCAACTGCCACCTTGACTGACTGTGATGCTGTCACCCGATCTGTCCAGCTCTATTTACCTTGTCTGCTTGTAACTCTAACAATGTCACCCTGTCTGTCCAACTCTATAACACTGTCTGCT
>CM044436.1:122520204-122533524 GCA_024363595.1 Xenopus borealis
ATTTTATTTGCCTGTAACATTGCTGCCCTGCCTGTGACCCTCCCTGTCTGGCCACTCTATGGCTCCATGGGACTAACTATATACCTGCCGGGCGCCAGTGCCAGTTCGTTTTACTGATGGAAAACAGTTGTGAAAAGTTTGCCAGAAGTTATTGAGCAAGTGTAGACTTGTCCTGTCTCTGCTGCTCAGCTACTGTGGCAGGTCTCTGTCCACTACTCTGTCCCTGTTACTTTGTCTCTTGGCTCCCTGACCGCTTAGAGTCACAGAGTTGGTGCCACAAACACTGATCCTTCTTTGACTCTTCCATTGAGTTTTCCTCCTGCTGATATTGTGTATAAAGTCCAAGCCTTCCCTCTCTCAGGAGAACTTTCCTGTTACACGGCTGCCCAAATCTGATTTCTCCGGCACCCTCCCTGTGTCCCTCTTCCCTCCGCCTCATCCCTCTCTCCTCCTCTTCTCAGACTCTTCTATCCCTCCTCTCTCACATTCTCTCCTTTGTGTTTGCTGTGTGTCTGTCTCTGTACTTACCTCTGTACATCAGTGTGGCATCCTTCTGTGCATCTCTGTCACTGTCTCGTTGCACTCCTCTCTCCTTGTCTCTCTCCTTGCCTCCCCCTTACACCTTTGTGAGTAACGTCCCCCTGTCTGTCTGTTTCTCTCTCCCCGCACATTTCATGCCTCCCTCCTGTTCTCTCCCTTTCTCCTCTCTTCTTACTTCCCCATCTGTCCTCAGAATTCTTTCCTAACAAAAGTGCTATTTAGTGATCCTGCTCTTATTCAGCAGGGGAGAGGGCGGGGGAAGAGAGCGCCTGGCTATGGAGGGAACTCATCCCTACACTTATAGGAAACTTCCCAATGCAACCTGAGGCACAGCTGACACTTAGGGACTGGCAGTAGAGAGCAATACACAACTAGGAGGTCACAGGGGAGACAGAGAAATGGAACAGCCACACTTTCTTAACCCCTGCCTAGAACAACACTCTTTCATTCATTCCAAGCTCATGCAGCACTGAATTAGCCAAATTAACCCTTCTTGCCAGGCTAGGGCAAAACTCAATTAACCCTTTCTACTAGGCTAGGACAAACTGAACTAACCCTTCCTGCCAGGCTAGGACAAAATTGAATTAACCCTTCCTGCCAGGCTAGGGCAAAACTCAATTAACCCTTTCTACTAGGCTAGGACATACTGAACTAACCCTTCCTGCAAGGCTAGGACATACTGAACTAACCCTTCCTGCCAGGCTAGGACATACTGAACTAACCCTTCCTGCCAGACTAGGGCAAAACTGAATTAACCCTTCCTGCCAGGCTAGGGCAAAACTGAATCAACCCTTTCTGCCAGTTAGGGCAAAACTGAATTAACCCTTTCAGCCAGGCTAGGGCTAAATTGAATTAACCTCTACTGCTTGGCTAGGACAAAACTGAATTAACAATTCCTGGCATGTTAGGGCAAAACTAAACTAACTCTATCTACCAGGCTAGGGTAAAACTGAATTAACCCCCAGCAGTCAGTAACAGTATATTAACCCCTCCCACCAAGATAGGGCAGTGCAAAATAAAATAATACAGAATTAACCAAACCGTCTGGCTTAGCCTAGAGTTGCCACCTTTTCAGGAAAAAACTACCGGCCTTCCTATATATTTATGTTTTTTCCCTATAAATAATATTGGGATCAACCATAATTTTTACCGGCCAGGCGGGTAAAATACCGACCAGGTGACAACCCTATCTTAGCCTCTTCTGCCAGCGAGGGTAACTTTTAACCCCTCTTGTCAGCCTTCCTGCCAGGTTTAGGGCCCTTACACAGTGGCGTTTTTGACCTGCAATGCAACATGCTGCGTCTGAATCTGCGTTCGGCGCTTACACGCGTCTGTTAGTACAACGTCATTGAAAAGAATGAGGTGCGTCTAGACCTGCGCTCCCCTGCGGCTGAACGCAGCCAAACGCAACGCAGGGGAGCGCAGGTCAAAAACGCCCGTGTGTAAGGGCCCCTATATCTTGACTTAACCCATGACCTGCTGGAACAAACCTTTCAGTTTAACACTGAATTAACCCTTCTCTACAACAATGTCTACTGACAAGTCTGCAGCAATGCTAGCTTAACCCTTTCTACCAGGTGTAGATCAACACTGAAGTATCACGTTTTTCCAGGTTAAAACAGTGCCTTAACTAATTTAATTGTTGTCTTTGGCAACACTGAATTAACCCTTATTCTGTTAATTAACCCTCTTTTCCCAAGGATAAAACACAATCTTACCCCTTTTCCTGCTAGACACAATTGATATCTGCCAAGATAAAACTGAGGCAACTCTTACCCTTTAATCTCTTGTAATCTCTTGTTTCTCAGGATCTCATTGAAGCTTTCCTTCTCTCCAGTCAAGATGTATTTGAGCATCTCATCTGTCGGCTAAAGCTACACTGTCCTTTAACCTCATCATTGCCAAGTCAGAATTGTCCCTTAACCCCTCCTACGCAGACACCCTTAACTCTTTCATCGCCAGTCTAATGCTCTTCTTTAACACTTTTCCTGCCAAGAGCGGAAGCTTGTGCAATCCCTTCAGACCATACTGACCAATTGTAAATACTATTACCCAAAATTGCCCAGTTCGTAATGAATATTAACCCTTTCTATGCTTTCATTACTTACATTTCTCCTTTTAGATGATTAGCTCTGTTAAGCAGGGTCCTTCCTTACAAATATGTGTTAATAATAATAATTTCTCTTCAAGCCCTCCCCTGTTCATCCTGCTGTCATTCTTACCATTGTTTGGTTGCTATGGAAAGTGGATCGCTAGCAACAAGTTAGCACTCTAAATCTTGAGAGTTTTGTACAAAAAACAAAAAAGCCAAAGCAAAACATAAATAGAAAAAAAGACCAACTGCAGATTATGCATTTCATTTAAAATGAGCAACGGTCTGGGTCTTATTTCTCCCCACTGAGTCTGTCTAGAAATATTAACCCTTCCAGATCAGCATCAAACCATCTGCTCTGCATTAAGAGCCTTTGCCAGAGATCAGATTAAAAAGCTTAATCTCTCAGTTGGCCATCTGGGCAAACCTACCAGCTAGGAGGAATGGATTTCTGTTGGGGATGCAATCTGTCAGTCTGAAGGGGCCGAATGCAAATAAAAAAGCTGCCTATGTATGTCCCACTTAAAGGATAAGTAAACCTTCAAACTAAGTGAATGTAAAATTGATGAGGGGGCTATTCTAAGCACTTTTGTAATTTACATTCATTATTTATTTTGTTTCTATTCCAAGATATTAAGGGATACATGTACTGTTAATGTGAATGAATTTTGTTACAACAGCGCCACCTGCTGGTCAGTGAGAACATCAAAGCTTCCTCTTTCTTTCTGGTTGCACTACACCTCCCAACTGTCCTGTTTTCTGTGGGACAGTCCTGATTTTGACAGCTCACAGTCCTGGATTTTTATTAAAACGGTCCAGAGTTTCTCTTTGATCTCCTGCACTGATGAAAAGATACAAAGTTTCTGAAACTCAATTAAAGGGGGTGTTCACTTTTGAGTTAACATTTAGTATGATGTAAAGTGATTTCTGAGACCATTTGCGATTGGTTTTCATTTTTTTTAGGTGCGGTTTTTGAGTTATTTAGCTTTAGATTCAGCAGCTCTCTAGTTTTACGTTCCTGCAATCTGGTTGCTAGGATCCAAATTACCCTAGCAACCATGCACTATTATGAATAAGAAACTGGAATATGAATATGTTTTTAGATGGAGTCAGTCCATTCTTAAAGGGATACTGTCATGGGAAAACATGTTTTTTTTCAAAACACATCAGTTAATAGTGCTGCTCCAGTAGAATTCTGCATCCATTTCGCAAAAGAGCAAACAGATTTTTTTATATTCAGTTTTGAAATCTGACATGGAGCTAGCCATTTTGTCAATTTCCCAGCTGCCCCAGTCATGTGACTTGTGTCAGCACTTTAGGATGGAACTGCTTTCTGGCAGGCTGTTGTTTTTCCTTCTCAATGTAACTGAATAGTACACAGTGGGACATGGGTTTTACTATTGAGTGTTGTTCTTAGATCTACCAGGCAGCTGTTATCTTGTGTTAGGGAGCTGTTATCTGGTTACCTTCCCATTGTTCTGTTGTTAGGCTGCTGGGGGGAAATGGAGGGAGTGCTATCACTACAGCAGTAAAGAGTGACTGAAGTTTATCAGAGCACAAGTCACATGACTTGGGGCAGTTGGGAAACTAACAATATGTCTAGCCCCATGTCAGATTTCAAAATGAAATATAAAAAAAATCTGTTTGGATGGATTTCAGTGCAGAATTCTGCTGGAGCAGCACTATTAACTGATGTGTTTTGAAAAAAAAACATTTCTTTCCCATGACAGTATCCCTTTAATATCTTTTTAGTTAAATTATCCTAGCAACCGTGCATTGATCTGAATAAGAGACTGGAATATGAATAGGAGAGGCCTGAATAGAAAGAGGAGTAATAAAAAGTAACAATAAATGTGTAGCCTTTGTTTTTAGATGGGGTCAGTGACCCCAATTTGAAAGCTGGAAAGAGTCAGAAGAAGAAGGCAAATAAGTCAAAAACTATAAAAAAAAATGTAATTTAGAATTGGCCATTCTATAAAATACTAAAAGTTAACTTAAAGGTGAACCACTCCATTAATTAAGAAGCTTTTTGGCAGGCAGAGAGTAGTGATAGGCAAATCTACCCAGTTTCGCTTCGCCGAAAAATTTGCTGGAAATTTGCGAAACGAGTCGCGACACGTTTTCAATGCGCGACTCGTTTTTTAAGGGGATTTTCGCCAGGCAAATTTTCGCTGGCGTTTCGCGAATTTATTCGCCCATCACTAACAGAGAGTAGAGAAGCTCTTGGCACCTGCACTTAGATGCCATTGTAGCTGTTTAAGATGAATATAAAAGAGTGAAACAGCTTCCTCTCTGTGACATATTCGCCACTTACAAGCCTGTATAAGAGAACTGGATGCTTTTGAGGCCCAACTATCAGCATTGTGAGTGCATAAGCCACAGAACTTTCTATAAATAACATTCGGGGCAGTGATAGAGGACTGGACTGTTTTGCCCAACTCTGACCAACTCTGACCCAGGTGGAAGATGTGACCCTCTTTTGCCACATCCTCTGTAGATAAGTAGCTGATCAGTATCAGGGATGGCCACTACCCCGAGTCATTAGGGAGATAACCATCCACTTCAACTTTATTTCACCGTCCCATTTAGAGATGAAGAGGGATTAGGCTTTAAATGATCCAGGACTGGATCGCTATCTCCCTAATGACGTTGGCTTAGCTGGCATATGTGAAAATACATAGTTTTTTTTCCAATACTGTGGGGAATACAGTGTATAGTGTCCCTCCATCCTAAGCGTCCTGATGGTGGTCAACTACAACTCCCCACATTCCACGGTAAACTTAAAGATGGACTTTGCTTTTTACAAGATAATCCAATAGAATTTATGGTTTTAGACAGTGGTCCTCAAACTTGGCCCTCCAGCTGTTAAGGAACTACAAGTCCCACAATGCAATGATGGAGTCTGACAGCCACAGTCAGGCAAATGCATTGTGGGACTTGTAGTTCCTTAACAGCTGGAGGGCCAAGTTTGAGGACCACTGCTTTTACAGATATACTGAGGCATCAAAATGTTTGGTAGACCGTGAAGCTGGAAGTAACCTCACCAGGGGCAGAATGCCATATCCATGGTTCGTAAACATACATTAAAACTGCCTAGTGGGCCGATGAGTCCCCCAATAACGTCAGGACCCTCCAACAGTCACATAGTCTGTTCCCTCTAGCCAGTGAACATCTACTCACCACCTCGTTAGAATAGCGAATTTAGCACCCGTTACCCAGTTCATTAATGGTTCCAGGTTCTGGTTCTGAATGAAGCAGCCCTGCACACACATGTATATATTTTTATAACCTCAGCTATGCAAAAATTCTCTTTCAGAGTGAACCTTGATCTCTTATTTTCCATGCTCAGTGGTTAATCCGTGGGAAAATACTAGCTCCAAGCATCCGAGGAACGTTATTCCTGTCCTTAATTGCTGTTCTGCTTTGTAACTGATACACATTCAGAAAAGCCCTTTGGTGCCGGGTCACTACTATTGTCTGCCACTAATAAAGTCATATTCCCTGCTTTGTGCACAACCTGTCTCAGTTCATTTTTTGGCCTTTCATCTCGGAAGAGGCCATAGGCCATGTAGTTTGGTAAAAAATTATGTTTTACAATATGTAAATAATAAAAATATTAGGCAGTACGAGTGGGACCCTTGTCAATGGGTAGGGGGGTCAGCTGGTTGATGAGAACAGAAATAAAGCAGAGATTATGATCTTTCTGATTATTTTTCATCTGTCTACACAAATGAGAAACCAAATAATTAAGGTTTCCTTCTAAATAGTCCCAATACAACTAATTTTAATTTAAAAGAGACTAGAACATGTAAAGATAAAGAGGATGGTATTCATCCCAGGGTACTGTGATGATGTGTGATGGCTATGTGATTGCCAACATTTTTACTCAATTATTCAGGATTTAATGAGGTCTTGCATGGTGACGAGAGCCTGGAGAACTGCTAATGTTGTGCCGCTATTCAAAAAGGGATCCTATTCTCAGCCTCAAAACTGTAGGCTGGTTAGTCTGACATCAGAGGTAGGACAGCTTTTCGAAGGGGTACTAAGAGATAAAATACTTGACTGCATTGCAAATCATTTTACTAAGTTTGTGCCAGCATGGTTTTATGTGTAATCGATCTTGCCAGACTAACTTAATTTCTTTTTATGAGAAGGTGAGCAGGGACCTTGATTCTGGGATGGCAGTGGATGTGATTTACTTAGACTTTGCAAAAGCATTTGATACAGTGCCACACAGAAGGTTACTGGTTAAATTAAGGAATGTTGGCCTGGAACATAGTATTTGTACCTGGATAGAGAACTGGCTAAAAGATAGACTACAAAGAGTGGTGGTAAATGGAACATTTTCTAATTGGACCAGTGTTGTTAGTGGGGTACCGCAGGGCTCTATACTGGGTCCCTTGCTTTTCAACTTTTTTATTAATGACCTGGATGTGGCCATTGAAAGTACGGTTTGTATTTTTACTGATGATACTAAATTGTGCAGAACTATAAGTCATTGAGTTTAAGGTTCCTACCACTTACCCTTCATTCTGTGTGTGTGTGCAAAATCCCGCGGTACCCATGTAGATGTTCCAGGTGCACGTATAGAAGCGTGTAGGTGGTTCTGCGGGTTGAGGGTAGGGTCAGCGATCTTCGCCATAGCGTTTTTTACTCCTTTTCTCTGTTGTCCCGTGTCACTGCACTTTGGCATTTAATATCATTAGGTGAGTCCCCAAGACTGGTCTAAGAGTAACTATATACAGTATTTATATTTATGCTTTTTTTTTTTATTTTAGGTTGGGGCCTCAGCCACATCTGCATCAGTTTATAGCTAGCAGATCTGGAGCCTTCCTGTCTGCATTGGATCAGAAACAGCCCTGATAAACAATAACCCCCTGGGGGCCAAGTGTTATTCAGCCTCATTAACATCTCATCGCAGCGGTGCAAAGAAAACGAGGCCTATTTATCCTGCAGCTGCCAAACCGGCTTCAGATCTCTCTTGGCCCACAATGCATTAGACAACACAAAGGCCAACAGATTCTACCAAGAAGACCACCCACCAGATCTTATTGGCACATCCAGGAGGCCTTCCTAGTGGCCAATATCTGACCACAAATCAGCCCAATACCTTTCAGACAGCTCTGAAAATCCGTCAGACAAGGATTGCATTGGTAAGCACTACTTCACTCTTACTGCCAGTGGCGTAACTACCAGGGGAGCAGGGGGTGCAATTGCACCAGGGCCCGCTCCCTCTCGGGGCCCACTGGAGAGGCTTGGAGAACTCCAACTCATGGGGGAGAGCCCAATAGGGGGGCCCGGGTGCCAATCCTGCACCAGGGCCCACCAGCGAGTAGTTATGCCACTGCTTACTGCTACGCCAATATGGATCTCCTGCATCTCCTGCAATTAGAACTCAACTCACTTTCCAAGATGCTCCAGGGCTCCAGCCATGCCACTCTAGGATAACCAAATTGCTTTTTGCACCACCCGATTTCTACTACTAGTGATAGATGGGCTTTGACATCAAGACATGCACCCAAAAACACAGTAGTACCTAGATGGGGAAAATGAGCCACAGTACCCACTGGTGGGCAGCAGTTGCTGGGGTCCTGGACATTTCAGGATCTATCTATTGTATCATCACAGACACAAACTACACTGGGTACTCACATCATTTACTCTTGGCTGCTCTCAGGCCTCATGACACTTACTGTGCGATCTAAGGTTTGCACAGATGTAAAATGTGGGCACAATACACACGCAAACACAACTTCAGGATGTGAACTTTGTGCAACAATTTAATTAAAAGTAGAATGATTTAATAACACATAAGTTGCAGCCTTCCGTAGGAGTGTTTCAGCACACACACAAAGTTCCCATGGGCTCCCGCTTGGCTGGGTCACTGCAATTTGTATTTTGTGTTACTTGACCTTAAAGATAGAAATGTCTCTTTGCAGAATATGTTTATGGAAAGATGTCCACCTGTTTAAGGAGGATGAAATAAGGACGACTGTCAATATCTTTGAAGATAATGGGGCCCTGTAGAGAGGAGGTTATGTGGGGGATAGAAATTACTGAGGTAAAGTGATGACAGAAGATAGAGGCAGTAGGACAAGACAGAGATAAGAGAGCAGGATAGTAAACAACAGGGGTAAGATGGAGACAACAGGGCAAGGTTGGGCTAATAGGACAAGATGTCCAATAAATGCATGTATGTTGCATCAGTGCAGCTCATCTAGGAGGATTTTCTAGACACGTCCCTTAATTTTTCAAGTGATCTGGAAAATCTAAAATGGAGGTTGTAGGGCATGGTGGCAACAAGATGGTGAGAGCAGGACAAGATGGAGACATTAGAACAAGCGGGAGATCGTAGAGCAAAATGCAGAACAATGGGGCAGGGTGGTGGCAGTAGGGCACCATAAGAGGTGATTCTGGTGCTGCAGAAGCCTATGTGGTCCCCCCTCTCCTGCTCAGCACTTAAAAAATCTGCATCGGGGCAGGTCAAACTGGTGGGGGGGAACTAGTGAAGCATTTCTTGGTTAAAACATTAGGCACTCAAAATTACAAGATGTGGCTTTTTGCCACCCTTTTTAACTGGCCACTTGCTGTCACCTGAGGCAAGGTTCTCACATAGCCTCATTGGCAGGAGCTGAGCTAATGGCAATGGAGACAAGATGGATAAGATAGAGAAAGACATAACCCTGTATTCCCTCACTTGCTAAACACCATCCAACCCCTTCTTATACCTATCTAATGTATCAGCCTGTACCACTGATTCACTTCCCTCCCTGTAACACCCCTTTCCCTCCTTTCCTCTAATCTCATTGGCTCCCTCCTGTCTGCTGGGAGGAGCTACTGGTGAATAAAGCATCCAACCCCTTCTTATACCTATCTAATGTATCAGCCTGTGCCACTGATTCAGGGAGAGAATTTCACATCTTTACTGCTCTCACAGAAAAAAACTCCCCTTCATATCTTGCATAACAATCTCCAGGCATCAATATCTGGGAGTAATGTGATATCACTGGGCAAAGGAATATTTCCCCCTCCACCACATGTTTGTGCAGCCCACCATTACACCCCACCATGGGAGAAAAAAAATATATTGGGTGGGCCCTTACAAGGCTCCCTCTCCCACAACACTGTCATCACCCAGCTGCAGTAGAGGCTGCGCTCCAAGCCTTAGGGTGTGTCTGTATACTATGAGCACTGGAATGATTAGGGCAGCAGATTCCAAAGCGAAGGATGAAATTCACTAGATCTGAAAGTGAAAGGAGTGATTGGGCAGAGAAAGGGACTACATGTTGGCTGAAAGGCCAGAAAAACAAGTCCATTTATTTATCTTAGTCTGTAGAGCCACACACAGCAGCCCAGCTTCCATCGTCCTTTTTTTAACCCTTTTCTCAAAATTCAAAATATTTTTATCACAGGTATCTATAATCTGCCCCGATTTCTGCAAAATAAACTTTTATATTGCACAAGGTTCCCATATACTTTAGTGGCAAAACAACTCGAGCATTCCATTCAAGGAGGAGTTCTTCTTACAGTTCAGCTGTAGAAGAAGTCGTTTTTGGATGATGCCCATCCCAGACTAACATGGAAACATAATAAAGGTTGAAAAAAGACACACGTCCATCAAGTTCAACCATTACTCTGTATGTAACCTGCCTAACTGCTAGTCGATCCAGAGGAAGGCGAAAAACCCATTTGATGCTTCGCCAATTTGCCTCATAGGGGGGAAAAATTTCTTCCTGACTCCAAGATGCCCCTAGTCCTAGTCCCTGGATCAACTTGTACTAGGACTAGGAGAAATGGAGCCTGACTGGTATGCTAGATAGGCTTTACAGTATTATTCTGTTATTGGCTCACTGTTGAAGTTGGGGAACTATAAAGCTGGCTTAAAAGTAAATGATATTGGTATCCCGCTGGCAAAGGGAACTTTAACGGGAAACTGTCATGGGAAAAATGTTTTTTTCAAAAAAATCAGTTAATAGTGCTGATCCAGCAGACTTTTGCACTGAAATCCATTTCTCAAAACAGCAAACAGATTTTTTTATATTCAGTTTTGAAATCTGACATGGGCTAGACAAATTGCCAATTTCCCAGCTGCCCCTGGTCATGTGACTTGTGCCAGCACTTTAGGAGGGGACTGCTTTCTGGCAGGCTGTTCTTTTTCCTTATCAAGGAACTGAATGTGTCTCACTGGGACCTGGATTTTACTATTGAGTGTTGTTCTTAGATCTACCAGGCAGCTGTTATCTTGTGTTAGGGAGCTGTTATCTGGTTACCTTCCCATTGTTCTGTTGTTAGGCTGCTGGGGGGGAGGGTGGTGATATCACTCCAACTTGCTGTACAGCAGTAAAGAGTGAATGAAGTTTATCAGAGCACAAGTCACATGACTTGGGGCAGCTGGGAAATTTCAAAATGAAATATAAACAAATCTCTTTTGAGAATTGGATTTCAGTGCAGAATTCTGCTGGAGCAGCACTATTAACTGATGTGTTTTGAAAAAAACATTTTTTCCCCATGACAATATCCCTTAAACAAGTATAATCATTGTAGTGACAATATATTATTTTATTCACCTTATTTTTGCTCCCCCCATCTCAGCAGCAGCAGGTTTGTACTAAACATTGAGCAAAGAATGCGCCTGGTCTGGGGAGTGCGGTAATGGAAATAAGATCGTGTTTCTAAGAGGGAGAAATATTTGCAACCTGAGTGGGAGCAGCGAGCTCAGGAGGAGTCGGAGCAGCGTGGAAGGAGAAAATAATCCATATTACTTGGGTTACAACTGCAACTGTAAGCAGAAGGCATGTAAAACCATATAAATGTAGTTAACTGTTTATCTCCCGCCATGTGGGCAAGGGCTGGAGAAACATAGATGTCCCAGACGCATCAATGTGCCCACATTGGTATGGGATCCGTTATCCGGAAACCTGTTATCCAGAAAGTTTTTCTGTGTAATAATAAAACAGTAGCTTGTACTTGATCCCAACTAAGATATAATTAATCCTTATTGGAAGCCTATTGGGTTTATTTAATGTTTACGTGATTTTCTAGTAGACTTAGGGGCAGATTTACAAAATTCACATGAATTCACATGAGTGATTCGAAATTTGATCGAATTTTCAAAGATAATCAAATTTGAATTTCGATTATGCAAATTAGGCAAATTCGACCATCGAATATTCGAATTCGAATATTCAAATTTAATTTTATTAGAATATTCGAAAAATCGATGGTCGAATACTTCCCCTTTAAATTTTAATTCGACCACCTACTTCGCCAGGTTAAACCTACCGAAATGGGGATCATTCCCTAAGATCGAATATAAAAAATTCGATCGATCGAATTGCGGTAAAATCCTTCGATATTCCCAAGGTCGAATTTTGAAATTTTTTTTAAATTCGAGATTCGACCTTTAGCAAATCTGACCCTAAAAGTATGAAGATCCAAATTACGGAAAGATCCCTTATCTGGTCCCGAGCATTCTGGATAATAGGTCTCATATACCTGTACTCACAGTGAACCTTAAAGTAGCCATTTATTTCAATAGGGATAAAACATAGGCCTGTGATTCTCCATTATCCCTCCATATACTGAGCATTCTGTTCCAGGGCTGCTCTCTTTCCCATGTTTAAGCAGGGGCGGGGCTAAGTTTAATCAGCAGAGGGGCTTAGAGCCAATAAAAAGAATAACCGCCATTGATTTTGAAGTATAAAGCAGAGGAAAAGAAATAAACACAGAGGGGATGAAACCTCCAGTTCTTCCCTTGAGTTCCAAGCCTCACTCCTTGCCTTACCTTGGGAAAGAGAGCAGCCCAGGAAAAGGAGAATCAGCAATAAATACCTTTAGCAGGAGACATGGGGGATTTATTCTGATTTAAAGGGACAATGCATTAAAGCGTATTGTTTTTAAAGATCACGGCACATAGGGTTGCCTGGTGAATTTGTAGCTTGGTCAAGGCAAACTAACGCTAAATAAATAACCCACATGAAAATGGGGCAGATGGGGAGAATGCTTAGAAAGAGCTGCAACTTCAGTAAAAAATATTTGATACTCACGGGCGTTTCACGTAGACTGGATCTCCTACATGTGTCTGTGCTTCTGCCATTGACTGGAGCAATAAAGTAAAAGTGGGAGATACAGATTCCTGCAGCCTCTGTCTCTCAATTAGTTCTCTGTGGCCTCTGGATGCCAAGGCTGGAACTCAATAGCACCATGCCAGCTGTTACCCAACACTCTCCGCTCTGAGCACAAGTGGGGCAGCACTTTCTCAACTCTTTGATTGGTTCACTGGAGCCGAATAACTGTGCTACTAATAGTGAGCCAGGCAGAGATCCACTTACCAGGGTTCTCTAAGTATCAGGTTCTGTGTCCTCCAGCCTCAACACCGATCCAGCTCCGGGATGAAACAAGTCCTTTCATTTGAGCTTGAAAGAGACTCATCTTGGCTGGAACCTGCCTATACAGAAGAAGAACCTGCTGTGAATTAAAGTACAAAAGAAAAGGCTGATTATTTCCTGATGTCCTACTTTCTAATGGGACAACTCCAAGTATGTGCCTTTAAATAGAGGAGATCAAGCAGAACATACAGGTCAATATTATATGATACAAGGATGTCATGCACCTGGCATGTAAAAATATTAATGGGACTGCACTAGGCAAATCCATAATGGAGACGGAGCTTGGAGTCCTTGTAGCTG
>CM044436.1:122552245-122564657 GCA_024363595.1 Xenopus borealis
CTTCTGCTTAGGAAAGATGTGAGAAAGGTTTCTAATTGTTTTCCTAAGCAGAAGAACATCCCAGCAGCCTCTCTAACAGCACATGTATCCCTTAATATCTTGGAATAAAAAGAAAATAAACAATGAAAGTCATTACAAATGTGTTTTAGAATATCTCCATCATAAATTGAAGGCTTACTTATACTTTTATAGACTTTGTAAAGCAGGAGAATTTAAAAAAAAAAACAATTTTTAAAAATGCAGCTTCCATGAGAAGCATGGCAAAGATGTGCACAAATGCCCTCATCTATCCGATAGTTGTACCTGCTGCCAGACTCTCTCTCCAAGCTAGGGAACAAGTGGAATGGTAGGGTAGTGCTGAGACTGTCGGAAATCTGGTACTGCATGACCGTAAGCTGCAGACAAGAGAGAGTGGTAATACAGTAAGCACATAAGTGTAAAGGGAAGAGTGATAACACGTATATGGACAGTCAAATAAATTTGCTCAAAAGAGCAAACCTGATGATATCCAGGGGACTCTCACCTCACCCTGGGGTGGTACCACCTTCAGGATGCGATTGCTCTCAAATTCATCCAGTTTGACTGACTCATGGAACTGACAGCCATCCACCCGTACAGCAGAGCCATAACCTGAAGAGAGAAAAAACAACACAACCAGATGCTATAAGTTATATGGAGACACACAGAATGGCCTATAGTAACAGTGAACTTGATCATGAACAGAAATATAATCCTCATTTCTTACAGGGACAGCACAACTTACTTCAAGTTATATGGGCTCCCATAACCACATACTAGTACTAGCTGTACAGTTAGGTGTATGCAAAGAAGTGTATGGGTGAAGCCACACAGAGCTACTAGTATCAGCTACTTGTCATGGCTACAAAAAGACAATAGTGATCATTGGTTTTGCCAAGACATGTGAGTTTAAGCAGAGGTCATTCTCAGTATTGTCTACGGAAGGGTATGTTGTGGTTCAAAAATGCCAAAAAATATCCTGCCATAGACAATGCTGAGAATTGCCTCTGCTAAAACTCACACAGTATCTTGGCAAAGCCAATTATCGCTGTTGTCTATTTTTGTAGCCTTGACTAGTAGCTCTGTGAGTCTTCATCCTAAGGGCAGTGGCTTTTGTTTGTTTCCAGCACTAAAATGCATGAAGGCGGGTGACAACAGCGGTAAAACCAATGCATCTATTCGTTCTTCCAAAGTTGCCTGGAGAGAAAACTTGGGCAACTTCACAAAGTGTAGGTTTGACTGCTGGCAATTTCAGCCATTTACAACAGAGAAGCATTTCAGGGAGAGATTGTCTGCAGTCATGCATCTTTATCTCCCCTAAATGGCTACCAACTGTCAAGATCATGGATGGTCCAAACCTTCAGTAAAGGTAAGAGAAGTGTATAGTCCATTGTACTAACGTTACGAGCTGAATCGTCAGATATTCAGGCAAAAACAAAAAGAATTCTTTAGCTCTATCCAACGATTCAGTATTAACGTTACAATGTTGGGGAACCTTCAAAAGGTCTATGGCCACCGTTAGATGATAGAAAGGCCCAGAAGACCACAGAGAATAGACACGGGGAATTATTACCAATAGAACTATAGATTACAAGCAACAACAAGCCGACAGTTAGAAGAGAAAGGGACAGTAATCATTGACTCAGGTATGACTGATGCCAAATCAAGCAGGAGAAGTTGTGGTTAGAAAAACAAAGTGACAGGTGATGGGCAAGTATTGACTTGCGTGTGTATTATCTCTCCACACTTACCTCTGATCTCCGAGCTCCCAACACAAAACTCTTCACTGACTCCAATTCGCAGCTCTGGAATTCAGGAAAAAATCATCCAAGTTTTTAGTTGGTAAAGCAGGAATAAATGGCACCGTTAAACATAATCAGATGCATGCCTACTTGGCGCTAAAATTTTGAATCTCTTAGTGCCGGTCAGTTGCAGACAATTATTACACCTGACATTGAACCTGTATGGACATTACCTTTCCATCAGACAATCATAAGGATATTACTGACCTGGACAATTTGGATAGTAATTTTTTAGACGAAGTTCACCTTGAACGTCAGCCTTTAAGAGTGAGCCCTGTGGAAAAAAGAAATATATTGGTTTCTCAGCCTCATTCATCTCTCTTAAGATGTAAAAAAGTAAAAACAAATGGTTCTACCAGTCACATCTATGGCGTGGGCAGATGCAAGCAGGGGGCATGACCTTCCCATGCTACTCTCCAAATACTATTTCTAGGTTCTTACCACCACCCGTGGGACCTGTTATACCTTTGGTGGCATGGCTCCAGACCAAGGTGGATTGTGGGCCAACTAACCTTCCAATCTCGAGGACACGTGTAATCGGATGTGACATCACATTTGCCTGGAAGTGATGTCACTCCAGGGACGAATCTTCCCCCAAAAATTAAAAAAACTGAAGAACCACAAGGGTGGGTGAGATCAAGCTTGCACCTTTGTTGGGTACCCAGCCGGGTTACCTGCAGACGGCAAAGGAATCGGAGACTTTTTGCCCGAAACCCAACTACTTTACGGGTCTTCTGCAGGTACCCGACCTGATGCAGGACTCTTATACAAGTGTCAAAGAGCTACGGACATCCTGAAGGGTGCCAAGTCAACAGCTTTTCTTGGCCCATGTACAACCAGATATCTGCTGATTAATTCAAATCTGCATCAAAGTGTTTATTTGAGTGATAGTCATGTGACCACCACCAATGAACTCAACAATAATCTGAGTAATTGTCAAGACAATGTTCTCCATCCCTCTTTACATTAACATACTCACATTTGCTCCTATAGCGACTGTCATACGTTCAGTAACATCCAAGAAGATTTCATTTTGCTCACCCTAAGTTAAAAAGGAATTATTTAGGAAGTTGTATAGCAGGCGGGCGGGGTGTGCAGGGTGCAACACTTACCTGCTGATGACGGGAAGACAGCACTGGCCGACTGGAAGCTGAACTTGGAGCCACCTTACTCTGCTGGGTCTCTGCTCCAAACTGAAGGCATAATAATAGATAAGAAGACTGGACACAAATTAAAATCTAAATGTAATGCGTATATATATACTGCGAACTAACCAGCCCCACGCTACTCATATCCAACAGGCTGAAAGGCTTGCTGACCACAGCATCTGACTGGATGAAATTCTTTAGCATCTCTGTGGATGTGGTCTGGATATACCCAAAATCCTGTAAAAGTGGTAAATAATGAAATATATATTAGCTGATACCATGGGGTAAATTCATCAAAGAGTGAAGTTCCGCCACTAGAGGGAAATTCCGCCGCTCTCCACTCATTTCTATGGGATTTTTAAAGGCGTATTTATCAAAGGGTGAACTTTCACTTCACCCATTGATAAATACGCCTTTTTAAAATCCCATAGAAATGAGTGGAGAGCGGCGGAATTTCCCTCTAGTGGCGATACTTCACTCTTAACTTCACTCTTTGATGAATCTACCCCAAAGAGTGAAGTTCCGCCACTAGAGGGAAATTCCGCCACTCTCCACTCATTTCTATGGGATTTTTAAAGGCGTATTCATCAAAGGGTGAAGTTAAGAGTGAAGTTAAGAGTGAAGTTCCACCACTAGAGGGAAATTCCGCCACTCTCCACTCATTTCTATGGGATTTTAAAAAGGCCTATTTATCAATGGGTGAAGTGAAAGTTCACCCTTTGATAAATAGACCTTTAAAAATCCCATAGAAATGAATGGAGAGTGGCGGAATTTCCCTCTAGTGGCGGAACTTCACTCTTTGGGGTAGATTCATCAAAGAGTGAAGTTAAGAGTGAAGTTAAGAGTGAAGTTCCGCCACTAGAGGGAAATTCCGCCACTCTCCGTTCATTTCTATGGGATTTTTAAAGGCGTATTCATCATCATGAGTGAACTTTCACTTCACCCATTGATGAATACGCCTTGCAAAATCCCATAGAAATGAATTGAGAGCTGTGGAATTTCCCTCTAGTGGCGGAACTTCACTCTTTGATGAATAATATTCCTCTCTCTCAGAAAGGATTCAAACTCATATCATCCTCGTCGCCATTTGTTGTGTTTGGTAGCCGAGGATTAGGAGAGTAGAACAGTGCTTTATTAGCAGGTTTATGCAGCCATTACATAACAGCATCAAGTCTTACTTTCACTTTCAAGTTGTACAGAAAGTCCTATGTATGCACAGTGCCACCTGCAGGCCATTTGTATAAACACCACACTACCCCTTTGATAAATATACCCCCCATACATCATAAGTGTGTGTGTTTCCTGGACTTACCAGAATCTCATCTAATAACTCATAAATCAGGGCAAAGTTGAGTCGTACAACAGCCTCATTAAGGTCACCGCAATAGTCTTTGATGAGGGAAGCCAGTCTGAGGATGGAAAACAGAAAAGCATTGTTTTTAGATTTAGAGGCACGTTTATCAATGGTTGAAGATTAAATTCACATGTCGGATTTTTACTCAAAATTAAATCGGGAGGTTTTTTATTACAAACATGAAAAACCTGGACAAATTTTACCAACTCAGAAAAAAAAACTTGAATGCCAGGAAGGCTACAGACATCTCCAGATTGGTCACTGGACCTTGACCATTGACTTATACATGGATTTGGCAGGTTTTAGGCGGCAAATAGTCGAGTTTGAATTCTTAAAAGAGAATCTATATTACACAGTATTAATACTACATTCTCTCTATATTGGGTTTCATAGAAGGTACATAACTTTATTGTTTTAGTGTCCACCCATTTCTTCTCTATATAGTTGCATAATGACTCCTATACTATAAACTGTCCTGCTACACAAATACATAACCTTACAAGGATGACACTTTGGGGCAGATTTATCAAGGATCAATTTTCCAGTCCGTGGGAATTATTTAAAACTCCCGTGATGTCGGAATTGGACCGACTGCAATTCATTAAAAAAAAAAATTGTTAACAGGGTAAGCCATACTATAGGGCCTTTTTTTTTTTTTGTTTTCTTCTCTCCTGCCCCCTTAACCCTTCCCCCAACTATGTTAACTATATTAACGTTTGACATTTCTATACTAAATCATATGGCTATGTTACACATGTAATATGCAAATGCCAATGCAGTAAAAATGTAAGCAAATGTAAATTACTGGTTTGAATGAAAACATATGTAACAGGCTTTATTGTGAAAATCAATAAAATAAAAAAGTTACAAAAAAAAATAAAAAAAAATTTAATTTTTCGAACGCAGGTGAATAGGATCCACCTGCAAATCTGAATTGAATTTGAATCAAATTCGATTCAAGTCTTAAAACAGGATTCAAATTTGTTTCTATGAAAAAAAAAACTCGAATGTCAAGAAGCCGGCTAATAACTCCAAGGATGTCCCCCCATCGGCTAAAACAGCAATTCGGTGGTGAATAGTCGAATTCGAATTCTTAAAGGACCAGTGTATGATAAATTTCAAAAATATAATTTTTTTACAAACTCATAACGCATTTTGACCATTCCCTATCTGAATTTCACAAAAACCTCTAAAATTTTAATTTCAAAATTCAATTTTTTTTACTTTGACCCTTGAAACATTTCAGTTTCTGCACACTATAAACGGCCTGCCCAAATCCCGTCCCTGCCATCATGTGTTTTCTGCTAGAATACTGGCACCGTTTATGTACTGTCTACATCTAAGTCGCATCTTCTCACATATCTAAGTCGCATCTTCTCACCGGTTCAGCAGCTCAATAAACATAAATGGGGGATCACGAGGGCTAATGTTGACGACAAAGAACAGGCCTTGATTCCGCACGTGGATATAGTGATGCCCGTCATGTTCCTGAGAAACAAATTAAGAAGCAGTGAGACGATTGTATCTGTGAGCTTGAGGGACAAGTCCATAGAGAATGGTCAGTATGCAATAAAACTATATTGTCTATAGGTAAAGATATCTTGTTTTCCTAAATCTGGGCTACAAGAGGTCTCAAAGATGTGGCAAGCCTACGTTTTTTTCATCTATGAAATGCCTAGATTTTCTAAATCCTAAAAAAGTAACAGCAGAGTCAGCAGACCCAATGGTTACTGTAACCTGGGTAAAATCACTTTTTATCTGCAGCTTTTGTTGGGTGTCAAGTTTATGTTGTGTTGTTGTAGTGATTCTCCACTAATGATGCTGTGAATCAAAGACAAGTCCCTGACACTAATAAATATCTCAATATATCAATATGAACTACCAATGGACATAAGGATTCTGATCATTAAAGGGCAAGGAAAGGCAAAGAAATAAAATCTAATTTTTACTTTCTTTAATGAAAAAGATATCTATCTCCAATATACTTCAATTAAAAAATGTGTACCGTTTTTATAAGAAACCTGACTGTATGCAGTGACATTCTCCCTTCATTTAGTGCTGTGGATAGGAATTGTCAGACGGTCCCTAACTTCTGGCAGGGAAACAATCATACTTATGAACAGCAGGGGGAGCCCCTGCCTTACTTACCAGCCATGCAGAACTCAAGCAGCTTTGTTTTTTGATCATTTCTGAGGATCCCTAAGCTTAGCCCAGATCACACTGAGCATGTGCACAGTCTTGGTCTTGCAAAGATGTATAACAAAGTTACAAGATGACAGCCCCCTGTGGCCAACTTTGAAAGCATAAATCATTTGTTTGATTAGGCTTGTGGTGCAGTAAGTTCATGTTTATGTTTAGTATACAAAATACACCATTTCTACCCTTATTCTATTTTATACTTTCCTTGCCCTTTAATGAATTAAACCTTGGTGTAATTTTAGGATATTGAAATCAATTAGCACAAGCACTTATTAATTGACCTGGTATATTGTAAAATAAAATCACTAATTTTAATTTAATTATTATTACTACAGGTATAAGAGGGGAATTCTAATAATCAATTAACCTTACTGACATAAGTCAGATTCTCTCTTTTATCTTTACAAGACTGGGAATCAGATAACTTTCTCTCTATTAAAGGGGTGGTTCACCTTTACAGTAACTGTTATTATGTTATAGTATGGCCATTTCTAAGCAACTTTTCAATTGGTTTTTATTATTTATTTTTTATAGTTTTATAGTTATTTGTCTTTTCGTCTGATTCTTTGCAACTTTCCAATGGGCGTCGCCGTCCCCTTCTAAAAAAACAAACGCTCTGTAAGGCTACAAATGTATTGTTATTGCTACTTTTTATTACTCATCTTTCTATTCAGCCCCTCTCCTATTCACATTCCAGTCTCTTATTCAAATCAATGCAGGGTTGCTAGTGTAATTTGGGCCCTAGTTACAAGACAACTTAAAATGCAAATTGAAGAGCTGCTGGATAAAAAGCAAAATAACTCAAAAACCGTAAATAATAAAAAATGAAAACAAATTACAAATTATCTCAGAATGTCGCTCTCTACATCATACGAAAGGTTATCTCAAAGGTGAACAACCCCTTTAATTACCAATGGACTCACCGTGACTACGGGTGCCTGGTCTGAAGACACAGAAGATAGCTTGAGATAAAGACCATCGGCCACATTGGAGTGTGCACAGTGACCTCGATCTGGAGTAACTGATAAGGACAACGAGACATCAAGGAAATCCCTTCTTATAATCTCTAGCATCTGCTGAGAGATATGCTACTCTAGGCCTACTCTAAAGATGGCCATACGCAATAAAACTACGATCTTTCCTGTGTCCATTGGTTGCAGGAAAGATCATTCATTTTCACTACAAATGTTAAGAGCCGAACCATCAGATATGCACTTAAATAGAATTCTTCCTCTATCTAACCCTTTGACGATGTTTGAGTACCAGTAAAAAAAAAAAAAAAAAATTCGATTAACGAGACAACCAATCTACAGGTCTTTTGCCAATATTGGTTGGCTGGTCTCCCACCGTTCACACACACACGGATCCTTCATTTCATATAATATTATCTGAGTGTGTATGGCCACCTTTACTGGACTGATAAGGATTCATCCACTTTCTTTTAGGGCAATGACACACTGTGGTATTTGTCACGGCTACTACATGACTGAAAATACCCGGCTATAGATAATACCGACTAATCCGCTCAAATCACATAATTGCTGAAAGCACATACATATTTGCTCAACTACGCCGCACATAATATTGAGAATGGTCTCAGCCGTGGCAGGGTATTTTGCGGCATTTTGTAGCTGCAACTCAGGAAAAACAAAGCATTGCATATTTTTATGGCTTTATCATTGATGAGAAAGAATTTGGAAGTGATTAGAAGCTTATAGAAGTGGATATTGTCTCAAGCAAAATAAGCGAATGTAAAATTGATGAGGGGGCTATTCTAAGCACTTTTGTCATTTACATTCATTATTTATTTTCTTTTAATTGCAAAATATTAAGGGATACATGTGCTGTTAATAGGAATGAATTTTGTTCCAACAGCGCCACCTGCTGGTCAGATTCCCACCAGTCTGACCACCAAGTAGTCAAGGAAGTTGTCAGGAGAAAGAAAGAGGCTGATGTTCTTCTGCTTAGGAATAAAATTAAGGGCTAGTCCACACCAGCAGATTCAGGGAGACTAGTCACCCCAGGGACAAATCGCCTGTTCTTCAGGGCAACAATCTCCCCGAACTGCCTTATCTCTGCCTTCCACTTACTAACATGAAAATCACCAGAGGCAATTCACATGCGGCGCAGAAATCTGACATGGGACTAGACATATTGTCTAATCACTGCTCTGATGTTCTCATGTTTAGGAAAGATGTGAGAAAGGTTTCTAATTTTATTCCTAAGCAGAAGAACATCAGCCTCTTTCTTTCTCCTGACAACTTCCTTGACTACTTGGTGGTCAGACTGGTGGGAAACTGACCAGCAGGTGGCGCTGTTGTAACAAAAGTAATTTATATTAACAGTACATGTATCCCTTAATATCTTGGAATCAAAAGAAAATAAATAACAAACGTAAATTACAAATATGTTTAGAATAGTGCCCTCGTCAATTTTACATGGACTTATTTTAAAGGTCTACTTATCCTTTAAATCCAAGCAACCTCATATACATTAATTAAAATGTTAGCTGGTTTTAAACGAGAACAAGATGCTTCTTAAAAAATTCACCCCTACACAGCCCGTCTTCTTCCTGAACCTCTCCACTAGGATCCCTTTAAATGTCCTTGTTTTCTGTACCTACTGCTATAAAAAGCCAGGTTGGTTGGCCCCATCATACACTACTTCAGGTTATCTTCTCTGCACTCCTGAAAATTTGTAGTAGACACCATTTGGTTAACAAAAGACCTGACTTAAAGTCATAACAGAAAGAGATAAAAACTAAAAACTGAATTTAGCTGCAATTTCATGTTACATATAATATACTATTACTGTTCTGCCCTTTCATTTGCAAAAAAGAAAAAAAAAAAGTTCAGGGTTGGGTTTCCCCGACAGCTGTTCTCCTGAAAGCTGAAACTAATGGAATTGGGTCATTTGCAACATCACTTACTCTGTATATGTAAGAGCACACTTTGTAGAATGTTTAAAGTCCAGATTGTATAGTTCTAGCCCAAACAGCTATAGAATAGCCAAAACTGTGAAACTGCTTTATATACTGCAGAAAAGGATACAGTCCTTGTGTATGAGAAGGTCGCCTTTGGAGGACAGGATGAAGAGCTGAGAGATCATGACGGCATCTGTAGTAACACAGTACTTGTGAGCGTTACTGTAGCTTTAATGCTCAAGAACTATAAATAAATTAAAGGAACAACAGCTCATCAAACTAAAAAGGGAAATTTGAGAACAAACTTCATGTTGGTTTAAAAAAAAAAAAAAAAAAAAAAAAAAAAAAAAAAAAAAAAAAAAAAAAAAAAAAAAAAAAAAAACAAACATATGAAGACACTGAATTAATCTGATTGGCTGTTGGTGTTCCCTAGTGACCAAATGTGAGTTTGGGAACCCTGGTGTAAAAGGAACAGTAACATCAAAAAATGTTTTTTAAAAAAAATTAATTAGTATACAACGATAAAAAATAAACACCAAGACAAATTAAACTTTTAAATAGTAGGGACCCATAGGTTTCTATACTGCACCTATGGAGTTAATCCCTACCCTTTAGTATGTTTTCTGTTATTGGGTGTAACTACCCATAACACTTCTATTCAATACCATTTATTATTGGACAAAGGGTGCAATAACCACTGCCACTAAAGCTTTATATTGTGTGCAGGGAGGGGCTTCTGCCTCTTTGGCTGCTGGTTCTTTAACAGGCTGGTTGTTTCCATTGAGCCTGGGATCAACAAGGCCCCAGTAAAGCCACATGCCCTAACAGGACCAGAACTGTTAGAGACCTGAGCCGGGGACCAGGCAACCCCGTGAATGAGAATTAGCAAGACACAGGTTAGCTTCTGTAATAGTCTCTCTAGAGAGAGAGAGAGATAGTCAGATGTATTTAGTATGAACAGTTCTATGTTCCAACAAGGAGTGTTAGCAGGAAGAGATCTTCCTACAAGGCTTCCCCGTATGCCTTTAGTGAAGGGACCTCAGCGGATAGAGTGTTAGGCTTTAGAATTTGTCTCCCTGACTACTCCACTGAAAGGGATCCGGACCACTTAAAGATATACTGCCTGAGGAATAGATGTACCTTGACTACCTTAACTCTGAGGAATAATCTTAACCATGATATGTGTGTGAATATCTTTTGACATCTGCTATTATCCTGTGAAATATTTGCTATATCCAACTCCTGTGTGAGTATATCTAAACCTGAGGTTATTTGCCTGTGCATAATAAATGTTCACTGTTGTTTAAGAACGTCCTGGCGCCCAATCATCTTTATTGCACAGTATTGCCTGGGCATTGTAGTTATACTACCTCTTAAAAGGAATGCTTCCACTTAGCGAAGGCCCTGCCCTGATGTGTAGTGTCGCAGTGTAACCCATGCTCTGCCAATAGCTGGACACTTAACTAATCTGTGCTGGTATAGCCCAAAGCCTTTATTATGAAATAACTTACTGAAACTTCACTTACTGCCCCTTCAGAATATGGGGTCAGTCAGGGCCGCAATTAGAAATCACGGGGCCCCGTACAAAAAATTTTTCGGACCACCCTGTGCCCCACCCCCAGATCCCGGCCACACCCCTTAGAATTGGGCATTCTTTAACATATTAAAAGTTATCCCAGAGGTGAACCACCCTTTTATGTGTTTGGTTCTCCTTTAGTCAGAGGCTCATAAAAACATAAATATTCTTTATAAAGTTAAAAAAAAATTAAATATGTCCGAATAAACATATTACTAACATATATGGGCTTTATCCAGCCACGTAACGCCACATATCAGTGCAGACCACCTGACAATACTGTATTTTACTTCACAGATAAGAAAACAACATTCATTGAGAAGAGCAATAACAATAGCCCTCACACAAGCGCCGCCTCCAAAAGCGCGCCAAAGCTTACGGCCGGGCCGCTACTCCTATTGGTTGCGGAAGCTAGACGCACTGTTAAGATACGACCAATCGAGGAACGACAAGATTTCGCCATTGGCTGCAAGCGCTGTCGCTGTACCGCCCGGATTCTGTTGTCAGGGGAGGTACGAAACAAAGCGAGCAACCAGTAGCCAATTAGAGCACAGGGATAGTAAAAGCCCGCGAAAAGAGATCCCGCGGAAAGAAGAGGCACAGGAGTGTAGTGAGTGAGGCACTAGCGGAACAGCCAGCGCGTTGTCATCATGCCCAGGGACTACCAGGCCGAGAAAGGTGAGCGGGGGGAATAGAAAGGCTGTTTGTGGCGCAAAGGAGCTTGGGGGTGATGTGATTCCCTTTATACTCGCGCTTTGTCTTGTCACACAGTCAGCGCTGAAGTTTGGTTCCCACAATCCCTCACTGCTCGACGCTTAGGGGATTGTGGGAGTCGTGATTCCACTTGTACCCGAGAGCCGACAAGCACAATGGTTTCGCGACACCCTGACGTTAGGGGATGAGCCGCTGTTTATTATTCAGTGTCCCCCGGGGCTCGTGTCCCCCTGAGGCCTGAGCTTTGTCGTTCCGCCCGAGCCGGTGACTCTCCTGTTAGTAACGGGCTGTTACGCTGAGTCACGGTGGAATCGATGGAACCCTGCGGGAGGAAGCTGGGCGCTACAGTCGGCCCGTCTATTGCAGAGTCGCCTGTGAGATGGCGGCTGAGTTACCTGTAATGTGAGGGCCTTGGAAATACCACCGGGGCCCGATTTACCGGCTTGGACTGGCGGCGCTTCCGGCTCTTGCGTCACTTCCCACGCAGGGCGTCACGTGATACGGGGAGACCTTTTCTATGGACACGGGCCGCTGGGAAAGTTTAGGGTAGAACAGGAATTGGTCCCCCCCCCTTCCTTCCTTCCCTCCTGAGCTGCTCGTTAAAGGGAAACTGTCATGGGGAAAATGTTTTTTTTTTTCAAAACACATCAGTTAATAGTGCTGCTCCAGTAGACTTCT
>CM044436.1:122620982-122642771 GCA_024363595.1 Xenopus borealis
CTTCACTCTTTGATGAATCTCCCCCTATGTATCTAGTGCTTTGCCTTCAACCCATCTCTGCTCTGTATCTGGTATATGGAAGTGGTGCAAAAGCGACCCTTGGCACTGGGGATAATACCTTGGGAAAGGGACTTCTGCACACATTTAATTATTGTTTGACACCATCGTTGGTGCAGGAATTAGCATTCAGTCCATTGCAGTAGCTTCACAATTACTTATTTCTTTATGATTTAGCTAAATATTGGTAATGTGCTCGGCAGTTGGGGGCAAAAATATGTTGAGGTTTTAGCATCCCTCTCCGTGAATCTAGTGCATTTAGCTAATATTCTTGCTAAAAGTGGGTCAAACGGTTAAACTGGGCCAGCGGTTATTAATTTTTTTTCATGTTGTGTACAAAATATTTGCTGACTCCAGATTATGCTGAAGAGCCAGGAAAGCAAAGACATATTTAAATGCACATTTATTTACCAGGCTCAGGGAACCTAGAACTCCAAATTATTTGAGTCGAATTGATCTATTTTTTTAATAGTTGACTTTCATAAAGCTCTGTTCTCCGCCATCTTGAATTCTCCTTTTCAGTCAATGTTTAGCAAACTTTTCTGCCAAGAGGAGCCACTGGACCAATCGGAACAGGAGAAAGCACTCATGTCACAGCCAATCACCATGCTACAGTATGGACAGTCATTTCTTCTTCTCTCAAAGGAAATGGTTTTAACTAAAGAAACCTTTTGGGCTTCACACTTCACATTTCTTCTTAGTCCACAAAAGTGCTGACAGTTACTATAATCAGTACCATAAAACTATCCCCAGCTATCGACAGTCAGCAAGTATTTATTTCATTTATTATTGTAAAAGTTGGACGGTTTTCAACATCAAGTTTTTCTCAACGGGGTTAAAACAAAATCTTGGTATTTACTGTTTGAGCAGCCAATCGCTTTCACCCTATAACTCATATAGTAAATATTGTAACTCTTAGACACTCAAGATTCAGGTGAAGACATAAGAGGGCATTAATTGAGGCTAAAAGAAATGAAGGTTTCCTTTGGAACAAAGAGAGGATGAACCATCAGGGGCAAATTTACTATTATTCCCCAAAATTTGCTCGACCAAATTCATCGAATGCTTATCGAATTGTTTTAGGTTATCATTTTGCTCGCTATGCGATTTCTCGATGAATTCGATTCCATGAAAAAATCGTGAAATTTCCTTTGAGAGTCCGAAAAATTCATACGATCGTACGAACGGTATTCGAGCAGGACTTAGCAAAAGAAGCCTATGGGGAGCTTCCCATAGCTTCTATTACAATTCTTTTTATTAAAGTTCAATCTGGCGAAGTAGGCAATCGATTAACTCTGAAATTTTGATTCCTTCAATCATCGAATGATCGAATTATCGAATATTCGATCTATTCAATATTCGATTATCGAAGAGGCCAAATTTGCATATCCGATTTCACGAAAAATTCGTACAATCGTAATTCGATCGAACTTCGATCATCACGTGAATTTCGTAATTTGCCCCTCGGTGCTGTATGTCATATATTAGATGTCTCTGCACATAATATGACATGTTTTAAGGTGTGGATTGAACTGTCAAGCAAATACAACTTAGACTGGCACTTGGTAGACCCCGGAAGAAAGATTTAGAATGGATTTTAAAACAAATAGATGTATCTCAAAGAAGAAAGATAACACTTGTCCGGGTTTTAGTATTTTATGTGCTTTACCAGATAAAAAAAACTGGAGAATGAAGAAGGAGAGCATGAGAAGTAGTGAGGAACTTGGGTTGGCAAAGACTTGAGGATGCTGTGAACAGCAAAAGAAAACAAAATATGTTTCCTTCACACCTTGAATCTGACCTTCCTTGAATGACAACAGAACAAAACTGGCTTATTTTGAACATACTGTATGATGAGAAGATCCATTTCATTGGGAAAGATGGTTATGCTTGAAAAAGCTGAAAGGAACAGAGGATGAGGACAACCAGCAACAATGGATTCAATTACATCAATCTTGGGCACTACTTTGAGCCTGAAAGCCCAAATATTTTGCAGAAACTCTATCCATAGGATCCCAAGGAGTCAAATCTACACAGTCAGATCCAAATCTGATCATCCATTTGACTAACACCAGAATTAAGGTGGCTTATTTAGAAGATATGATAAGAAGACCTGGTTCTTAGGGAAAGAAAACAATTATGCTTGGAAGACCTGAAAGGAACAAAGTATGGAGACAACCAACAACACAATGGATGGATCCAATCACAGAAATCGTGAACATATCACTGAGACGTCTGAATACCCAAATATTTTGGAGAAACGCTATCCATAGGATCCCAAGGAGTCAAATCTACACAGTCAGATCCAAATCTGATCATCTATTTGACTAAAACCAGAATGGAGCTGTCTTATTTAGAAGATATGATAAGAAGACCTAGTTCTTTGGGAAAGAAGACAGTTATGCTTGGAAGAGCTGAAAGGAACAGAGGATGTGGACAAACAGAAACACGATGGATGGTTCCAATCACAGCAATCTTGAACATGAGCAACCAAAAAATTTGTAGAAACACTATCCATGTAGTCACTATCAGTTACATTTCCAAATGGGTTTCCATGGTAACACAAATGCTAGTTTTCTGAGAGAACAGCAGCTCTAGGCATGCATGCACCATGGTTGAGCAAAAAAGCGATGAATGCCGAGACTTGCCACACTCAGAACAAGATTCATTACGTCATTAATATGTAACAATAAATATGGATCTAAAATTTGTGGCCTCCAAAAGGATCCCCAGTCCACCAATATTGTTATCATGATAAAATGCCGACATATTCCACAGCGCTGTACAAAAAATAGGTGTATACACTGAGGCAGCCTAATACTTGCCTCGCTTTGACAACTGTCAGGGTTTTTTGAGTTTTTTTCTTCTTTTTCCGATAATAAAACACAATCCCTCTTGCCTTTTCCTGCTCTCGGCATCTGGGTTGGTTTTATGGTTTGTTTGATGCATCCAGGGGAAGCCAGGCAAGCAGCTCGACTAATGATTCTGGGGCAGAGGAAAACCACATTTCTACTGTTGTATATTGAGATTGAGGCACTTACTGTGCACTGCACTGCAGTAGTGTGACTCACAAGTAAAGCACTGTAGTCCGGGACAGGCTTAGATTCCAAAATTCTTAGTATCACTTAGTATACGGTGTCAGCATATTATAGAGAGACTTAAGTACACGGACAGTTACATACAAACACCGAAACGAGCAGTAACTAAGCGGCATTGGGCCCGGATTCAGGCTACCCACCTCCAGAAGCAATTTTCTTGGAGTATTTGCCGGCATGAACCAATGGCAGGCCCTGTGGGAGCTCCCCTAGTAGTTCCTCCACTAAATACGAGTGATAACATTGGTACTGATCATTAAAGCTTAAAATGTAAATGGAGAAGCCGAGCCGTAGGGACAAGGGGGCAGAGCTGGGCAAGTAGAATTTCTGCCCAAGTCAACACTACTTTGACAGGCACCCTGTCAACCGCACCCATCAGAGACCTGTGGAAACTCATCTAGCATAGAATCAGGGTGCTCTGTTGACCCTTTGTGGCACTAACCTGCCTGCAATCCCAACACAGTCTTCTGACCTATTTGGTGACATCATGGATAGGCAGCAAAGCTCCATCATTATTGGAGGCACCAGGAGAGGGTTCTTATTACTTTGATTGTTGGTCTGGGAAAAGTCACCTACGCATGACCTGTCACATGACCTAAGCACAAAGCTGCCCGAGACCCAAGCATCACTGTCCAATAGATCTAGATAGTCATTCAAAAACTCAGTTTATTACAAGGAGAACCAATCCAACTTTCAATCACAGACAGTATCCTTCCTTCCTTTTTTTAAACCCAGGGTTGGGGGGGGGCATCTTTGACCAAGCGCAACACAAATAGTGCCCTACCTTGGAGTGCAGGATCCACACAGTGCACAATTCGCCTCCACTCTAGCCAGAGCAGTGCGTGTGCATGAAGGCCTGAAGATGATCATAGCACTTAGCTGCACCATCCATGGCACAATATTTTGGCTTTATTAGCTATCTTCTGAGCTTCTTAAAGACCATAAAAGGCAAGTTTAGAGAGAATGGGGGCTCTATGAACAGATCAAAGTAGTGTAGTAATTTACTGATATTGTCTCTGTATGAAATGGGAATCGGTGTTGTCAAGGCTTGGGACAGATCTATTGGTGTGGCCAGTAAGGAGATGTGGTTACACAGTTACATAGTTACATAGTTAAATTGGGTTGAAAAAAGACAGAGTCCATCAAGTTCAACCCCTCCAAATTAAAAACCCAGCATATACACACACCCCTCCACTCTTTCACACAAACCATATATGCCCATAGCTATACTAACTGTAGAGTTTAGTATCACAATAGCCTTTGTATTATGTCTGTCCTGTAAATCATCCCCCTCTTATAGTCATTAACAGAATCAGCATCACAACATCACCCGGCAGTGCATTCCACAACCTCACTGTCCTCACTGTGAAGAACCACTTACTCTGTTCCTTTAAATGAAAGTCCTTTTCCAAGGACTTTCTCACTTAAGGAAACTCCCAACACACTGACATTTAGTGTATAACTTGCATTTATCAACATTGAACCTCATTTTCCAGTTTGCTGCCCAGTTTCCCAACTTAGACAAATCACTGAGCAAAGTGGCAGCACCCTGCATGGAACCTATAGTTCTGCACAATTTAGTCTCATCTGCAAATATACAAACCGTACTTTCAATGGCCACATCCAGGTCATTAATAAACAAGATGAAAAGCAAGGGACCCAGTACAGAGCCCTGCGGTACCCCACTAACAACACTGGTCCAATTAGAAAATGTTCCATTTACCACTACTCTTTGTAGTCTATCTTTTAGCCAGTTCTCTATCCAGGTACAAATACTATGTTCCAGGCCAACATTCCTTAATTATTGTTGGATCTCACATTGAGCAGAGCATTAGAAAGTTGTGTAAGTGCAGTTTTATTTCATTGATTGTGGAGGTCAGATTCTAGTGGTTCAAGCAAAGGCTACAAGCAGAGTTACTATGAACATGTTGCATCAGTACCTGTACCCTAAGCTTAACTATTATATTTATTCCCCAGGTGTGGAAACCTCATTTGCTCTGCAGACCCTCAGCCAATGCAGCACTATGGCCCCAGTTGGCTTAAAGGGCAAGGAAAGTGTAAAATAGAATAAGGGTAGAAATGGTGTATTTTGTATACTAAACATAAACATGAACTTACTGCACCACAAGCCTAATCAAACAAATGATTTATGCTTTCAAAGTTGGCCACAGGGGGCTGTCATCTTGTAACTTTGTTATACATCTTTGCAAGACTAGACTACATACACATGCTCAGTGTGATTTGGGCTTCTTAGGGACCGTCATAAACAAAGCTGCATGAGTTCTGCATGGCTGGTAAGTAAGGCTGGGGCTCCCCCTGCTGTTCATAAGTATGATTGTTCCTCTGCCAGAAGTTAGGGACTGTCTGACAATTCCTATCCACAGAAGTAAATGAAGGGAGAATTTCACTGCATACAGTCAGGTTTCTTATAAAAACAGTACACATTTTTTTAATTACAGTATGTTGGAGATAGATTTCTTTTTCATTAAAAATAAGTAAAAATTGCATTTTATTTGTTTGCCTTTCCTTGCCCTTTAAAGTTCAACTCTCAGAACAACTTTGGTTTCTTGTAATGTTGTTCAGCTAGCTAACCACTGACCACAGCAACTATACTTCACAGCCTTCCGTTAAACGGAGCACGCACCACAAAAAAACTTAACCATAAAAAAAAGAATACCTTTTCTTGTACATTAGGTGAGAAACCAGCTTCAATGACACCTGACCCTAAAGTTATGTAAGTCAGCTTTGCAGACCAGAGGATTATTGTATGCTGTAGATATAATGCCCCCTGCAGCCCAAAACACAGAGCCCCAGGTAGTACCTTACAGCCAATGTATCTAGTTATAGCCCTTACCTTCTACAGAACATTGCATCCTGCTATTCCTATCTGCAGCACATTACAGCCTCCACATATCCGTGTGGTTCAACCCAACATGACAATGCCTTGTGCAGTCATTACATGCCAGCCTCCAAGTCTCTCCTACATAGCGGGTTAACATTTGTACATTTTATTTACCCTTTCAGTTGGGTAAAAGACCATCAATACAGCCCAAGGTACCTACAGAGAGGCTAACAATTCCTTTCAAGAGCATTGTTCCAAGCACCCAATCCACATAGACTCTTCCTGGATCTAGCAGGGCTGTTTTATTGCTCTACTCCTGGTTCCCTGCTCTACTTTGAAGGACAGAAGATCTACAACTGGCCTGGTAGCCATCACTTTATCATTAACCTCAATGGCAGTTGACCCCATACCTGAATGATGCACTCATGGGTCCAGGTGATTGACATTGAAATGAATGAACGTTGTGTCACCTGCCCAAAGAGCTAGAAGTAGCTGAGATTATACAATGGCCTGAATACCCCATGTGCCATTATAAGGGAACCAGTTAGGAGAATCTACTAGTATTAGGGGCTCCCTAAAGCCTTGATTAGTGTGGTGTCACCTGCCCACTGAGTAAGAAGTTGATCAGATGACAAGGTGACCTGAATACCCCATGTGCCATTGTCCTTATTATAATAGAACCAATGAGGAGAATACACTAGTAATGGGGATACCCTAAAGCCAAGACTTGATTAGAGAATGAGTGTAGTGTTACCTGCCCACTGAGTAAGAAGTTGATCAGATGACAAGGTGACCTGAATACCCCATGTGTCATTGTCCTTATTATAAGAGAACCAATGAGGAGAATACACTAGTAATGGGGACACCCTAAAGCCAAGACTTGGCTGGATGAATACCAGTAGTGTTTGCAAGATTGAGATTAGCCAAATCCATAACTGACCTGAACTGAATCCAGACCCTTAACATCATGGAGCATGGACACTTGACTGTTCCTCTACTGATCGAATGGGTTGTGCAAGGTTTGGGGGGGGGGGTGTAAAATAACAGAATTAATACCTTTATAAATACCTGGAGAAATCCTGACACCAGAAATCAACCCATTTTTTACATCCATCATCCTATCGGTGGAAAATGATCAACATGACCTATAGGCGACTTTTTATGTACTGTACAAGTTGGAGGGGATATCTGGTAGATACCGGTATATATCCCCATGCTTTAGGTTTTAAAGAAACTGCTCCTTTAAGAGACACCATGGAGTTAACCAGCCAGAGGTGGGCCGGACATCCAGGAGGTGATCAGCAGGTGAAGAGAGAGAGAGAAAAGTTTTGTTTTGCACGTGTGGTTATTCCCTGTGTGGTTGAAAAAAAGTTCTTGTCTAAAACACCAGAGAGTTCCTCCCCCTAAAGACTGGACATTACATGTTTTGGCAAGTGAGCTGGACTTATATATTGAAGTGAAGCCGTTTTGTTTTCTCTACCACCGCTTGCTGCTCAAAGCTTGAGAAAAATAAACTTCAATCTGGAGTGGCCTGCATGTTTGGTACAAAAACTGCTGTGATCCCCCAAACTTCACACTACGTTTTGAAAAGTAGTTTTTTTGGTGTTTGTGTCGCTTTATTGGATGCTTTTTTTTGGGGGGGGGGTCTCGATCCACAGCGTAAGTGTGTGTTTATCTATATACTTTGTATGTTTGTCCCCCCCCCTGCAGGAAATGAGATGGTGTTGAGCATTGTGTAATCTCCTGTGGAGCAGTAGCACTCGGTTCCAAGGTAAGATGCACGGCTCAGCCCTGGGGATGTAGAATTTGCACTTTATTTATGTGTGTGCGTGTGTATCTATACAAAGCTTGCACCCAGCCATGTGCTGATTTATGGGTGTTAGAAGTGCTAGTGAAGCCAGCGCTGAGCAATCGCATGGGAACTGGTCTGTTTCATTGAAACCTTCTATAGTCTGAGCAGTTAGTGTTCATGCAAAGTTGGCAGTGGATGGTATAGTGCTGAGTGTGAGTGTGTATACAGCTGCCTGTGTAATACAAATAATGCCCATAGCTTTGCCTACTCTCACATACTGTATATTCTCAGCTGTAATTTCAATATTTCAGGTTTATTGAATTTCGGTTTGTAGACCCATTGAAAATAATGACTAGGGAGTCAAACTGATGTTTTCAATCGTTTTTGTTTTTTTTAATTTATTCTGATTTTTATAAGCTGACATTTAAGTTTTATAAAATTTCAAGCTTATTCATAGAAGTAGAAAACGTGTACAGATCTGAATTGTGATTGATAAGGCTGTGAGAGGGTTTGATCACACCGGGTCACAGCCGGCTGTAGGAGAATATCTCGATCAAGATCATATTGACTTTGCAGGTATTGCAGTTTGCCCTATTCAACTTTGATCATTGTGCCAATATTCGTGCTCCTCCAGTGGAGCGTTACTTACATTTGGCAAAGCCTCTTACAGGAGGGGTGGTAAAATTGGTGGCACTTGGGCATCTCATAGGAGCTGTGCTTATGGCAGGAGTAAATAACAGGACTCTCCTGTGTCTGTGTGCATCTACATCACAACTTCCATATGAAACTGGTGCAGCTGCTCAATGTATTTGCCCTAAGAGGCGCACTGTTGCACTCCATAGTCCTCCAGCACTTGCAGCAGTACCAGCCATAAATGAGACCTCAAAGGGCCTAAAGCAGTGATGCCCAACCAGTGGATTGTGAGCACAATGTTTTTCTCCAACCCCTTGGATGTTGCTCCCAGTGGCCTCAAACCAAGAGCTTATTTTTGAATTACCGTAATAACTTGGAGGCAATTTTTTGTTGCGTAAAACCACATATTCTGCCAAACAGAGCATCAAGTAGGGTTGACAGTCCACATAGAAGCTACCAAATAGCCAATCACAGCACTTATTTGGCACCCCAAGAACATTTTTCATGCTAGCATTGCTCCCCAATTTATTTAACATCTGAATGCTGCTTACGGGTTTCAAGGGTTGGGGATCCCTAATCTAAAGTGTCCACACACATACTGTTGGACTTGCCCTGCGAGATGCCAGGAAAAATCCTAGTGGGCTCAGGTGTCAGTGGCCCTCATGCTGCTAAACATTTGGCCTGTTCCATGGCCATTCCCTATTTCTATGAGAACAAAGAGGCTAAGCACATGGAATAATAGATTATAGTATGTAAAGACTAGGAGAATAGAGATTGAGTGAGGAGAGGAATAATAACAGTACTGAGAGTGGGCCCCTGGTCTAAGGTTTTTTTTGGTGGGCCCATGGTGTCCCAGTCCAGCACTGCACACACACCTGCCTGGCCTAGGTCTGAACCAAAGGTGGAATCTCCCCTTGCCCACGTCTTCTGGGAAGGTTCTCACTGGTTGTTGGAACACTGACGTTGGAATTCACTTCCTTTCAACTACAAGCGCATTAGTGAGGTTGGGAATCAGGTCTGGCTCACAATCACTGTTCCAATTCTTCCAACTGGGGTTCAGTTGGGTTGAGGTCAGGGCTTTGTGCAGTCAGGTTCTTCCCATCTCAACAAAGCCATTCTGTATGGACCTGACACAGTGCATGGGGACATTATTGTATTGGAACAGGAACGTACCTTCCCCAAACTGTTCGCCAATGTAGGAAGAGCAATAGTGTCACGAATATTACTACATGCTGTAGTGTAGTAAATGGTCTTTGAGTTTGCTGCTTGTCTAGTAACCCGCAGCAATCTGGTAGAAAGTAGTCGGCACAACACTTTAAATCTTTGTGTGGTGCATGTTCCTCCAATGTCCATTTCCCATTGGTATATTGGGTCGTTAGAATGGAACAGCACCTCTTCCCTTATGAAGAATAAAAACATCTTTATTGACCCTTTATACAGCTTGATAAATGGAAAAACATGGCTTGAAACATTACTGTAATGCCCTAAAATGTTGCAACAAAGGCATTTTTATTCTTCAAAAGAGAAGCGGTGCTTTTCCATTCAAGCGACCATAGTATCCCACAGCAACCAGAAGGTAGCATTTACTGGTTAGCTAGTTGAAAACAAACATGTGGTTGGCTGCTATAGGTACTAGATGTGGGCAAAGATACTTTTTATTACATTACCCAAATACTATACATTTACACCATAAGCAGGATGTGCTCTATCCAAGGGGCATGCCAAGGGTCTCTTTAAACTCTACCTCCTGCATTGAGAATGCCCCTACAAACTCAATTAAACTCAGGAGCTGTTGAACTCCTGCACTCATTCCTGCCTTCTCTTTCCAGCTAATATTTGTTAATATGTGCAAATCGGTGGATTCTGTATCATCACATGCAACAGAACGGCTGGACTGCAAGTGAAACCACGGCGTAATCCATTGCAGTTCTGTGCTCATTAAGGGTAAGTTATATGTGTGATTGGGCTTCAGAATAATTGGGGCCAATATCCATAGGTCTATGTCCAAGCTCTGATTATTTGTGCCCATGGGGCACCCTTAGGTCCTGATGCTCAGGTATAAACTGAAATCCAGGATCCCATTGGTAAGATGGAGTGCTTGGAGTTTGGGTGCAGGTGTTTCTTTTGCCTCACATGGATAGAAACATAGTTATTAAGTCTTATTAAGTCTTAAAGGAGAAGGGAAGGTTAGATCATTGAGGGATCCCAAATGTTACACTGTTGTATATCTACTTACACATCACTTCTCTTAGCTGACCATATAATCTCCAAGTCTCTGTTAATATTTATCATAATTTTTTTCACCCTAGGGATATATATTTACAGAGTGGAGCAGAGAAGACATTATTGTAGCTCTCAATGTCCAACAACAGTAGCTGCTGGAGCCTGAGTCCAACTATCTACCTCTCTGGTTACTCCATTATCCTGACCCTGGGTCTGCTTCTGAATATTACTGCTCTATGGCTCTTTATCGTCCGTCTTCCGAGTCTCCGGTCTCCAACAAAAGTTTACATGAAGAACCTGGCCTTCGCCGACTTTTTACTGGTGTGCACCATTCCTCTGATGATTTATCAGCATGCTGCTCCCCTTGGGACGGACTTCACAAAGATTCAAACACTGTGCACCATTGCTGCCACCTTTCTCCTTCTCAATATGTATGGCAGCATTTTCTTATTGGCTTGCATCAGCTTGGACCGCTGTTTGGCCATATGCTACCCTCTCAGATCCCAAAGGTTTCGCAGATTTGCACCCTGGGTCTGTGCTGGGGTCTGGATGCTTAATCTTGGAGCTTGTGGTTCATTTTACTCAAAACGAAACCCAAATTCAACTTCTACCATTGAATGTTTTCCCAGCCACCCTGATTTTTTGACTAAGATGGCCCCCACCATATCTTCCTTGGTCATGGGTTTCCTGGTTCCTCTGGGAATTATGGTCGTTAGCTCTTGCTCTCTGCTAAGAGCAGTCCGTAAGAGTCCGTCAGCTCAAGATGGGACAGTGAACAGAAGAAAACTTGTCCATATGTTAACTGCAAATTTGGCAATTTTCCTCTTTTGCTTCCTTCCCTACCATGCTGTCCTCCTCTCCTACCAGATTTGGGACCAAGACTGTATCCTGAAGGAGGCCTACAAAATTGCTCTCTTAATGGCCTGCAGCAATACTGTGCTGGATCCTATGGCCTATTACTTTGCAGCAGAAACTATGCAGAAGAAGATTGTTGAAGAGAAAACCAGGCTTGCAGGAGGGTCTGGGGGAGAAAATGAAAAGAACCCCAGTTTCAATCTAATGGCATGTCATAGGGGACTCCAAGCCTGAGCAGATGATGGTGCTATTGATATGAAGTACATTAAGCCTTATCTGTGAGCTGCTGGATATATCACAAGTAGACGCACAGATGTCATTCTCAGCACATGAATCGATTGGTGGATCTTAAGCATGTTCCATGGAATACCACCTATCTTCTGGCCTATGTTTGCGCTGATGGACTGATGGCAATCCAGTGACTTGTATATCATGGGGCTTCTGTAAATATATTTATCTATCAATCTGAGATAGAAGTCAAACTGTAAGCTGTTGCACGTTTTAAGTATGGTGTATGGTTAGGCATAGGATAGCATGATCACACCTTAATCCCGGGCAACTGGGGTCATGCTTTTACTGTTGAACTGGCCTACAAGAGGACCTTCAGGCAGACTCAGGCCCAAGGTGCCCCAACCAGGAGAATTCCCATCAGCCCATCATTTTTTTCCACTTAGGCCTTTATAATAACCTATATCATTTGGCACTAATGATATCTAATTCTGGCCCCAGGTTTTCAGTTGGGCCTTAAGAGACCCAGTCATATTCAAAGCAGAGGTTTTCATGAAAACAAAAAATAATTTGCTACCCACAGAGTCAAGGTCAACGTGGATACAAATGGTAGAAACAGGAGCTGTGACCCCATCACAACCTGTTCCCCAGAGCCTGTAGCGAAGTATCTCTCTTCCAGACTCAGGCTTAATATGTCTTCCTCCATTAATTTTTCAGACATGACCTCGGGGTCCTAAGTTAACGCACAATGGAATCTTCATAAGTTCAATGGCTCAGTTAGTACATGATGAGGTCAGTGGCACTGCACATGCTCAGGAGAGTTGTGTTGTTGTGAGTGGTCCTTAGGGACCAAGGAAACTTAACTCATTAATAATGTGGTGTTATTTGATTGTGATTGAATGTAACTCCATATGTATGTAATTCTTGTGATTTAGTTGTATAATCACATTTACTTTAAAGCGCTACGCAATATGTTGGCGCTATAGAAATACATGTTAATAATAAATAATAATATCTGGCAAAGCTGAAATATCAAGTAAAAAGCAACTGAAAACACAATGTGATTCAGTATTGTTAAAGGACCTGTATGCCATAATTTTTTTTATTTTTAACTAAGAATTATCTAAAGGATGAATTAAAACTCAAGTATAGGTTCATTATAGAGAAGTGATGCCCAGGTGCCTTTAATGTGGATACTTCCAGGGTCATTTAAAAAACCCTTAGTGCTCATGCAGAGAGCAGCAGGGTTGCTGAGAATAAAGGTCAAGTATAGCTAGAGAGCCAGAGTTTTAGGGTCTCCTGATGCTTGAAGGCCAGTGTATTCTGTTTCTATACTTCTTCTTTAGTGGGCTCAAATAACTTTCCTTTGATCAATCTATTCGTAATGCCATTGGCTGTTTTGGTATTCGCCACTATGTTTCTTTGTATCAACCTTTATACAGAAGCTCATACCTTCTCATTTAACCAACCCTACAGACCATCTGTCCTTTATCTCCTCTATGATACCCTCCATCTGCCTTTAACTTACTCCCCATTAAACCAAACTTCCACCCCTGGACTTTTCTAAGTCAGGTAACAATACTGCTGTCACTCCTCCAACACAACCCATTGTCTACTCTAGGGGGATTTCTGGTCTTCTGAAAGTTAGGGTTGAGGCACTACTTTAACATGTGTCCTCGTATGGTTCTAGGGATATCCAAGATCAGTGATCCCCAACCAGTAGCTCGTGAGTAACATGTTGCACCCCAGCCCCTCAGATGTTTCTCTCAGTGGCCTCAAAGCAGGAGCTTATTTTTGAATTCCTGACTTGGAGGAAAGTTTTGGTTGCATAAAAACCAGGTGTATTGCCAAAACAGATCCACCTGTAAGCTGCCAGTACTCATAGGGGCTACCAAAAGCCATTCATAACCCTTATTTTGCACCACCCAGGAACATTTTTTATGCTTGTGTAGCTCCCCAACTCATTTTACATCTGAATGTTGCTCTCGGGTGAAAAAGGTTGGGGATCCCTGTCCAAGATCATTCGCCTCCCAATTTCAATAACCTAGAAACATACCAATATGAGACCACCCAAGGTGGAGCGTGTTAGAGACACATAAGACATTACAGATTGTGCAGTTATTAAGGAAGTGGAATCACCAGTTTTGTAGGGCAACAGTTGCCAGAACAGAGAACTGCTCAATAATATAGTGCAACTGGTTGCACAATGAGAAAGGATATTTGTGGGGGGTGGTTGCACCATGCTATTACTCTCTCTATCCAAAGACAGTGGACTTCAGGAAGTGTTTGAAGCATTGTGGGAGGGTTGCCTATTGATTATTATATGTATTTTGTTGTAGAACTTCCATGACAACTCTACCACATTACGGTTGGTTTGTGCCAAGTATGTATTGTCTCCAGTGTCATCATCATCAGTTCAGGTCATATTAACTTAAATAATGAAATCCCAAAATTATTTCATCAAACCCCAAAATTATTTTCCATATTGAAAGCCTAAGTCATTCTAAGCACCTTCCCAATTTATATCCACTGCACAATTTCACTGGTGTTATAGTTATTTGTAGAACTACCTTTGCTTCTATTATTCCCGGTTGTACATTGGTTTCTTCCATAGGATGACACAGTGACAATCAGTGATCCGCCAAGACCGAAGGAAAGTAGACATTACCACCAGTTTAGGAAGGGTGGGAAGCTTATGGGATTCTCTGCCTATAGAAATGCTGGAATGCAATTAAATTGCATAATACATTTTTGGGGCAATCCAACTGCACAAATTGACAAACAAGTCCTGTCCTCATTTTTGTTATTCACCCACTGCTTTCTCTTCCCTTCTATACTGTCTCTCCCAATATGTTCCTCATTTGCCCCTTCTTGTTCTTCTTTGTAGGCTTCTTTATTTATAGTCTCTGCAAATTATATTACCCTGTGGCTCACACTCATCTATTTCTGTGCTTTGCTGCACACCAGGCGTGTAGCATCGAGAATGCACTTCCTTACCAAACCACACTCTATCTCCCACACACACCCGGACATATGAAAAATACGCTCTTGCGTGTGGCAGGGGAGGTGAAATAGGGGAATTAGACTAAACAAACTGCTTATGTGTGAAAGGGCATAACATGACATTCACACCCAAAAAAGGGATGTTTTGTTGGCACTCACCTAGTTGGCAGTGTTAAGGTCACATGTTGAACATTCCTATGTGTTGACTGGCTACATTGGTCTCTCTTTCTAAATGTCCTAATAGTCCGATGTGATTTTTAGTCCTGTTCGATCGACATCTGCCCGACTTTCGGACCCCCCTACACTGGCCAGTAAGCTACCGACTCGGTCTGTCTGCAGCTTTTATCGGCCCGTGTATAGTTACATAGTTAGTTACATAGTTAAATTGGGTTGAAAAAGACAAGAGTCCATCACGTTCAACCACTCCAAATTAAAACCCAGCATCCACACACACACCCCTCCACTCTTTCACACAAACCATATATGCCCATAGCTATACTAACTGTAGAGTTTAGTATCACAATAGCCTTTGTATTATGTCTGTCCTGTAAATCATCCCCCTCTTATAGTCATTAACAGAATGAGCATCACAACATCACCCGGCAGTGCATTCCACAACCTCACTGTCCTCACTGTGAAGAACCACCTACTCTGTTCCTTTAAATGAAAGTCCTTTTCCAAGGACTTTCTCACTTAAGGAAACTCCCAACACACTGACATTTAGTGTATAACTTGCATTTATATTATTTTTGCATTTATCAACATTGAACCTCATTTTCCAGTTTGCTGCCCAGTTTCCCAACTTAGACAAATCACTGTGCAAAGTGTCAGCACCCTGCATGGAACCTATAGTTCTGCACAATTTAGTATCATCTGAGTTATAGCTACCTTTAATCTGTCGGCAACTTATATTGGACCGTGAATGGGTACCTTAACCCTGTGAATGTGCTGAAGGTCTCATTGGTTGCCCAAGCCCTGTAGATTCAAACTCCGATTCTAATTCCATAATTGGTGGTGGTCTAGAAGGTTTCCATGCTGAAGGTCTCATTGGTTGCCCAAGCCCTGTAGATTCAAACTCCGATTCTAATTCCATAATTGGTGGTGGTCTAGAAGGTTTCCATACAATAAGGGAGCATAAGCTACATAACTCAAAGCTTACATAGCACCTGGCTTAAATACAGTTATCCATTGTTAATACACATAAAACACATGGACTGATATCTCCTAGTGGGCCACACCAGTAATCAATAGCAGGTATGCACAAGGATGTTATTCTACAGGCCAAAGGTCTCATTTGCCAAGTCAAGTACCAGCAACAAACACAAGATCATGAGCAAAGGTGTGATTTCAACAGCTGTAAGTGCTACTGAGAATATAAATTATAATTGAAAAAAAACTGGGCTCTGCAAAGTGTTAACAATCACAAGAGACACGGCCTGGCCCATTTCCTCTGTCAGGGGCTGTAGAATATTTAATGGTATTTTAGGGTTTCTAACCACTTCCCAATCAATGCAGTGACTCAGTAACTCATACCTTGGCATAAGCACCTGCTTTGGGGCCACTGGGAGCAATATCCATTGGGTTGGTGAGCAGCATGTGGCCTGAAAGCCAGTGGTGGGGGATCACCGCTCTACAAGGTCTCTATTTTAAAAAATACATTTGAAATGAAAGATCACAAATTCTATTGCAGCTTATTTATCTCAATCCCATGGGCCAGAACCATTAGGGAGACAAAACTGGCTTGAGCCAATCCTTTTGGCTTTTGTGAGGTCCTCATGATGATGGCACGAGAGATGTGGCCACAAAACCATAAAGTGAGCATGGACATGGCCCGCAATATCTCAAAATGCCTTTGTACTTTATTACAGTATCCTTGGTCATCCAACAGGCATGTATACAGATAAAGCGGAAGGAGCTACGGTGGAATCCCACCCAGACTGCTGAATATATTACATACTTTCCATACCATATATACATATACAGTTGTGCTCATAAGTTTACATCCCCTGACAGAATTTATGATTTCTTAAAGGGCAAGGAAAGGCACAGAAATAAAATCCCATTTTTACTTTCTTTAATGAAAAAGAAATCTATCTCCAATATACTTCAATTTTAAAATGTGTACCGTTTTTATAAGAAACCTGACTGTATGCAGTGAAATTCTCCCTTCATTTAGTGCTTCTGGCAGGGAAACAATCACTTATGAACAGCAGGGGGAGCCCCTACCTTACTTACCAGCCATGCAGAACTCAAGCAGACCATACTGAGCATGTGCAGTGCCAGTGTCAGACAAAGATGTATAACAAAGTTACAAGATGACAGCCCCCTGTGGCCAACTTTGAAAGCATAAATCATTTGTTTGATTAGGCTTGTGGTGCAGTAAGTTCATGTTTATGTTTAGTATACAAAATACTGCATTTCTACCCTTATTCTATTTTACACTTTCCTTGCCCTTTAACCATTTTTCAGAGAATATGAATGATAACACAACAACTTGTCTTTCACTCATGATTAGTGGTTGGCTGAAGCCATTTATTGTCACACAACTGTGTTTACCCTTTTTATATCATAATCACTACACAAACTACCCAAATGACCCTGATCAAAAGTTTCCATCCCCTGGTGATTTGGCCTGATAACATGCACACAACTTGACACAAAAGGGATAGAATGGCTATTAAAGGTAACATCTTCACCTGTGATCTGTTTGCTTGTAATTAGTGTGTGTATAAAAGGTCAATGATTGTCTGGACTCCTGACAGACCCTTGTATCTTTCATCCAGTGCTGCACTCATGGTTTTTATTGGATTCTAAGTCATGAGGAAAGCAAAAGAATTGTCAAAGATTGTGTCTGGACATGTGTGGTCAAAAGGTCCCACAATAATACAAAGTTCTTAGACTTAGAAGAACTTAGATTCAAAAGGTCCACCAGATTCAGGTTAAATCTAGGGGCTTCATAAAATTGATCAATACAAGAGGTCCTCTGTACTCATTATCAATATATTTAAGACATTTTGTACATACAGCTACTAAAAATGCCTTACCCTTTAAACAAAACAAGGATTGTTTGCCCATATATTGCAATATATATGAGAGATGTAGTTGGCCATCTTAAATAGTGGTGAGCACAACTTTCCTTTGATAAAATGAATCTCCAAACTTCATTGTAGGAAAAGGAGGCTGTATTGAAGTAGAGGGACTTGTTTTTTTTTACTACTCAGTGAGGCCCATAGAGCATAATTTAGCTACAGGTTTGTGTTTGCTTTTCTCTGTTGGCGTACGTGACTATATGCGTGGGTTCTGGTCACTTACTGAAATATTTTGACTTTGTGTATTTTTGTGATGGGGAAGTTGAATAAACAGGATTGAGAAATTGCCTCATTTTAAGTAAACTCTATAAATCCAAGATTTTTAATCTTTGAACTGAAAATGTGGTGGCCAGATGGAACAATACTGAACAGGGGAGGGGTGGTGTAAGAAAAGTACCTGGTGGTCTAGTGGGGGGACAGCAGGGACGCCCGCCACACCAACCGCCGCCACGTGCTGCTGCTGCTCCTCCTCTGCCAGCTTCTTCTTAGTGCCAGCCGCTTGCGCACTTCTGTATTTTATAGGCGCATTTGCGCTGGCATTACGCCAGCGCGCATTGGCGCGAAAGTTCAAATGTATTTAAAGGGGCATTTAGTGATAGCAAATTGCCCGTGATAGGGTTTGTTTCCTGGTGTTTCTTAGAGCCTTTGTGCGTTTGATCTGTATATCCTGCTTACATTCTTCTGTGTTTGACCCGGCCTGTTCCTGACAATTCTGATATCCGTTACCTGACCCCTGCCTGTACTTCGACTGATTCCGTTTGATCCCTTCTGATTGATTACCCAGTTTGACCCTTGCCTGTCTGACGATCCTTGTTATCCGCCTGCCTCGACCCAGCTTGTCCGACTACGAACTTGTCTAATCCTACTGTACCGTGACCTTTGGCCTAATTGACTTTACAGTTGTGCCCCTTTGCTTGCCCAGAACCCTTCGCCTTGCACATCTCGTTATAAGACCTGGCGGCATCCAATTAGCCGAGGGCTCCTCCCAAGGTGAAAGGCGGCTGTTATAGGCAGAAGCACGAGCCTAGACCAGGGTGCTTGGCATAGGTTCTGAGTTTAGGGTGCCAACCGTGACAGGTGGGTTGAACAAGATAAAAATAATGGTAAAGATTAAGACTATATTGTAAAAGCAGATGAGAGATTAGGATGGGCGGAATAGGTTAGGATCCAATTAAAATTGGGCTTCCCTCTTACCCAGGAAGACTGGGATGAAACCACAGAGACAATATATTCTAGTATAATACCAATGAAAGATAGGCTGATACAGTATAAAGTCTTCCATCAACGTTAAACAACCCCGGTAAAACTGAAATCTATGGGTAAAAGAGATAATGATATATGCCCTAGTGGCTAATTTTATACACATGATCTGGGACTGTCCAATAATCAGTGAATACTGGTCTCAGGTAATGGCACAACTAGCAACCACCCTTGACTTCCCACAGGTGCTATCCCCTACGGTATGTCTAACCGGGGTGGACCAAGTAGTACCTACAATCCATGCAAGAATGAGATTTAGGGCATTACTGTATTATGCTAAGAAAAATATAATTATGCATTGGATGGGTTCCACTCCACCCACAAGAGACTCATGGATAAATCTAGTCAACGCTGTAATACCCTTGATGAAACTCACACACTAAGCCAGGGGCACTGCCCACAAATTTGACAAGACATGGAGCCCATGGTGGGAGATTGGCCCTGGCACTCAACCAAGTAGAGATATGGCGGGGAAATAAAGAAAATCTATAATATAATCAAAACAACTATATTAGGTTCACCTGTGAGAAAGGGATAATCAACCTGTCGCAATTTAAATAAAACATAAATGTAAAATAAATGTTTATTGTACTGCCAATGTTTATTGTTTATAAAATGAATAAAGCATTAGCTTTAAAAAAAACTGGGCTTCCCTAATGAAGTTTTGGCATTTCAGAGCTGGAAAGATGTAAATGAGTAAAATCCATGGACAAAGTATCGTGGGAAACTCTCTGCACTGCCTGAATGGACCACAAAAAAAGACCACAAAACACTTCTCCATCCAACACAGTTTATATTTAGAATGCCTTTCCTTCGCTGATACCTATGTGACCCACTGCCTTCTGCCCCTTGTCTGCAACTGCACTCACACACACACTCTCCATACCCAGAAGCACTAACATATATCTAGCAAATAGTAGCAATAAAAAAACACACACAATATGAAAATTTGATACATAAATGCAGAGCTTTCCTTCTTGCAAGACTAAGGTAACGCTGCACACAGCAAGCACTTACAACACAAAATCCATAATAAAGGATGATAACATAGAGAAGTTGTAGAAATACAGCAAAATGAGGATGTTGTGAAATATGTGTCAAATATGATGAAAGAAATCAAATGTATCTACTGTAGAGCAGAAGTAGCCTCATTATCCCTCTCTGCATTGCTTGTCTGTCTAGAGCAGGGATCCCCAACCTTTTGAACCCATGAGCAACATTCAGAAGTAAAAGGAGTTGGGGAGCAATACAAGCATGAAAAATGTTCTTGGGGTGCCAAATAAGTGCTGTGATTGGCCATTTGGTAGCCCCTATGTGGACTGGAAGTGTACAGGAGGTTCTGTTTGGAAATACACTTGGGTTTTATGCAACTAAAACTTGTCTCTAAGCCTGGAATTGAAAAATGAGCACCTGCTATGAGGCCACTGGGAGCAACATCCAAGGGGTTGGAGAGCAACATGTTGCTCGCGAGCTACTGGTTGGGGATCACTGGTCTAGAGCATGGGTCTGCAACCTGCAGCTCCGGAGCCTCATTGGGCTCTTCATCCTTCTTGCTGCAGCTCTGTCACGTCGTCTATACAGCCCTCACACCTGCTTTCGGCTTCTTGAGTGTGCGACCACTGTAAGATAATGGTTAAGGCTGTATAGAGACGTCCCAGGAGTGACAGGCAAGATGTATTTCATCCAGCTCGTTCCTTTACTTCCCTGGTACTAGCTCTAGAATCCTTTAAGAGCCCTGGCAGATTTGAAGATGTCATCGATCCTGTCCCGTTTTCTTTTGTCATCAGTGCCAACTCCTGCCCTGATGTGAGGGAAGACAGGACATTGGGTAGAAGAGGCTGGCAGGCAGTGAGGTATGGGGTTGGACCCCATTAGGGTGTTAGTTGACTCTCCAGACCCCCTCCCTCTCTACAGTTACTACTTTGCACCAATGAAAGTGGAGATAGCTTACTTGCTCTGTCCAATAACACAGAGGAGTGGCATAGGCAAATGAATCTCATTCCTGTCTTGAGTATTTCAATGTGTCTCAAACAACTGTTCAGGTTCCCTTATTCCTCTGGTTACCAAGAACATTGTAGAGAGCAAGCAGGGTCCCTTATTACCACCATAAAGAAGAGCCTGGGGAGCATGTGCCAGAAGAGAAGGCAAAAATGCTGGGCCAACAGGAGCCACGTGCTTTGTGCCATTCTGTGACTAGAATGGTCAGTGTCCAACAAGGAATAGCTGCAATTTGTAGTGACTCCTGAGCCTATCACTCGCCCTCTCTCTCAAAGAACAATGGAGAGTGTCTAGTGTCCCCTCACACCGCTGCTACCAGTCACACCAACGCTACGTTTCCTCCTTCCGCGCCACTTTCCGATTTGGTGTGCCCCTGTCTGGCAATAGAGACACTGTCTCACTGCCTTCCATTGTTTCCCAATGTGAACGACGGCTAGAGCATGTAGAGAGCCCCGGAGCAGCTCTTACAGCATGGAGGTGGGACCTGTGTAGCAGTTTATGCCAAACTTTTTAAAGTTTTAAAGTTTTGCTGCTCCAGACTATTTGTCTTTAGTGAGAGGGGGCAAAATGGCTCTTCTGATAGTAAAGGTTGCTGACCCCTAGTCTAGAGGTCTCAAAGCGGTGGAAGGGCTGTTATGAGTTGAGGGGGCCCATCCTGAAGGCCAGTTAGGGGGAGATTTGGGGTGAGTGCTTATTTGTACCCTGGGTACCCCT
>CM044436.1:122646185-122676514 GCA_024363595.1 Xenopus borealis
GCCATTGCGCGCTGACGTCATGACGCCAGCGCGCATGCGCCTTTAAAATGCGGAAGTGCGTGCCGCGCGCGCACTAGGAAGACCTGCGGCGAGCAGAGCGGCGCGTCGGGCGTCCCTGCCGATGGTGCGGCGGGCGTCCCCGCCGCACCACTAGACCACCAGGGTAAGGTTTTCTTACACATGCATTTTTTGCCCAATTATTGGAGGGTGCCCCATGCACTACCCAATCAACCCTAGAATGCTTCCAAGGCCAGAACTCTCCAAACCCCTAAGCTGGTTCCACACTATTCTGTTAACTTCAATCCTATAAAACATATTTGTCATAAATGAGCACAAAGCCTTCCATCATTTGATGAAGGATCTTGGAAAGACATTCTTGAACAAATACCTGAAACTAACATATCTATAAGGGATTGTTACATACACACTAAGGGACAGATTTATCAAGGATCGAAGTGAAAATTTGAATTTTAAAAAAAAAATTGGTTTTCAAAGTAATTTTTGGGTACTTCAACAATAGAAAAGGCCAAAATTGTACCTGAAAAAATTTGATTGGAATTGAAAAATCTGATTAGAAAATTGAAGTACTGTCTCTTTAAAAAATTTGAAAATATTTTTTGAAAACACAAGTCTCGTTGATTTCCACATAAACTCACCAACTTTTAGCAGCTGACTGAAATTCAAATCCTCTCAAATCTACAAAAAATTGTCATGATTGTGATTTTTTTTTTGCCACAATACATTTTGATAAAGCTACCCCTTGGGGGCAGATTTACTAAGGGACGAATTTTAGACGTAAATTTCAACCCTCAAAGTTTTTTAAATGGCTTATTTGATCGAAAATGGACCTATTTAGAATGAATAGATACATTTTCAATTGAATAAAAAAATCGTTCGATTTGTTGAAACAATTTGAACAATTCTCCGCAAAATCCTTAGAATTTTTGGAACTATTCTATGAGGTCCCCCATAGGCTAAAATGGCAATTGGGCAGCTTTAAGTTGGCGAATAGTCGAAGTCGAAGGATTTTAAAAAGGCAAGCATTTCAAAATTTGAAAATTCAAAATTATGAATTTTTTCAATTCAAATTACATTTTGGGCTATTCGATAGTCGAAGTAACCCAAAATTACTTTGAAATTCAATTTTTAAAAATTCGAAATTTATTTTGATCAAATTACAATTACATATAATTTATATGATCAAATTACGATCGTACAATTTAATCGGATATTCGAATATTTAAAATCATCGAATACCGAATTATCAAATAGATCGAATGATCGGATATTCGATAATTCGATCATTCAATGATCGAAGGAATCAAAATTTTAAAAACCCTTCAAATGCCTACTTCGCCAGATTGAACCTACCGAATTGCAATAGAAGCCTATGGGAACCCCCCCCCATAGGCTACTTTGGCACATCCTGCTCGAATACTATTCGTACGATAGAAGCATCAAACAGCCGGAAATTTTTTATAATCATAAAGACCATCTGCCATTGGCTTCTACATGATTTTGACAGGTTTAAGCTGGAGTATTTTCAGATTCAAATTTTATATAAAATATGAAACATCTATCTATGTTTATTTATAAAATGTATTTTTTGTGTTTTTGATTTTAAATATACATCCATCCATAACTGATAAACAGAATATACATATTCTCAGATTCTTTGGTCTCTTTTTTGTAAAGGAAAGTGTCTCCAGAATTCCATGTGATTCTAGATGGAAATTCCTTGACAGGTAAAGATCTGAAATGTTACAGAAAGAATGGAATTCTAATAAACATCCATCATTATATTAAAGATGCAGTGTTTATTTGAAGTTCTTTGAAGTCTTTGAAGTTGGGGCAAACTTTAGAGATTGAATCCCATAGCAGTGTGTAGCACATGCCAAGGTGTGAGATGCCCTGTTAGGATCAAGGGAAATAGGTGTTATCTTCTCAACAGAGTAACTTTAAAGTGGGTTACCTTTGTTCTCCAACAGATATCTTAGGCCCTCCTACTATTCTTGGCTGGTATAAGATATCTGGGGATATTTGGACTTTTCCACAATATTCTAAAGAATTTGAGAAGGTCAGACATGGATTGCGACATTGAACTAGAGCAGATTATAGGGACTGCACTCTCCCTAGAAGATGACTATCCTGAATCATATCTTCCAATAAGAGATAAGCATAAACCAAATCCAAACAGCATTTGTGGGACTATTTCAGCTCTTCTTCCAGCTGCCCAAGTCCCTCTACAAAATACTTGGCAGCAGACTGTACTAGATCTTTACTCTGTACTAGGATTTCCTCAAGAACCCAAGGCCAGCAGAACAATGCATACAATTGAAAGTGAAGATCAGTCTACAGTGGCCTTGTCCCCTGGCATCAAATACAAGCCATGTTACGTTAGTGAGCACTCCAGCTGCTTAAAAAGTAAGTTTTGTTAGACCTGAATGTCTATCTATGTTGTATTATTGTTTGTTGTACAACTAGGCCTATATTTAGAATTTAGAATTCCATCAGCCACTTCCTTTATCATAAATTATATCTAATATATCTTCCAAAAACTGTATGTGGTTCAATACACAGACTATTATACCTTATTGCTAATGTCTTTTGCCTTTTATTTGACCTGAAGGGCCATTATGTGAAGAAGAACAAACACTGTGTAAGAAAACCAAATCTGAGCCTGATGACCTTCTGCCAACCTTGGGTGCCAGATCGAGAAAGAGGACCATCTACTCCAAGGAACAGACTAATTTCCTCCAGAATCAGTTTGATTTTAACCCTTATCCAGACTTTGTTAGCAGGTGCCATATAGCTCAATTAACTGGTATTCCAGAGCCCAGGATACAGGTAACAATCACTCAATTGTATTGACTTATTCCTTGCTTTCTTTGGAAATAATTAGTTTTTTATCAATTTTGACTAAAATTTTAAATATTTTATATACTGTACATTAGCAGAAGGCCTCGACTGCGGCAAACTACATGGCTGCGCCCACTCATATGTTTAATTGCAGATGTGCAGTGGAAGAGGAATTTTCTGTGCCCACAATAAATTATATTTTCATATGGCACCGTGTGTTCAGTCATGTATGATTCCATTTTCATAGAAGGATTGTTCTATTCACATAGGATAGTGTAAGTGAAAAAAATACGGCAGCTCCTTCGATACAGTCTAAAGTTTTTCATGCCATAGGCACTTCGTTTTAGGTTGCCTTACACATTTTGCGCTATACGTTGTACTAAACTCAAAGGCAAATTTTCTGATATAAATTTATATTGCTGTTTTTGTGATATTAGTTGATGACTCATGCAAGATATTTTTAATTTTCACAGGTCTGGTTTCAGAATAGAAGGGCAAGACATCCCTCCAAAATCCACAGATCCCTGGAAACCACTGAACATGAAGCATCACCTCTTACAGAAACCCAAAAGTTAACTAGCCACGTGCAACAAAGCACAAGTCCCTGGGGACAAGATCATTACAGATTCTTGCACAGAAACTGAGCTATAGGTTCATCAAGAGATGCATATCATGGACTTAAATGGAAAACCTATTCTAGTTGGAGCTGAAAATGGAAACTGTGTTCTAGGTACACAAAGAGCTTCAGATCATTGACATAAAATTAATTTTGTACTGCAGGTTTGATAAGAGCTGCAGACGATGGACGTACAATGGAAACTGGGTTCTGGGTTCATCTATAACTGCAGGTCATGGACATAAAATGGAAACTTTGTTCTAGGTTCAACAAGGCTACAGATCATGGACATAAAATAAAAAAATGCGTTCTATGTTTACCAAGAGCTGCTGATCATGGACATAACACAGACTTCAGACCTTGGACATAAAATGTAAATTGTGTTCTAGGTTCATCAACTGCAAATCATGGACATAAAATGCAATTGCTAGCACTTTTCTACCCTCAAATACACTATTTACCACTTTGATAGTGGATTCCTGACACTGGATTATAAATGCAACTGTGATCCCTCAATGTTGTGCAGAGTAATCCCACAGGGAATTAATTCACAATGTTTTATGTTTCTGTACTACAGAGCTTTTGCAAATTATTGCATTCTTGTACTTTTCAGAATTTTATTTTAACTCTACGTATTTCTGAACATATTTAAAATCAGTCTCCTCCTTTTACAGGTTTTGGCTGGGAAACCTCTAAACCTCAGCAGAATGCAAATTTTCCCCCTCCCTTAGGTTAGCAGTTCTGTGAAGGAAATTTACTCAGCAATTCTACTTAGCCTTTACTTGTTAACTGATAACAGTATAGTGTCATGTGGCTTTTATGTGCGTAAGGCATAAAATGGGCATATTTTGGGCATCAACACTAAATTTGTTAAAATGAAATTGTTTTTAGCAAAGTTTATTACAACATGTACGTAAGAGCAAATGTATTGCCGACTGATAAAAAATAAGATTTTGCACACAGAGTACAATCTGATGTATCTCAGAGAGCAGATAATCGTCTCCTGATAACAAATGAGCATAAAAAACATCTCCTCAGCAGAAGAAAACAACCAAAGTGATGCCGCACTCTGATATTTCAAGACTCTGTGCAATTATATATTAATTAAAAACAAGCTTGCGAGCAACAATGAAAATTATTATTTTTGCAATAAATTATGTAAATTATTCTTAGCTTAACTTTGGCTTTGCACATGTTTATTTCTGTTTGTATATTATGTTCCAGGTCAGGGATCCCCAACTTTTTTTTTACACGTGAGCCACATTTACCACCATAAAAAAGTTGGAGAGCAACATAATAAAAATGTTCCCAGGGGTGCAAAATATAGGATGTGATTGGCAATTGGTAGTCACAATTGGATTTGTAGCTTACAGGAGGTTTAGTTTGGCAATTCACGTGTTTTTCATGCCTTCGTGCCAGGAATTAAAAAATAAGCACCTGCTTTGATGCCACTGGAAGCAACATCCAAGGAGTTGGGGAGAAACATGTTGGGCCACTGCTCCAGGCAACATTATCTGGCTATAACAGGACAAAATGGCTGCTGTGCTACCAGGGTCAGAGTGGGGGCCCCCACTGGCCCCCCTACTAACCCCACAAGCTGCCTCCAGCCAGCTCCCTCGCTCACACATATGTACATTTCCTTTTTCTGTGACCTGGGCGGGAGAGGATGGTCAGGGGAAGCAGTGGCAGATCGGGACAGGGAGCGGGAGTGAGCCAGGGCCCACTGGGTTTTCTCCCAGTTTCCCACTGGCCAGACTGGAACACCAGGGGCCCACCAAAAAAATTCAGACCAGGGGGCCACCAAAAAACGTTAGACCAGGAGTCCACCAAAAAGCTTTAGATCAAGGGCCCACTCTCAGTACTATTTTCTTCCTCTTCTCACTCAACCTCTGTTCTCCTAGTCTCTTTTCTTTACATACTATAATCTATTATTCCATCTGTTTAGCCTCTTTGTTCTCATAGAAATAAGGAACGGCCATGAAATAGGCCAAATGTTTAGATGCAGGAGGGCCCGCTGACATCTGGTCCCACCGGGAGTTTTCCTGGTATCACTGTGTTCCAGTCCAACCCTGTGTGCTACAAAATGTCTGCCAGAAAAACGGCTCATATATATTAAACTAGCTATCGATCTCTAGATCACAATAGCCTTGGATATTCTGCTTGTCCAAGAAACCAAGCCCCTCTTATAGTCATTAACTGAATCAGCATCACAACATCACCCGGCAGTGCATTCCCCAACCTCACTGTCCTCACCATGAAGAACCACCTACTCTAATCCCAATGGAGGTTCAGTTCCTCTAGTTTGAAGTGGTGGCCTCCCCATGGGACCCAATGGTGGTAGTGGTGAGCAGGCGGCAGTCACTAGGAGACTGCAGGTGGTTCCTGGGTAGGTGGGGCAGGTGGGAAACACATCAAATAATACAGGAAACCCTAATAGCATGAAATGTTGGACTCACTCACACCTGCTGAAATAATCAATGACCATGACATTATGAAAGTTTTCTGTGCTTCCTTTTAACAATAAAATATATGTTGTCAAAAATGAGACCATTCTGGGTTTCCCACTTCCTTGATGAATTGGGGTTAGCCAACGGCGCCGCCTGCTGTTCAAATACGATGCGCGCACTATGCTTTTGTGAAGCAATGATGTCATACTGGCATTGTTCTGATAGAAATCAGGTAAATCTTATTTTCACTTGGCAGAAAGAATGGCAGAATAGCAGAATGGCAGGTTCTATAGTTGAATAAAAAAATCCACTCTGCCAATAGATAAAACTATGTATTGATTAAAAAAAAATAAAGCGCTCACGGGTGCCATCTTTGGTATCTTCCGATACTTTTGCTTAACTGACTTGCCCCTGTGACATCATGGACCCTCACAAAGGTGGCAACCGTAACTGCTGTATCACTGCCAGAACCAACCTTTGCCCATTTACTGGATCCTGACTCCTGTACCGCACTGATTGTTTGGTTATTGACCCCAGTCTGGTTAGTTGAACATGTTCCTGATCCTGTACAGCGCTGTTTGACTGATTTGACTTCGCCTGTTCCACGACTACGCTGAGGGGCCGATTTACAAAATTCACGTGAATAGATCGAAGTTCGATCAAATTTCAATGTGGGATTTTTTCGTTTGGTCGAATATGTGAATTTTGGCATATTCGTTCATCGAATAGGGAATGGTCGAACGATCGAATAAATTCGAATAGAGTCAAAAGGACGAATATTCGATCATTCGATCAATCGACCAGCAAAGGATCTTAATTTTAAAGTTTATTCGACTGCCTACTTCGCCAGATTGGACCTACCGAATTGCAAAAGAAGCCAATGGGAGCACTCCCATAGGCTTCTGAGACTAAGTCCTGATCGAATAGGATTCGTACGATCGAAGTCTTCAATCGTACGAATCGTAAGAATCATTCGAATGATCGAATGATTTATTCATTCAGTCGAATGATTTATTCGACTGATAGAATAAATTTGTATTCGATCGTCGAACGATCGAATATCGAATAAAAGGTAGCCTAGAACTATTCGATTAACATTCGAAAATCGAATGCTAATCGAATATCGAGTAGAAACAAATTTTTTTTCGGGGAATAATAGTAAATTTGCCTCTTACCCATATCTCACTTCACAAGTTATGGCTCCCTTGCCTGCCAGTCTTGGTTCTGTCACTTTAAGTGTGAGCCATGACAAGAACCTTCGAGCTTGTTCTGGGTTTTGGGTAGAACTTATATTTGGGCAGTGAACGCAGGTCTTTGGCATCCTTTTATTTGAATTTGGTTCCAAACCGTGGTGTGATGATGCCATTATGCCACAACATGACGCACAAAGAAAATGGCCACCACCATCTAGGCTGCAGCGTGAAGGGGAGAGACCTCACACCCCTCTAAAGAACTTAAATATGTCCAGCATGAGAGAATGAGATTTAGCCCTTGAGGTTGATGAGTGGCCCACCATACTTAAAACTGTCCATTCCCTCTTTTAGTTCTAGTATCCAAGAGACTAGTTTTGAGTCCCAGCTCATAAAGCCAAATCGGTACCCTCCTATAACCCAAATTATTTTAGGAGTAGCCCAGTAAGAGGGACCATGGTACATATTTGGCGGAATTGCCCTAAAGTTAGATGCTTCTGGACTCGTGTTACACAAGGATTGCCAATATACTCCGGAAAAATCCATGGGAGGCCAAATTAAATAAACCTATAGATGGCATTCCTAAAAATACTTTATGCCCCTTCACACTTATCTTTAATGCTACTAAGCCAATTTCTGACCTTTGTTAAGATTACAGAGAGTTTGGAGAGTGTGTACTTATATGCAACATGAACAGCTCATTCGCAAGGAACTTATAAAAAAGTTTGGCAAATATATACCTAATAGGATATTGTCTGATCTTGAATTCACCTAATATTTGAAATCTGCCACTTTTTGTCTTTTAGCATTGTTTTGCTGTGTATTATTTTCTAATTTTACATTTTTACCTTTTCTTTTTGCTAAACTTTTATTACAGGACCTCCCCATCTTGAATTAAGTTACAGTAGGAGCGTCAGTGGCACTGCACCTGCTCAGTATGCTCTGGGCAGCTGTTGAGAAGCTACGCTTAGAGGTTGTTGCAAAAGCAAAAAATAAGGTTCATTTGTTACGTAAGCTGATGCCACACGATTGATTAGTAAATTCCGGTGCTATTGCACTGGTTTTGGAGCTACTTTATAACGAGAATCTGAAGTAATCTTCATCAACCTCATCAATCTTGTAAAGTGACATTTAGGTGCCTTTATGATTTTGTTCTGGTCAAGTTTTTAAGAGAGGAAAACCTCAAATTTTTTGAAGGAAAAAATTATTTTTTCAAGATGGATTAAGCTCTGAGGCTGCTAAAAATTTTAATCTGAAAATACTCCAACTAAAAAAACCTGTCAAAATCATGTAGAAGTCAATGGAAGATGCTCCCTTTAACAATTGTAATCTGTTTTTTTACCTTCTGGATTCTCAATAGTTTCGGGCTGTTAGTGCAGGTTTTCATTTTATAATTTGATAAATTCAAGTGTTGGGGCAACAGCTCAATAAATCTAAGTTCTCAGAGTGACAATTTGAAAATGTTGCACGATTTGAATTGACGCTCGATTTTGTCACAAGTTTTTGTTGCACTGAAACTTTTATTGGTAAATTAAGGAGATTCAGTTTGTTTGAATTTTAATAATGTGAGAAAAAATGTAGTTTTCATAAGTAGGCCTCTTATATAATGTACATATACAGTATGGTGTGAGTCATCCCTAAGCTCAGGTAAGGGACAACAGCAATGCTATTTCCTATAAAAAATTCATTGAAATGTAGGCTGACCAAAAAAAAGTTGGGAAAAAAGAGAGAAAGTATTTTCCCATTTTAGGATAGAATTTTACCTTAGTTCATTTAGCATTTTATTGTTCTTTATTAATACTTATGCCTTGTGCCTTATGTCTGATCATGACACTCACTGGATGGGTTTTCTTTCTCTATATAATATTTAGTCTTTTTCACTTTAATTAAAAGTCATATTTCGGACGTCGATTTCCCAGTCATTATCATTGTCAGGTAGTTTCTGTACACTAACAATATTCACCAGTGTCCCCAGGTATCTTCTGTCTCTACAGAACCAGAGATGGGTCAGTCATGTGTATTACGGAACAAAGAACCCCCTCTCTGTGATGTCTCTTTGAAGAAATCTAACGCTTGCTCCTCATTATCTTTCTTAGACACCCGTCCCAATTCTTCATTTCATCTTGATGCAAAGCTCGAAGGTGTCATTCTTGAAATACTACTGTTTAATCTTTTAGGATGTATTTGTTTTATAATAATAATCGTTTATAAATGTATTAATTAATGCCTTTTATGGAGCTGGATGAATGAGGCTACAAAAATTCCCATTGTAGATGTCATTGGTTGTCAAGACTTCCATTCGGAGAACTTACTTTTAAATTGGGTGAATTTATATCTGGATTTGTGTGACTCCTTGAAACGTGTATTATAAAAAAACATGTACCCCCTGTTGAAAAATATGAGGATAAACAGGAGGTTATCTATCAAAATCCAAAAAGTACTGTTCTGAAAACTATCCCGACCAAATCCGCACTGACTTATTCTGCCTATTTATTAATAAGTTTCTCCAAAAAAATTTCATTTAAAGGGCAAGGAAAGGCAAAGAAATAAAATCTAATTTTTACTTTCTTTAATGAAAAAGAAATCTATCTCCAATATACTTTAATTTAAAAATGTGTACCGTTTTTATAAGAAACCTGACTGTATGCAGTGAAATTTTCCCTTCATTTACTGCTGTGGATAGGAATTGTCAGACTGTCCCTAACTTCTGGCAGGCAAACAATCATACTTATGAACAGTAGGGGGAGCCCCTGCCTTACTGACCAGCCATGCAGAAATCATGCAGCTTTTTTTTTATCATTTATGACAATCCCTGAGAAGCCCAGATCACACTGAGCATGTGCACAGTCTTGGTCTTGCAAAGATGTATAACAAAGTTACAAGATGACAGCCCCATGTGGCCAACTTTGAAAGCATAAATCATTAGTTTGATTAGGCTTGTGGTGCAGTAAGTTCATGTTTATGTTTAGTATACAAAATACAGCATTTCTAGCTTTATTCTATTTTAGACTTTCCTTGCCCTTTAAATTGTGAAAAAATAAGAATCACACACATTTTTTGGATTTGTCACCAAAAACTGTGACTTTTCCAGATCTGACGCCCCAAAACCAAGAAATATTTGGATTAATGAAACCAGCACAGATCAGGATAGCAACTGGACTGCTGCCATTGACTTCTACATTAATCGTCAGGTCTAAGTTGAAGTACTTTTTTATTCTGACTTATCACAACATGGGGGTTTAATAGATCCAGAAAATTTTTAGTTTTTTTTGTCTACAAAAAATTTTTTGTTTTCCCCTATAAAAGTCAACCAGAAAAAAAAATACTTTAATAAATAACCCCTAAAAGTCAACTTGGAACACTTGGCTCTCCAGCTGTTGAGGAACTACAAGTTCCACAATGCATTTGCCTTTATGAATCATGACAGACTCATTCATTGCATTGTGGGACTTGTCGTTCCTTAACAGCTGGAGAGCCAAGGTTGCAGATCCCTATATATTTATATTTTTATAAATAATTTTTTTTATTTATTGAGAGGGAAAAAAAATCATAAATGTTGAATTGTTTCTTTTCAAGTGTCGTTATATCTTGTACATAACATCTGTCTGTCTATTGCTCATGCTACAGTATTGTCTTTGTGTAATGTAAAAACTATAAAAAGAATAATGGGGGGCTGTAAAAACCCCATTGTGGATTCCATGCGGTGCAATTTGTTTCTGTCAATATAACGTTGTTTATCTCTTTATCATTATATTTCTGTATCACTCTCTCTATCAAACTATACCTACCTATCAATTATTTTGAATCTATCTTTCTTTATTTTTATCTATCTAACCTTAAATCTCAAGGTTGTTTGAGGTAGGGTCTGATCAGAATGGCTACACATTCTCTTTAAAGGCCTGAGAATATCTGTTTAAACATAAATATTAAGAATATTAATGATCCTAACTATGTCAATTTATGGATACAAAAACCACACAAGTGTTTTCTATACATTTATATAATTGATGTAATATCATAAAACACAAAGTATGAGGCACATTAAGAACCTATTATAAGGCTAGTTAAAAGAGAGGTTTCTATACAGCAGAGAGCTGCATTATGGTATCAGGTATAACAGAATATGTATTTAAAGATACAAGTCTAGGTGACTTTGAAGGTTTACCAAATTCTCTCACTTAGTCCTACAAACCATTTCCATAATAAAACATAGGTGGTTCTGCTACCAAGTTGGGTGTCACATGGGAGAACATTCTTGGCAAGTTCAAGGGAAGCAGGTGTCATCAGAATCATCAAAGGGCCTCCCTTTTGTGTCCCCAAATCACATCTTGGCTTTGCCAGTGTTTAAGGGTGCAAGAGCTAACACAGTGGGACTAAGCAATACACCATGAGCAACACTACATCAAAGGGTTTATATATATTTTTTTTTATTTCCCCAAAACGCATCCTGGACACACCCTCTATCCTTTGTTGATATATGGTCTCCCAGGAAAGAGTGGACCAACATTTTACAAAGGGAAACCTTGAGAGACAGACATGACCTGTGAGGCTGAAATGGAGCAAATTGTCTCTACAGCACTGACTCTACAAGATGACTACCTCAAATTCACTCCAAGGAACCAAAACATGGCCTGCCACACTGAAATCATTGGGATATTTCATGGTATTCATCCAACTGTGGAAATCAAGGAACCCCACCAGGATAAATCAGTCCTGCAAGAGACTCTCGTAGAACTCTACTCTGTTTTGGGAATCCCACAGGAGCCTCAGGTCAGCAAAAACATAACATTTGAAGAACCAGAACAGCATAAAGGATCATCAGCCACTGTTACAAGATATGATCCCATAAACAACAGCTTGCCATCAACAGGATTGAAAAGTAAGTTAATTGTTATGATCTATATACCCAAATGCCATGTGTCCCTCAAAAAATGTATATCAGCTAATATACATACTAGACAATTTTATTTACTAATAGCTCCTTAATCCTGTTATCTAAATTCAGGAGATATATAGTTGCTGTAATAATGATTAAAACCATTGCCAGAATAAAGACTATGTAGGATTTATTTTGATATTTCATGGCAGTTTCCATTTTCTCCATTCTAGGGCCATTTTGTGAAGATGAACAGAGGGAGTTTAAGAGGCCGCTCATTCAGTCAGGTGAGATTGCACCAGCCACCAGCATCAGATCAAGAAAGAGAACCATTTATTCAAAGGAACAAACCAACTTTCTCCAGAATCAATTTGATCTCAATCCCTATCCAGACTTTGTGAACAGATGCCACATTGCTAAGATAACAGGCATTCCTGAGCCCAGGATACAGGTAATTGTTTTAGCGAAAGCTGCATATTTAGCATGGAAACTATAGATAATCCTAAGAAACATAATCAGTCATACAATGAGGTACTGTTTCTCTTAAATTGAACACAATTACAGTAGAGCTTTAACATTGCAATTTGTGGTGCAGAGCCAAGTAATGTTCTGGGAGCCATTTTCCTTCTAATAAAGAACCTGTAAAGTATATAAGAAGTTGTTTCCAAACAATTAAAGAACAGCAATTTAACAAATCATATTAGTAAATGGAGGTTTTACTTGAAAATGCCCACATTAAAGGTACCTGTCCCCTCATTTGCAATATTGACCCAAGGGGGTAAAGAGGAAAGTTGACAAGAGTCTTTGAATATGTAGGATTCCATCCTCTTTGGGGCAACTGTCATAAACGTTTCAGTATAGAACTTCAGAATAGAGAATTCCAGGCATAACTAAGTCATAAAACTACAGAAGCCACTTGGGCAGTGATCCCCAACCAGTAGCTCGTGAGTAACATGTTGCTCTTCAACCCCATGGATGTTGCTCCCAGTGGCCTCAAAGCAGGAGCTTATTTTTGAATTCCAGGCTTGGAGGAAGGTTTTGGTTGTATAAGAACCAGGTGCACTGCCAAACAGAGCCTCAATATAGGCTGCCAATCTGCATAGGGGCTACCAAATGGCCAATCACAGCACTTATTTGGCACCCCAAGAAAAATTTTCATGCTAGCATTGCTCCCCAACTCCTTTTTCTTCTGAATGTTGCTCACAGCCTCAAAAGGTTGGGGATCCCTGCAATAACGCATAGCTTGTGTTATGAGCATATATTTTATTACAATACTTTTCTTGCATTTTTCCAGGTATGGTTTCAGAACAGAAGAGCCAGGCATCTCCCAAGAGCAACCGCTTTCCAGTCACCCCAGGAAAGGAAATCCCCATCTTCAGAAAGACCTAGATCCTTCCTCCATAGAGAAGCACAGTGCCCCGAGGCGTGGAATCAAGCTCTGAACCCCCCAAATACACAGCCAGGTGATAATCACCACAATGACTCTTGTACTTAATTGGATGTTTCATACTTTTTTAAATGGAGGTTTCCAAGATATCATTCCACTGCCTTGAAATTTTTACCTTTTTTTTTTGGAGGTGTTTTTTTGGAGAAGACAACTTCATCAACATGTTCTCCAATGAGTGAAGTCATAATGAAGAGGGAAACCCCACTCTCTTCACTGGTTACCATCTCATGTTAAAGGAGATTTTGACCTATATTTTAGTATTTTCTATTACAACTAGATATTGTAATATTTGATGATTGCTTTTAAACAGCAGACTGGTATCTGCTACTTGCTGATTTGTTTCTACAGTTTACTAGACTTTCATCCATTTATCTATATTTCAAAGATATTTTATACTGTATACATATAGGACCTTGTTTTAAACCATAGATGTGGTAAGCTTATGAACTTAGGAATATAAGAAGAGTTAATATATAGTTTGATGTTTTGTTTTTCAATAAAGATGTTATGTTATTATTTATAAAAGTATATATAGCCAAGCCTACTTGTTTTGTTGTGACATCAAATCAATTCACAAATTCGCCACCTTAAATATTAGACACACAATGGGGGAGATTGCCATATTTCTGTTTGCTTCCTATTTCATGGTGGCTCTCTCTTGTCCAAACTGAATAAATTGCCTCCCACTTCACATGGCAACATGGATACATTATTATAGTGGCCAATGGGAAATACCGTCCCTCAAGTCCATGAATGTGACAAGAAATAACAGAGTGGAGGAAATTGTGAAAAATAAACATTGGCAAAGTTAAGATTTGGAAAGAAAGTAGAAAGGTAAAAAAGTGTTACAAGACAAGGGAAAGAAGTAGACAAGGTGCTTATCAACAACAGCTATCACAACCCCCACAACTGCAATACAGAAGGACTAATTTATGATAGACATTAACCACAGATGGGAACCAGTGCCATGGCAGTTGTTGACTTATTTTTCTCAGAGTTTAATATTTCACTAACTCTAACCCTTCTCTGCATTTTAATAAACACATTGTTTTTACTCACCCACATTTCTTACCCCTTAATTTGTCTATTTCTTCCATCTCCTTTCAAGTCTTATTTCTCCTTTTAAGTTTTTTTTACCCTTTTCAGCTCTCCAATCCTTAACATCCCAAGTTGTTCTAATACAACCAACCAAATGCTTTAACATTGATATCTCCAAAATGGTATCACACAGTAAAGACCACTCTGGCAGCTAATCTGCCCATGTATGTGGCCCTCCAAAGGCCTCCCAGATGGCCAAAAATTGGCAAGATCTTGATCGGGCAGGCTTGTTTTTTTTGTCGGATTGAGGACCACGTTGGCTCATTGATGCAGTTCTTACTCCAACTTTTCATATACCCTTCATTGTAATGTGATTGTTTGGTCCTAGGGCCCACCAAACACATTATCACGATATCGCCCACCCAAGGTGGGCCTGTCAAGGGAAAGATTCACTCATTAGGTGACTTACTGTGTATGGCCACCTTACCTAACTGTATAAGACAAGAATCTAGTTGATGAGGGTACATCTTAGAGAAGGGTTTGAAACTTTCAGGAATGACTATGGGGCAATTGGTGTGGAAATACTTCAAAAAGCCCAATATGAAGATCTGTTAGACTGACATTTGGGAAGAAAACCTATGCATGTGTTGTCTCAGTCACATTCTGAAGGTGGAATTTCAGATATGTTTGATATTTTTTGATATTTTTGTAAATATTGATGAATGGCTAACACAGCAGTGTCCTTTGCTCTGTTTGTCCCTTAGAGGGGGCTTGATTAAATGCTGGCCCTTGAAGTGGGGAAATTTAACCAAATGTTCAAAAACCACATCTGTAATGGAAGCTAAATTTTGAATTCAGATTCTAAGGTCATTAACTGGAAAGACAATACAATTTATATACTAAAACATCTTATTTAAAACCCAACATGGATAGTACTTGATTCACTTTTCAGCAGCAAAGGCTGTTTATTTCCCCTAATTGTGTAAAGATTTCCCTGTGGCAGAATTTAGGAGAATGTTATGATCCTGCACGAATCTTGTTTTTTAGGTCTGTAGGTTCAGTTTAAACTTTTGTCAAGTAAGTTTGGTTTGTTGAATATTATTTCACTGTAGGATCCCCCCCCTTTCTTTACTTTGCCTTTGCAAATTCCATGAAAAAATATACCCATAAAAATTTAAATATCTTAATATTATTTCACAACTTAGATTTATTATTTAGATTATTTTTTACTAATCACCTAATTATTATACTATGGAGTTTCTAATTTGCTAAAATATGACTAGAACTTTTCATCACTATTCTCAAATATTTATTTACCAAGTCCACCCTGTGTAAGTGTATTAGAGTAAAAATAATGCCCCTTTTGATCTTTTTTTAAAGAAGAGGTGACACATTGATCTCTCTTGATCTAAGATAGATATTCAGGGCTGCTATCAAAATCCTACTTTTGCCTCCTTTGGTGCCCAATACAGGTGTAATGGAGTGAGATCCCATACGTAGCCATACAAAATATAAATGCTGATGATCGCTGATACATTAGATAGGTATAAGAAGAGGTTGGATGGCTTTTAAGAAGTGAGGGTTATGGGAGATAGCTTATAGTCCAAGTTGCTCCAGGGACTGCTCCGATTACCATCTTGGAGTCAGGAAGGATTTATTTCCCCCTCTGAATTTTTTGCCTTCATCTGGATCAAATAGCATTTAGGCAGGTTATATATAGAATTGACAAATTGAACTTGATGGATGTGTGTCTTTTTTCAACCTAACTTACTATGACTCCAACAATGATAGGGTCCGTAACAGCTGTACACCTGTTAACAATTGTTTTTTCACTACTCCTTATGTTTCAAATGCACCCTAACCTGTTAGATCAGAGATGTTGCTTACCAATCCCTTCGATGTTGCTCTCAGTGGCCTCAAAGCAGGTGTATCTTTTTAAATTCCTGGATGGGAGGCAAGTTGTGGGTGCATAAAAAGCATGTGAACAGCCAGTCCATAGAGGCTACCAAATTGACAATCACTGCTCTTATTTTGCACCTCCAGGAACTTTTCATGCTTGTGTTGACCCAACTTGAGAGTTGAGTGTTTGAGTGTGGCTTATAGGTGAAAAGGGTTAGGGACCCCACATTAGATTGTAAGGGCCCTCTGATCCTATTTTTCACTCTGAAACCCCTGTTTGTTACATTATTGTAAAACTCCTGTTTGTTATAAATCAATTTAAAATGCTACATTACTTGCTGGCATTAAATAAATGATGAAGATGCAAATTTTAAATGTAAACATCGGTATTTAAGTGTACAGTTAATTTTACAACAACTTTTTTTTTTGCATTCTTGTCTGGCATTAAATGTTTCTCCATGACGACTGCCAGTCATGTTTGTTATTATATATGATATATAAATACAATTTTTAGGAAAAGATGAAGATTACACATAGTTGAAGGAAATGATGTGATCAGTGTATTCAACAGAAATGAATTACTTAGAAAAGTTTAATTCACATCAGTGTGATACAATGAGCTGCCTTATAAATGAAAAAAAAACCAGGAAATTGATTAATTGATAACGAGCACATAATCTATGAAGATATACGATCCAGATTAAAATTGGTGATATTGGTGCTTTGTGCTGCATAATTTGTTTAAATTAAAACAAAACAGAAAGTTTTAACGTAGAACATTATTGCTTTTATTCAACTTAGTTTAAAGACATAATCTAGGACTACAATGACTACAGTTCTATTTTTCAGTATGGTTCCTCTGGTTATAGTTGTGAATAAAACATGGGCTATAAATGCAGAAAATGTAAAGTCTTTGTAGAATTAAGTTTCTCTCACTTATTCTACATATTATTTCCATAAAAATACAATGTAGATTCTGCATTTAGGTGAGGTGTGAAGTAAAGAGGGAAGTCTGGGCAAGATCAAGGAGCATGTGGTGCCACCCTCACATCAAAAAGCTTCTCCTTGCCCTTTAATACACATCCTGGACACACCCACTTTCCACTGGAGATATAAACCAAGCCATGCAAGATACCTGGCATTATATCCAGAGGCACTAAGAGGCACAGACATGACTTATGATGCTGAGCTTGAGGAAATTATCTACACAGCACTAACCCTGCAAGATGACTACCCCATGTTGACTCCACTACTGAGGGACCAAGATATGATCTACCCTAGTGTCCTTGGGATGGTTAATGAGCTTAGTCCAACTATGGAAGCCCAAGAAAAACTGCAGGAGGCTTTGATGGAACTTTATTTTGTCTCGGGAATCCCACAAGGGCCTCCAATGAAGAGAACCTTGAAAAATGTATCAGAATCCAATAAGGAGACACCATTCCCTGTGATGGATACGAAGTATCAAGTCAACACCCAACCTTCCAAAGGCCATAAAAGTAAGTTTTTCCTAACTACCACAATATTTTTTTCAGGTTGCAGCAGTATATGTAGTACATTCTTTTCACAGAATGCATTATATTAACAGTAATATTGTTTTTCTTATTTCCCAACAGGGCCATTGTTTGAAGTAGAGCACAGGGAAAGCAAAAAACCTCGAATCCAGATGGATGATCATCTGCCACCTGTCAACTTCAGATGTAGAAAAAGGACAGTATATTCAAATGAACAAACCCTCTTCCTCCAGAATCAATTTGATCTCAACCCATATCCTGACTTTGTGAGCAGATGTCAAATTGCCAAGATAACCAGAATCCCTGAGCCCAGGATACAGGTGACTAAACTTACTTCTCTCTTTTTTTAATATAATGAATTATAGCTAATTATTTACATACTGGGAATCAGATAACATAAACATTTCTATACCATGGTGACTAAAAACATATGAAATGTGCTAATTTCTCTCTTTTTCATGGAATATAATATTATATGAAACTGCATCTCTAAGTGGCTGAATATGTCTTTTCATGGAACATACTGATAATTCCTAATTCAAGTTTGATATCATACCCCAAAAACATAGAAGATGGCTCCTGATAAAATTGGTCATGTGAATGATGTATAAACTCTCTGAAGCACAGTTGACACTCTAAAAATGCACCATACTAATTATTATTGTTTTTCAACAGGTATGGTTCCAGAACAGAAGAGCAAGGCATCTTCCAAGAGGGAAATGTGCTTAGAAACGTACCACCATCAAAGGAAATCCTCATCTTAAAAAAGAACCAACTACTTGAGTCCTTGTTCTTCAACTGATTAAATTGTGAATACTGAGTATTTGGTTTCATACACGTATGGACTATTGCCTGAATAACATCTGGCCAATTCTGATCATATTACTAATGCACAAAGATATTGTTCCCCCTTGTTCAATTTGAGGACATTTAGACGGGCCCAGAAAGAAGTCTTTCAGTCTCAAATTACCTTTGCACTGGATTTCATTCTTTTTAAGTACTTAAGTTTCTGACTGTGCAACAAGAATTGAAATTAATATTATAAGCACTATATTGTACTATAATGTGCAGTGCATAATTACTGGATTACTGCACACACTCATAGTAATTATTTCTAGATATTTATATTGATATTTCATCAATGTTAGGTATTCAAATTGTCTTTCTAAGTTATATTATGTAAGATGCATTTGTTTTTCAATAAAAATATTATTTTGATTACAATTTGTCTGATGTTATTTATGTTAATAATTCAGTTTGATTTTCGATAAAGAGAGCAAAGAAGAAAAGAGAGGGAAATGGAGAGAGAAGAAATAGAAAAACAGCAAAGTAAAGAAGAACTGTGGTTTTGCCAGCCGGTTGCTGCAGGAAGTAGAGCTGGGACTGGATCTGGGCTGGTGGGGCCCACAAGAACCAGATTTTTTTTTAAAATCTAGATTAAAATTAATTTTCAATATCTTTCCTTGAGTGAATAGTTATATTATTATATATAGAAAGAGTTAATCCTAAATTGTCTTGAACATTGTATAATTATTTTTCCTAGGTTAATGTAGATTGATATTAAACTAATATTTATTTTCCTTACTCTCTTTTTCAAATATCACTTATCATAGATATAGTTTTTATAACTGGGTCCATCATATTTGATGTATAATTCATTTTTATTTTTATGTACAATATTATTATGTACAATATTATTATGTATAATTATTTTTATTACAATTACTTACGTTATTACTACCAATAGTACTTTCTTCTGTTATAGGGAGTGTTTTGCTATATATATAAATTTTATGTACTGTTAATGGCAATTTAAATAAAGCTGAGTTGGTTTATGTTCTTTAGGGGTTCAGACAATATATATATGTCTTCTTTGTTGTCCAAGTGTATTTGGGGTATTATTTCTTCAGAGAAGACTATGTGTATTTGGGTTGTATTTTGGGGGACAAAGAACTCCCCTTTGATGTTTCTTAAAAGAGGGTGACACCCATACCCTTTCATTCTTACCCAGCCTCATTTCTCTATATGAAACATAATGAAGGAACTGCAATGATAATGACATGCAGATTGTGTAGGCAAAAATAGTAAATATTTCAAAAAGTTTTAGTGATCTGCATTAGTAAAATAAATAAGGCAAATGTAGTGCACCAAGCTGTTTATTCTTTAGAAACACATTTCACCCTAAAATATTAAGCATACATTGTATTAATATATTGCTTACATTTGGTAATTTTCTGTTTATAAAACAATATGTTTTTTACTTGTGTAAAAACAATAACTTGTCTTCATAGTAAGCAATTAGAAACTGTATAGAAACAGTGTTTACTATCAAGCACATTCACATGAAAGTAAAGTTTATATTTGTAATATTTAGTAAAATATTACATTATTATATTATATATAAATATTATATTATTTTATGGAAATTTATTGTGGAAAATAATGTGAATGACCTTTTGAATCCTGATATAACCATGCATTCATATCTATTTTTTTACGTTCGAATAAAATATAGAGTATGAAAACACATTTTTAAATAGTATAACTTCTTAAAGGCAGAGATAACACAGTAAAGTCATCTAGTAGCCTTTCATTTTGCCCCACAATTAAATGTCATGTGTTTGTCTCATATATTTCAGGCCAGATATTCCTGCCATATATTATTTCAATGAGAATCTATTAAGAATGCATTTTACTTATTGAAATATGCCTTTTGATGTTTCTTACAAGAGGTGTCACCCAGTGGATGCCCTTTGATCTTGCCCAGACTACCCTTTTACATATTAAACCTTATTTAAGAGCATATCTACATATTAATATTAAGCAAATTGCATGTGGATTGTGTAGGATAAACTGCTGGAGCTTCAAAGGTTTAAAGTTATTTGCATTTACATTCTGTAGGGATTTTCTAAATATGTGCATTTCAATAATAAAATGTATTAAAAGGGACAAGTTAGCTCACTCATTTAAACATTTACTGATTTTAAAATGCATTTATGAAATGTGGGAACTCTTTGTTGAATATAACTCTAACTACTTTGTTCTTTTAATCTAACATCGGGTGATGTTGTGATGCTGATTCTGTTAATGACTATAAGAGGGGGATGATTTACAGGACAGACATAATATCAAAGGCTATTGTGATACAAAACTCTACAGTTAGTATAGCTATGGGCATATATGGTTTGTGTGAAAGAGTAGAGGTGTGTGTGTATGTATGTGTGTGTATGCTGGGTTTTAATTTGGAGGGGTTGAACTTGATGGACTTTGTCTTTTTTCAACCCAATTTAACTATTTAACTATGTAACAACTTTCATTAGGTTTGTAAATCTAGAAATTGTAAACCAAAAAAGTCCAGCCAAACTAGAATCCACTATTCGACCTTATTTATTATTAAAAAAAATGCACAATTTAATCAGATTGGGGACAAACTGGATAAAATCAAGTGAAAATGCGAATCTTACTAGTTTTTTTCTGAATAGCACAATTTTTTCTGGAAAAGCCAGAATTTTTCAGACTTTTTCCAGAAAAGTGAAAAATAATCAAATTTTCTGGCTAATTTCAGTGCAGACATCTCACATTGGCTTATATGCAACCTTAATGATGCACTTCTCAAAAGCAACAGCCAAAATTAGCTAAACTGAGAAGCACTGCATGTGTCATGACCTTAAAAGTCTTCAGTGAATCTACCTTTTGATACAGATTTTTTTTCCATGTAAAAACCCATTATTCAGAAAACTCCAAATGATGTTATAATAACAACAATAACAGACTCTGTCAAATAATCAAACTTTTTCTCTGTAATAAAAAAAAACAGTATCTTGTACTTGATCCCAACTAAGATATAATTAATCTTTCTTGGAAGCAAAATCAGAATTTTACATTATTTCATGTTTACATCATTTTTTAGTAGACTTAAAGGTTAAACATTAACCTAGGAAAAATAATTATACAATGTTCAAGACAATTTAGGATTAACTCTTTCTATATATAATAATATAACTATTCCCTCAAGGAAAGATATTGAAATTTAATTTTAATCTAGATTTTAAAAAAATACAAAGAGATGTTCCAAGTTCCAGATTTGGTTTTGCCTCATCAAAGCAATTTACTATGTTCTGATTTCACTGCCGATTTTCACTTTTGATTTTTTCAGCTAAATTGAATTAAAACTCAACATCATTAAATTTTAATTCTTTGGGTATACAGTTCTCAAATATGTGATGTTGCTACAGACCCAGAGAAAGTTATTGTTTTTATACAAATCTAACCTAAAAAAACTCAAATTTGTAAGTTTACAAGCTCACAAAAAGGGAAACATTTGAAAATCTTGAATTAAATTTTGCCTAGAACAGCTCCCATTGACTTCTGTATGAACTTGAAAAGCTTTTACATACTGAAGTTTTACATTCAAGTATAACTCAAATTTGTGAGTTTTTGTTTAAAGACAATAGAATTGTGTAAGAATTTGAATTGGAACTTTGATCAATCACCTTCTTAATTGGTTTCATATATTTTACTAATCTCTAAAAACCTTTGAAATACAAACAATTTCTTCAACACAATCTGTTATCATATTAACAGGCTACCTATTATGTTTGTTATGTTTATCTTTGGAAACAATAACGTCATGTAAAAGCATTTATAGACATATAACAGTAATTTGCAGATTATACTCCCAGATGATGTTTAATGCATAAAGGGCTTTTCAGAACAAGTCTCTTTGTTCATCTGAAATACATTTTTTTCTGTAGAAATAATTTATCAAAGGAATATCACACCCAGCATTATATAGAAGGCCACATGCAACACATGGAACACATGCGTGGAACTAATTTTTTTAGACCTGGACACTGACCCAAAACTCGCAGCCTGCCACCCAGAATGCAACCTGCATATTTACCCACTTGGATCCTCTACCCAACTCTGGCACACAACTGCCTTATCCACAACATGCAGACCACCATTAAACAGGAAGTCCTGTTGCTGTAAAGTGGTGACATCATCAAAAGTGTGAGGAGACAGAAAAAATGTTTTGTAAAATATAGACCATATAAAATAAGAAATATAGATAAGACCCACAACCTGACCCACATCTACACCCACACCCTCATCCCACAGGGTGCCATCTGCAGGACTTATTTATTAGAAGTCAGATTTTATTGGTTCAGAGGTTTTGGAAACCACAATTAAACTCACAAACTCTAAAACCACAATTGTCACTTTATTTAGTGAAACATGAATAAGCATACCTTGAAAACCTCTCAAATTCGAGTTTTTCTGTAGAAGAAAAAAATCAGAAAACCTCTAAAACGCCAAAGTCATTTAAATCCCATTGACCTCGAAACACTTCGACAACTTTTACTTGGCTAAAGTTTTGCCTTCAAAGTTTTAGTGGGTTTACACTTAAGGGTAGATTTACTTAGGTCCGAATTATCGAAGTAAAAAAACTTCGAAATTCAACCCTTGAAGTTTTTTTAAAGGGCTTTTTCGAACGAAAATGGACCTATTTCAATCGAATAGGTCCATTTTCGATCGAATAAAAATCTTTTTCGAATCGCTTGATTGCATCATTCACATCGAACGATTCGAAGGATTTTGAGCAAAATCCTTCAAATTCTTGGAACTTAAATGGCAATTCAGCAGCTTTAATTGATTTTTTTAAATCAAATTTTGGGCTATTCGATAGTTGAAGTAGCCCAAAATTACAGCGAAACTTATTAATGTGCCCCTTAGTAAATCTTGAATTTTTAGACCTGTTAAGAAATATGGGAAAAAACCACAAAAATAAAGGTAAACCATCTCCAACACTAATGGACCATGTGCTTTCATGTCTGTCCTGGATTATAGATTTCTCATTTTCAGAGAAGAAAAAAATGAGACTGGTTAAAATGAATAAATAGAACTCATACCAGATTGTTCATAAAAATATACAATTTTATTGATTACCAAGCAATAAATAAAAATACATATATTTATACCATTATATGCCAACCATTGCCTTAAGATAAAACAAATTGACTTCTATAATATAGTATTGTGTTTTGCCATACATAGCATAAACTGTACTCCGTATAACACAATACAGTGAGAAGTGCTGATAAAGCAAATATATTTATATAATGTCCCATGGGACCAATAATGAATAAATTATTGATACATTTATATCAATGTGTGGTCTTTTATGGACTAAAGCCCTACACTTTCAGTAAATACAAATTGTTAAAATAAAGAGTAATAATTGAGTATATGAAAATATCCCATACCTTTAACAAAATGTTTGAATATTTACAATATTTCAGTTATACATTAAGGGGCATCAAAGGTAAAGTAGTAGTTCATTTGTCTAGGCGCAACAAAAAATTGTCATTTGAAAGCTCTTTAAAGATACAGGAATTCAGTCATGACTCTGGGTGCAGCAACACGTAAGGGAATATTTTGGTTTAGCCCCACATGTCTGGATACTGGGGTTCTCTGTAGGTAAAGCATCTGGGTTCTTCTGCAGCTGCTGATTTGTTTTCTTGGGGAAACTGAGAATTGGTAGCTCTGAGCAGATGCCTGGCTCTTCTGTTCTGGAACCAAACCTGGAGAAATTCAAATATATGAATTGTTAATCAAAAAGACAACACAGTAAGCGAGAAGTTTAGAAAGGATGAGTGATAGCATAGAAAGTTGCACTCAGTGTTCAATATACATAGATCTAAATAATCTATATATGAGATATATATATATAATTTAAATAATAAATATACTATAGACACTTGTTATGGAAAATATACACTTTATCAGTGGTCTCCAACCAGTGACTCATGAGCAACATGCTCCTCACCAACCTATTGAATGTTGTTCCTAGTGGCCTTAAAACAGGTGCTTATTTTTTAATTCCTGGCTTGGGGGCAAGTTTTGGTTCATCGTATCCCATATTTGGCACCCCCCGTAACTTTTTGCATGCTTGCACATTTGTGGATCACAGGTAAAAAAAGGTTGGGTATTCGTGCTGTATATTGATATTAATATAGACATTATCAAGCTATGTCCTCGCACAAAGGGAGATCATGGGTTTTAGATTATGTATAATGCATACGAGCATTTGCACTTCTAATTTAATAACGTTTCTTCAGTATTGTGGTACAAAATGTCCATTAAAAGTAATAATTACCTGAATTCTGGGCTCTGGGATTCCAGTTATCTTTGCAATGTGGCATCTTTTAAGAAAGTCTGGATAGGGATTGAGATAAAATTGATTTTGGAGGAAGAGGGTTTGCTCCTTTGAATAAATGGTTCTTCTCCTACACCTGTTGGGTGCCGATGGTAGTACATGATCCATCTCTATTCTGGGCTTTTTACTTTCCCTCTGGTCTTCTTCACAAAATGGCCCTGGATGAAGAGAACATCAATATAAATATAGCTCATCAATATAAAGAAAGCTTCCAAACTGGCCTCCATAGGGGTGGTCAAGCCTGAAGTCAAATGCTAATTCATTCATATTATTGGGTTATATAAAGGTCAGTCAGAAGGCTACTACTATTATATTTCATATATCTAAATACAATATGACTAAGCCAAATACAAAATGTATAGAATAGATAAAGACACTTACGTTTACAGCCTTTGGGTGTCTTATTGCTGTTAGGTTTGGCATAGATCCCAGTAGATAGTGTCTCCTGCTTGGGTTCTAGGAGATGATGCTTCATGCTTCTGTTAAAATGATAATCTTGTGGGATCCCAAGGACAGAATAAAGTTCCCTTATAGTCTCCTGCAAGATTCCATGGTTTTCCACCCCTGAATAAGAATCAGGAAGCATGCGAAAAAGTCTGGAGCAGGATTTGGTTCGGTCCCTCGGTGATGGACATGACACAGGATAGTCATCTTGTAAGGTCAGTGCTGTGAAGATTATTTGCTCAAGTTCAGAGTCACAAGTCATGTCTGTGCTGCTAAGGGCCAATGAGCAGAATGTTAGCTCTCCATGTTCAGGCAGCGTTTATATCCCCCAGAAAGAAGTGGGAGTGGCCAGGATATGATTTGGGGAACAAAAAGAACCACTTTGATGTCACTACAAAGAGGTTGACATGACACCTGTACCCCTTGATCTTTCTCAGACTTCAGTTGGCCCTTTAGGTGCACAGTCACCATTGTCTTTATATGTAGATTGGATGACAGACATGGCAGTCAGTAAGTCTTTCCAGCCCTTATGGAATCTGCCCACACAGTCTGTCTTGTTCAATGTAATAACCAATCTTTGCATAGTAATTTTATTCTTCTGTTCCTGTATGTTTCTGTATATATATATATAAACATACAAACATGCAACTACAAACCAGTTACATTTTAATGACCTTTAATAAATCATGTACAGGTATGGCACCCCCTATAAAACCTGTTATCCAGAAAGCTCTAAATTACAGAAAGGCCATCTCCCATAGACTCCATAATGATCAAATAATCCCAAAATTTTAAAAAGTTATTTATTTTTCTCTGTAACAATAAAACAGTACATTGATCCCAACTAAGATATAAGTAATCCTAATTGAAGCAAAATCAGCCTATTGGGTGTTAATGCTTACATGATGTTCTTGTAGACTTATGGTATGAAGATCCAAATTACAGAAAGATAGGTTATAAAGAAAATCCCAGGTCGCAAGCATTCTGGATAATAGATCCCATAACTGTATAAAGATTTTTAAACAGTGCAGTTTCCCATTATGATTACATATATACAACTCTGTAACCATATATGTAAATCATGATATATAATAAAAATACAAAGAGTCCATATAATCTGGCCATATTGTTCTCTATAGATGCCTTCATCTTCTCCATAGTGAACATTTGCTGTATTTTAGTTAAACATTCTGGGGAAAAAGTCCATCAACCGGAGTGAAGCAAGAGTCCATCTGACCACAGCAAAACATATCACGTCAAGCCTTAAAGGGGTGGTTCACCTTCAAGTTAACTTTTAGTATATTGTAGAAGGGCCAATTCTAAGAACCTTTTCAATTAGACTTCATTATTTATTTTTCATAGTTTTTTAATGATTTGCAATTTTCTTCTCTTTCTTTGCAGCTTTCAAATGGGGGTCACTGACCCCATCTAAAAACAAATGCTGTGTAAGGCTACAAATGTATTGTTATTGTTACTTTTTATTACTTATCCTTCTATTCAGTCCCTCTCCTATTCATATTCCAGTCTCTTATTCAAATCAATGCAGGGTTGCTAGGGGAATTTGTACCCTAGAAACCAAATTGCTGACACTGCAAACTAGAGAGCTGCTGAATAAAAAGCTAAATAACTATAAAACCACAAACAATAAAAAATGAAAACCAATTGCAAATTGTCTCAGAATATCAATCTCTACATCATACTAAAAGTTAACTCGAAGGTGAACAACCCCTTTAAGATGACCATACATACAGAGATCCTCTTATTTGGGGAGGTCGCCAAACGAACAGATTTATCCCCAATATTTCCATATGGACAATACCAACTATATCTGAAGAAGAGGCAGGCCCCCGAAACGTTACATCATATGACTAAATAAACGTGCAGGAGACTTTCCCACTTCACTGGCCTTCTGTGTTTGGCAAATTTGTTCTTATGGACAATACCAACGAACCAGAGTGGTCCTTCATCCGTCAGGATTTTTAAACCTGCCATAAATCGATTGGGTAAGCCCATCAGAGGGCCCCCAATACACTGGCCAATACTTGATGTTGGCAGCTTATATTGGTCTGTATATGGGGGCTTTTAGAGCAACTGGAGAATTATTTAGCTATGGGACAAGACCACCAGCTATGTATGAAAGAATCAGTGTCTGGACACCCACCAAAACACAGCGAGGAAGTTGTAGGGTCGTTTGATTCAAAATTCCTTGTTTGCGACATTCCTAGAGAAAAATCTAGATTTGTCCAAAATATTGTTCCAGTCATTTGGAGTTGTTTCCAGGCCCAAATCTTGAATCAGACCCAGTTGAATTAGACAGGAGAAGGCTATATATTCTGGACAAAGCACCTGTTCCATTTGGAGACATTTCATGTAAGGTTTGAAAACAGTTGAAATCAGATCCTGAATGTGACGAACGGTGGATAAAATAGTTTTCCATCTAAAGAAGCCTTAATTCTTTGACAAGAAGTAGTTATGCTAGGTCTATGATTTGGTGTGAGGTTTAGAAGAAGGCGCCTGGATCAAGGTCCATTTGATCTCCAATATACATTCCTGCCACGTTCTCTGTTCTGTGAAGATACCTGGAGACGATGGTACCTCAATCCACTAGTCTCTTCACACCTAATAAATATGGTCATCCATACGGCCATTCAGTTATCCAATGTAGGGGTGCTGCCACAGCTCAGGGACTGTGAGTGAACCCCATGATTACAGTGCAAAGCTGATTCAATAGGGCAGGCTTGGGACCACGGCCAAAGGCAGTGAACGTAGTTCAATTAACTCAATTTGGACCTAAGTAGTTTACAAGATCAATAGAATTGGCATAATATTCTGAAGCATTTGGAACAAATATTATGGGGCATTTCACAAATTTTACTAAACAAACAAATATATTACTTCTATATGTGGCTATATTGGCCTGTTCCACTCCAGATGTGATTTCTCTAATGGATAGTCAGAATCAGGTTCAGTGGGTGCAGTAAACAGGGTGGGAACTAGGGGTAGGCAGAAGAGACACAAGCCTAGGGTGCAAAGCTGGTGGCACTAGGCACATACCTTCTCTGCTGCCTACCCTAGTCAAGTCCGGTGTCATTGTTCTGCTCCCAGTGTGTTATTGTCTGTACACACCTATTCGCTCGTGTGCGCTGGTGGGAAGCAATCAGGTTGCCCAGGGCATCTTTCCAGCCTGGCCTGGTACTGTTAGTAAACCAACATCATACGTTGCTATTCAAAGTAAATCATCAATATATCCTACCAAATGAGATCATTATTATTAACACCATTTAATAGAAAGAAATAACTTATCTAGATTTAAAATTTGTAGACAAGATCTACAGTCTGGGGCCCATTTACTAGCAATCAAATTTGAGATTTTCCCCCCCCCCCCACAAATCACAAAATAAATTGTGGTTCTAAAAATCTCTAAACATTTTGTAAAAACTACAAAAACATCTAAGGGAAAACCTTGACAAGTAAAAATTTTCAAGGAAGCTGCACTGCTCCTGTAGGACTGCTTCCAATCAATTTGGACTTTTGGATTATGTCTCCACTAGAAATTGTCATAAAGACTCAAATTTTTTGAGGATTTTGTATTTTTTACCGCATCGGTTGTCAGGTTTTTTTCATTCATAATTTTTATAATCTGAATTTTTAACAAACTGGATGACCACTGTGGTTTTAGAGTTTGCTAGTTTAACCGTGGTTTCAGAAACCTCTAAAACCACGATATTCCAACATTTAATAAATAAGCCTCCACTTCTTGCTAAACCTTTTTTCCAGACGTCTTGCTTTAAATTCAAACCAGGTACATCCTATCACATTTTCCCACAACAAAGACTTTGAGTGGATTTTTTCACCCACTTTGAAGGATCTGCCGTACCTTGAAGTTCTGACACCTGTAACTTCTTATCCCAAGTAGGAGGCCACCTCATAACACCTCACCTCAAAAGAATCATAAAGCCAAGGGTGCATACTGTATAAACCTGCTCAATTTAATCCGGATTGGAAGCCTTTGATCTCAAGTAACAAACAATACATCTGAATATACCTTGTCAGGAAGTGTCAGCTTTTCCTTCAACATACTGAAGCAACAAAGAACCAACAAAAATGACAGTTGACATAAACCTGGAAAATATACATAAACCAAGTAGGTTAGCCTTACTGCTGTACTGTCAACTGTTTCTTTGATCATTAATGTTCCCAAACCATTCCAAACCATTAAGGGTCCCAAAAGAGTGAAATGAAGACATGGCCAGGGTGACATTTATTGTGAATGCTCAGACCTCCTCTTCCACCCATGTCAACCAAGTCACATCATGATGAAAATGTTGCAAAATGGTGCCGTTTTTGGGGCAAGTTTACTTTATTACTGTGTCCTGCTGTCGTGTATTTAAAAGCTGAAGGCCATCTGTTTGAGAATCTAGTAGGAAGGTGCATGGGAATCTATGATAAACAATCAAAGCCATTGGAGATGCCTTTAGAAACAGTTACTAATATATTAATTGAACAAGTTAAAGAAGTTCAGGAGACTGATCCAGTATATTGTGGATAGGCACAAGAAGTATGTATAGGCCCAAGAACCTTTAAGACCATTTAATTAGCAGTTTTGTGCATTATTTTGTGTTTATAAAATAGACCTTGTATATCATTATACTTACTTAGGCTTAACCAGTCATTTTTGAAAATGCAACTAACCAGCATTAACTAGAATTATAATTTACATATATAGCAAACATCAAATCCAGGTTGTGGTGAATCAAATGGTCACACGCAGGTCGCTGCTGCA
>CM044436.1:122767688-122778703 GCA_024363595.1 Xenopus borealis
AACTGACCAGCAGGTGGCGCTGTTGTAACACAATTTATTTATATTAACACTACATGTATCTCTTAATATCTTGGGATTTAAATAAATAATGAATGTAAATGACAAAAGTGCTTAGACTAGATCCCTCATCAATTTTACATTCACTTGTTTTCTTATCCTTAAAATCTCCACCCCCCATGCCAGCATTTCTATGTGTGTTATTACCATTAATAATACCATTAATAAATAACAAATAGTGCTTTATCCGCATTATTCTATTTGTGCTTTCACTTCTGGCTGTCTCTGATACACTCTTGTTGTATAATTATAGTCTTTGGATTAGGCTCCTGAAATAGACGTGTGTATATTTAAATAGCTTATCCTTATTAAGGGGTTAAATAAAGAATTTCTATGTATAAAATGTAATCCTGACATATTGGCTATTTGTGGCCCTGCACAGAATCTAGGGTTTTCCAGTTCAGGATCCAAATTTGCTTATACAGGGAGGGAAATCACTTGACTTTTCATCACAAAATGTCTGACTTTTTACACCCCCTAATGTACATATAGAAATTGGGATTTAGCCTTTTTCAGCAGAATTTGGCCGAATCCTTTTGCCTGGCTGAATCTAATCCTAATTGACATATGCAAATGAGAGGCATGGAGGGAAATCACACGGCTTTTTGTTTGGATTTGGTTCGGGATTCAGCCTTTTCAGCACAATTCGGATTTGGCCAAATCCTTGTGTCTGGCTGAACCGCATCCGAATCCTAATTTGCATATGTAAATTAGGGGTGGGGAGGGAAATCACATGACCTTTCCTCACAAAACATGGAAGAAGAAAAAAGTCTCCTTTTTCCTTTCCCAACGTTAATTTGCATATTCAAATTAGGATTTGGTTTGGGATTCAGCCTTTCTCAGCAGAATTCAGATTCGGCCAAATCCTTGTGCCTGGCTGAACCGAATCCTAATTATATATGCAAATAAGAGGCGGGAGAGGAATCATGTGACTTTTCATCACAAAGCACATACAAAAAAACGTTTCCACTTTTACATTTCCCAGCCCTAATTTGCATATTCAGATTAGGATTTGGTTTGGGATTCAGCCTTTCTCAGCAGAATTCAGATTCGGCCAAATCCTTGTGCCTGGCTGAACCGAATCCTAATTATATATGCAAATAAGAGGCGGGAGGGAAATCATGTGACTTTTCATCACAAAGCACATACAAAAAAACGTTTCCACTTTTACCTTTCCCAGCCCTAATTTGCATATTCAGATTAGGATTTGGTTTGGGATTCAGCCTTTTTTCAGCAGGATTCGGCCAAATCCTTGTGCCTGGCTGAACCCAATCCTAATTTACATATGAGGGAAATGATGTGGCTTTTCATCGCAAAATAGCAAAGTAAAAAAAAAAGTTTCCACTTTTTCCTTTCCCACCCCTAATTTACCTATGGAATTTGGATTTGGTTCAGGATTCAGCATTTTTCAGATGGATTCGGCCGAATCCTTGTATCTGGCTGAACCAAATCTTAATTTGCATATGCAAATTAGGGGTGGGGAGGGAAATCACGCACAAAACAAGGAAGTAAAAAATTGCTTCCACTTTTTACTTTCCCACCCCAAATGTTCATATGCAAACTAGAATTCAGTTTGGTATTCAGCCGAATCTTTCATAAAGGATTTGGTGAATCTGTATTTTAAATAGATGCTATGGTTTCAGAAGGCAGGCTCTAAAACTACCATTTGGGTTGGTGGGGGGCTTCTTTAGATTTGTGACCCATGTCAGTTTTTCTGGCTTTCATTGGACTTGACCCAAGCAACTGTCACCTGATAAAAACTATATGACATATGTTACTCCATGCTGCTTTGTAGCCTTCAAGTGCTGATCTTTCCTTCTTGTCCATGACTGTAGGTCTGCCCCAGCTGCTGGCCCCCCTGCTGCCGCCCCAGGTGATGGAGCTCCCCAAGGCCCCCCAAATCTCACCAGCAACAGGAGGCTCCAGCAGACACAGGCACAGGTGGATGAGGTAAGTGGACAATATAATTTAGGTGGGATAGTGCAGATGGGTGAGTCCTTCGCTGAGTTTATATTGTCATTCTTCTCACCTACGTGACTTTGCATTCTGTCTCCTTTCTGCAGGTAGTGGATATTATGCGTGTGAATGTAGACAAGGTTCTGGAGAGAGATACCAAGCTATCCGAGTTGGATGACCGTGCAGATGCCCTGCAGGCTGGAGCTTCTCAGTTTGAGACTAGTGCGGCCAAGCTCAAGCGCAAGTACTGGTGGAAGAATATGAAGGTTAGTCAGCTGGGACAGATTTCTCCCTCTTCTGCATGTTACTCTTATTCCTTATTTTATATTGAACAGATTGACAATCCCCAAATATCAAGCCCAAGTACATAGTTAAATGTCCATCAAGTTCAACCCTTTCAAATTGGGGATGCACCGAATCCTTTGCAAAAGATTTGGCCGAATACCGAGCCGAAGCTGAATCCTAATTTGCATATGCAAAGGGTGGGACGGGGAAACTTTTTTTACTTCCTTGTTTTGCGACAAGTCACAAGATTTCCCACCCCGCCGCTTATTAGCATATGTAAATTAGGATTTGGTTAGGCCGGCTGAATCGGAATACTGCTGAAAAAGGCCGAATCCTGCCTGAATCCCAAACCGAATCTTGAGTTCAGTGCATCCATACTCCAAATGAAACCCATCATCCATACAATCACACAGACTATATATACCCAGGGCCGCCATCAGGGGGGACAACAAGTGGCCCAGGGCTGAGCGAGCTTGCGAGCGCAGCAGCGAGCGCTCACCTCCCGCTGAAGTCCAGCGCAGAATGCGGAAGTGCCGAACGTTTGCGAAGCCCTGAAGCGCCGAAAATACCCAAAATCACGAAAGGAGCTGGCACATGAGTACCCGAAGTCACTAAAACAGCTATAACTGAAGTCCTGAAGCCACGAGTTCAATTCTACTGATTTAAAAAATATTTTTTTGGGGCCCCAATTTTTTTTTTAACTTGTCGGGGGGGCCTGACCACCAATTTTTGAAAAAAAATTTTTTTATGGGGCCCCAATTTTCTCTTTAACTTGTCGGGGGCCCTGACCACTTTTTTTAAAACACGTTTTTTTAAATGGGGGGCCTGCCGCCAAATTTTTTTTAACTTATAAGGGAGCGTTGGGGGGGTTACGTTTTTAGCGCTGATGTCTGTGTGGTCTTTTAACTTTGATGTGGAGTGGGCAGGGATTAGGGGCGGGGCTTGGGTGCTACTGTGGGCGGGGCCCCGAAAATTTTTTTGTACGGGGCCCCATGATTTCTAATGTATATACCCATACACTAACTGTAGAGTTTAGTATCACAAAAGCTTTTGCTATTATGTCTGTCCTGTAAATCATCCCCCTCTTATAGTCATTAACAGAATCAGCATCACAACATCACCCGGCAGTGCATTCCACAACCTCACTGTCCTCACTGTGAAGAACCACCTACTCTGTTCCTTTAAATGAAAGTCCTTTTCTTCTAGTCTGAAGTAGAACCCTTATTATCCAAGCACCCTATGCTCTTCACATAAAGTCGTTCAGCATTTCATCTAATATCCACGAGTCAAAGCTCTAAATGCTCGGAGCTTTCAACTCCAAATAGTCTCATTGCACATCTGTGTTCCATTTTTTTCCAGCCATATCAGTGATCCTGTATCTAAACATTATGGGGATTAAAGGATAGGTAAACTTTTAAAATAAGTGAATGTAAAATTGATGAGGGGGCTATTCTAACCACGTTCCAAGATATTAAAGAACTAGTAAACGTTTCTTTTTTCTATCTGTAAATTTGCTCTAAACAGCCCCCCAGATTAATGTACCTTAGTCCCTGCTGCAAGTCTGCTCTGGTTTCTGTGTTATCAGCAGCTTGTTTCCCCTTCTTCCTGGTGCAGAGTGAAGCCCGCCCCTTAGCTTTCTGAGCTGACCTTATCTCTGTGACTAGTCCTGGAGATCATTTGCATACTATGACATAGCAGAGAGCAGTGTGTGTAGCAGCTTTTGCTTGGGGAAACTAGCTTACTAATGAAACACTGGCTCCCTCTTCCTCTCTATTGTGGAACAGCAGCAAATGGACTGCTCAGTAAACTAAGGGGCTGGGCTTCACTCTGCACCAGGAAGAAGGGGAAACAAGCTGCTGATAACACAGAAACCAGAGCAGACTTGCAGCAGGGACTAAGGTACATTAATCTGGGGGGCTGTTTAGAGCAAATTTACAGAAAGAAAAAGAAAAACATTTACTTTTCCTTTAAGGGATACATGTACTGTTAATATGAATGAATTTTGTTACAACAGCGCCACCTGCTGGTCAGTTTCCCACCAGTCTGACCACCAAGTAGTCAAGGAAGTTGTCAGGAGAAAGAAAGAGGCTGATGTTGGAAAGAAAAGTAGAAACCTTTCTCACATCTTTCCTAAGCAGAACAACATCAGAACAGCCAAAATTAATTCAAATTAACAAAGTACATGTAGTAACAGTACATGAAGATACAAATTAAGGATAGATCCGTTACCTGGAAGACCCCAGGTCCCGAGCATTCTGGATAACAGGTCCCATACCTGTATTTGCACGTGACACCAGCCAGTGAAACCTGTGAGGACACCACCCCCCGTTTCTGCATACTTATACTCTCTCTCTTTTTCCCTGCAGATGATGATAATTATGGGTGTGATGTGTGCTATCATCCTCATCATAATAATTGGTAAGTGATGGATTGCAATAGCTTGTGTGTGTGTTTGTGTAGCTTTGCTATTGCACATGCCTATACTAACCTCTCCTTTTTCTCTTTTGCCTTCCACTCTTCTCCCCCCGCCCTTATGCTTTCTTCCCCTCTGCCCCAATTTAACCTGCCTTGTTTATCACTCACTATGGCACCCCTTCCCTTTTTTTTTCCTTTTTGTTTTTCTCTCTTTCAGTTTACTTCAGCACCTAAGGACAGCGTACTCTTCCCGTCTTTCTGTCTCTATCTCTTACCCCCCCTTTCGCCGGATCTCTCATCTACACCCCCAGCTGGGACCAGACAAACTTCAACATATCTTCCTTCCTGCCTATCCCCTCTCTCTATAAAAAGGGAAGTGGGGGTCCTTGTATTGTGCAGATGCTCTCCCCCCGCTTCCTTCTGTAAATACCACTGACCAGATACCCCTAACTTATATACACGCACACACGTATCTATATATTTAATTTGTCTGTGCGCAGGTTTTTATGTTCCTTGTTTACCCGTAAAGCTGTGTGTCTGTGATGGTCTTACCCGCTGGGGGGGAGGGGTAATCACCCCAGAACTGGTCTCCGTCCACCCCCTAATGAAATGCAACCATGATCTCTGTGCAAGTGGAGGGGTTAAAGGAGGAGGGTTGTATGTGTGTAATATATATATAGAAATATAAATTTGCCCTCCTCCCCTTTCCCCCCTTCTCTTTACTCTCTTCTCTCTCTTTAAACCCCAGATGTAGATATATATGCTGTGTCACAGCAGGGAGTGGCTTAAAGTACAAAGTTACTATATCACCCTATGTGCAGTTTGCTCAGTTTTCCTACTATGGGTTGTAGGCTTGTAGTTGGCCCCCTTCCCTGCCACTAATCTGGAGGGACATAGTGTAAGGGTTGGGGTATTCCCAATCTACTGCCTCGTTTCCTACCCGTCGATTAGGCCCCCTTGTGCATACGGTGAGTCAGCCTTGCAGGAGGAAGGATCACCTGAGAGAGGAAGTTTAGCAAAGGAGGTGGATTGGATCTTACCATTGTGAATATGGGGGGTTTTGCCTGTACAGGGTTATTACAAAGAATAGCAGTGTTACCAGTGAGGGTATCACTTTCTGTAGTTAATACCCCAGTATGGAACTGTAGGGGGCACCCTGTTACCCCACTCTGTACTACACTGGCATCGCAGGAGATGTAGGGACACCATGATGCTCATCCCTACCCCCTGTATGTGCCCTGCCAAGTCTTCCCCGCTCATTAAGTACCCCTCTAATTGCGCCTGCATGGGATCAGCCATTATGTAGCTGGCACCAGGATGGGCAATAAGACACACACAACTGAGAGATATCTACCCCTGTCTGCTTGCCCCCACTTTCCCTGGTGTGTCTTATTGCCCTGTCTGCCTGAAATCTCTTTATTATGAGGGGGGGGGGGGAGTGTGTGGCCAAGGGCGGTAGTGTAAATCCTCCCCCCTCTCTCCTTGTTAACCCTCTGAATTATCCCTCCTCCTGCCCCACAACATAAATATTACAAATAAATGTTGTTTAAAACCAAAATCCCAGTCTTTGGACTTTTTTTTTGAAGTATGGGATGATCTGATTCTCACCAACACCCCCCAGGGCAACTAAAGGAGGGAGCTTATCACATAGGGAACCAGCTGGGTTTCTGATGATATAAATCATAGAGCATATTCCTCAAACTACCTGCAAAGAAAAAGAGGCGGTTATTTTCCACAAATATATTGTCTGATGTTGGGAATTGAACCAAAGGAGTCCTGTGAAGCGGTGGAAGAGTTGCCCTCCATTATTTTGGCATCCCCCATAATCTTTCTGTGCATGTGCTCAGAAGGTATCACACCTATTACCAGTCATCCAATGTAACACTGAGAGGTTACCCGCAAAGGTATCTTCAGGGTGTTTAAGGTATGGCTGAAGGGGATGCTGGGAGATTTGAGTGCTGTGGAATATATCAGTGCTTTATAAACACTAGTTAATTATTTCTAATATTAAAGGTTGTTGTTTGCCTTTAAATTAACTTTTAGAATGATGTAGAGAGTGATATTCCGAGACAATTTGCAATTGGTTTTCATTCTTTATTTTTTGTCGTTTTTGAGTTATTTAGCTTTTAATTCGGCAGCTCTCCAGTTTGCAGTGTCGGCCATCTTTGCTAGGGTCCAGATCCCACTAGCAACCATGCATTGATTGGAATGAGAAAATGGAGTATGAGTAGAAGAGGGGCTGAATAGAAAAATCAGCAATAAAACGTAGCAATAACGATACATTTGTAGCTTTCTAGAGCATTTGTTTTTAGATGGGGGTCAGTGACCCCCCCCAACTGAAAACTGGAAAGAGTCAGAGGAAGAAGGCAACCAATTGAAAAAAAAACTATAAAAATTAAATTGAAAAGTTGCTTAGAATTATCCATTCTATAACATACTAAACGTTTACGTAAAGGTGAACCACCTTTAAGGGATACTGTCATGGGAAAACATGTTTTTTTTTTTTTCAAAACGCATGAGTTAATAGTGCTGCTCCAGCAGAATTCTTCACTCAAATCCAAACAGATTTTTTATATTCAATTTTGAAATCTGAAATGGGGCTAGACATATTGTCAGTTTCCCAGCTGCCCCCAGTCATGTGACTTGTGCTCTGATAAACTTCAGTCACTCTTTACTACAGTAATGCAAGTTGGAGTGATATCACCCCCTCCCCCCACCCCCCCAGCAGCCTAACAACAGAACAATGGGAAGATAACCAGGTAACAGCTCCCTAACACAAGATAACAGCTGCCTGGTAGATCTAACAACAACACTCAGTAGTAAAATCCAGGTCCCACTGAGACACATTCAGTTACATTGAGTAGAAATGAAGAGAAATAACAGCCTGCCAGAAGGTAGTTCCACCCTAAAGTACTGGCACAAGTCACATGACTGGGGGCAGCTAGGAAACGGACAATATGTCTGTCATGTTGGATTCCAAAATTGAATATAAACATACCTGTTTGCTCTTTTGAGAATTGGATTTCAGTGCAGAATTCTGCTGGAGCAGCACTATGTTTTGAAAAATACTGGGATTAAAAGGGCCCTGCTCATTATATTGCACAGTATAGCTTAGATTGGATAAGGGCCCCTTTATCTCTTACACGTTGGAAGGAAGAATCACTGCAGTGCATGTGGCTAAGCATGCTGAGAGCTGTAGTTCAGAGGCCATACATTCAGTTATTCCTTGCTTGTTCAGCAGTCAGGCATGCAGAGAGGGGGGAGTGGATGACCCCGCCTCAAATCTCAGCCTGCGAATATAACCCAAAGGCCAAAACTCATTAACATGTGCAGACTCTGTATTTTATCCAAATAGGATTGTCTTGGCTCCTCTCCTCAGACGCAGCCATTCCAGCTGACTGTGCTCCCTGCTGATTGGCTGCTGCCAAGTCACAAGTCCACAATGAGATATTATTTTGTGTGACGCACCAAGGAATTGTGACTCGGCGACTTTCTCATTTGTGCCTGTGTAAAACACACACACACACACACACACACACACACGAGAAACGTACTGATGGGATAACAGTCATTCCCCCATATATATATATATATATGTGGCACTAAGTTTGCCCAGGGGCAGTAACCCATCGCAACCAATAAGTTGTATACATTTAAAGAGATACTGTCATGGGAAAAACGGTTAACATCAGTTAATAGTGCTGCTCCAGGAGACTTCTGCAATGAAATCCATTTCTCAAAAGAGCAGATTTTTTTATATTTTATTTTGAAATCTGACATGGGGCTAGACATATTGTCAGTTCCCCAGCTTCCCCCAGTCATGTGACTTGTGCTCTGATAAACTTCAGTCACTTTTTACTGCTGTACTGCAAGTTAGAGTGATATCACCCCCCCCCACCCAGCAGCCTAACAACAGAACAACGAGAAGGTAACCAGATAACAGCTCCCTAACACAAGATAACAGCTGCCTGGTAGAACTAAGAACAACACTCAATAGTAAAATCCAGGTCCCACTGAGACACATTCAGTTACATTGAGTAGGAGAAACAACAGCCTGCCAGAAAGCAGTTCCATTGGGAAATTCTGGCTCTTTCTGAAATCACATGACCAGGCAAAATGACCTGAGATGCACCTACACACCAATATTACAACTAAATACACTTGTTGGTTCAGGAATGACATTTTATATTGTACAGTGAATTATTTGCAGCGTAATTCAGAAATAAAAACTAGATCATAAAAGAATCCAGTAAATGCTATCTGCTGATTGGTTGCTATGGGTTACTGCAAATTTAGTGCCTTTTATTACAGAACCCCCATTATACTCTGCAGTGTTATTTAACTCCTTATTCTCAGTCCACTAACCATCCAATCAGATGTCTGCCTTATACTAAGCCACACTCGACTAAATTCTTATTGGCTATTGTACCAGTATCTGCCCCTCCAGTGATAAAGAATCTCAGTCTTATTGGTAATTTGGTTCCTTATTTGGCCCGTGTCTCAGTACACGAGGGGGGGGGGGGTCATTAGTTAATTTTGCCAGTAATTATCGAATGCTCTCAGCATTGAGATACCTTGATTTTCCCTCTGAAAAACGAAATAATTACTGGCCACGTATGTGCACAATGTAGGTCCTGGAAGGTGCAGGAGAGAGTGAGAATTGCGGAGGCAGGGAATTCCAGTGTGTGGGTGCAGGTCAGGGAGAGACTTAGAGGTGGGAGTAATGAGGGCGCAAGTCTTGGCAGATGAGAGAATAACAGGGGAGATACTGGGAGACACAAGTCGTGACTAAAGGCTTCAAAGCAAGAAAAAATGTAAGAACCAATTCCAGCCTGTACAGTAATGCTGCACTTTTCCCACATAACTGCAGACTGACTGGCACAATCACATCTTGTAATTGCTCAGGGGCACCAAACGCGTAGGGCCAATGTATATACTAAACAAAGTTAAAATTGCAAAAACAAAGAATTTTTTAATGTGCCGATCCTTTTCACCATTCCTCCACTGGATCGTCAAGATACAATTATAGGTCAGAGCCACAAGCTATGGAAGAAAGAAAACACAACAGAACCTACTGCAATATCCTTCGTATTCAGCGCAGTCAGCTGTGTGTGTCTTGAACCATAGAAAGTCTATGCGCAGATGTTTCTTGTGTGTTCTAAAGTGCTATAGTGTTTCCTACAAAGTGCTACCTCCAAAATAAAATTATAATCAACTCAAAGTGCTTGCTTCAAAAGGTACGAAGAATTAAAAAAGAACGGAGCCCCGGGGAAGCCAATATTCGTAGATGATTTATTGCATAATCGTTAAAAGTCACAATCTCGCGTTTAACGCGTTTCGTGGCCACCTGCCGCTTCCTCAAAAGGTAAAATGAATTGGAATAAGGTGCAATCAGTAAAACTTTAGGTGGCGTTGGCAATTTACTCAATTTATTCAACTCCAGGGTATTCCTTTTTCTGTAAAGACATTAAAAAGCAGGGACAGCGCCCACAGTGTAATTTGCCTTTATTTTTAAAAAAGTTTTAAAACTTATTGCACTTACATAAGTCTCATTTCTGAGCACATATCAAACAATCCAGTCTTATAGTGCAGATCAGGTGAACCTTTGCAATACAAAGAGATGGGTTCTGCCTGTACATTCACTCACTACTTAGAGCGGAATTGATGCCACACCTCACGCGTTTCACTGAGGTCAGCTTCTTTAGAGGATGTTCCTTCTAAAATAAAAACACATTTTTAACCTTATTTTTTGATGGAGTTTTTCTGAATGCCCTATACCCCTCTTCTTGTATGTTACTGGCTGTCAATGGAAGGGCCAGGGAGCCCCAAACTACTAATCTTAGGGTCCAGACTGAAGACTGGAAGTTCAGGACTCGAAAACTGCCAGTAATCTCAAGTCATATGAATCCTCTTAGGATGGATTGATCCCAGAGCTTTGTGCTGTCTATTTTTTTTTTACCTCTTTCTCATCATGAGTGAGAGGGGGGGTGCAGATTATATTTTCAAGGCTGAAATGCCAGGGTTTCAAGATGGCACAGTCTGAAGAAGGCACAGTACTTCTAAATGGCAAACGATAACCAAGGCAGCATGCTTGTCGTTGGTGGTCCTGTAATAATTGGTGAATAAAAGATGGTGGGAGACACAAGGAAAGTGGTTTATACATCAAAGAGTCCCTGCAAAGGTGCCCCTCCCTTACAGCATCGCTTACCCTTCTTACGTCCCTGTATCCTTTACACAGTTATTAAAGGATAAGTAAACCTTTAAAATAAGTGAATGTAAAATTGATGAGGGGGTTATTCTAA
>CM044436.1:122795104-122806488 GCA_024363595.1 Xenopus borealis
AGGCTAAGGTCTTGCGTATTATGGTAGTCTCTCTGGAGGCAGGCTATGGTCTTGGGTATCTTGTTAGTCTGTCTGGAGGCAGGCTATGGTCTTGAGTATCATGTTAGCATCTCTAGAGGCAGGCTAAAGTCTTGGGTGTTATGTTAGTCTCTTTGGAGGTAGGCTAAGGTCTTGAGAATCATGTTAGTGTCTCTGGAGGCAGGCTAAGGTCTCGGGTATTATGGTAGTCTCTCTGGAGGCAGGCTATGGTCTTGAGTATCATGTTAGGGTCTCTGGAGGCAGGCTAAGGTCTCGGGTGTTATGTCAGTCTCTTTGGAGGCAGGTTAAGGTATTGGGTATCATGTTATTATCTCTGGGGGCAGGCTAAGACCTTGGGTATAATTTTAGTCTCTCTGGAGGCAGGGTAGCACCTTGGGTATCATGTTAGTCTGTCTTTAGGCAGGCTGAGGTCTTGAGTATCATGTTAGTGTCTCTGGATGCATTCTAATGTTCCTGTGTAAAGGTGGCAGGTTACTTTAGAGCAGGGGTCCCCAACCTTTTTTGCTCGTGAGCCACATTTAAATGTAAAAAAGAGTTGGAGAGCAACACAAGCATGAAAAAGTCCATGGGGATGTCAAATAAGACCTCTGATTGGCTTTTTGGTAGCCCCTATATGGACTGGCAGCCTACAGGAGAGACATCTATTTTTTATGCAACCAAAACTTGCCTCTAAGCCATTAATTAAAAAATAAGCACCTGCTTTGAGGCCACTAGGAGCAACATCCAAGGGGTTGGAGAGCAACATGTTACTCACAAGCTACTGGTTGGGGATCACTGCTTTAGAGGCTCCTGTTTCTGGAAGTAGTTTAGTGTCCCAGGTGGCAGTGGTTGTTCTCAGGTTACAGGCTGGTACCCAGAAAACAGGCTGGTGCAGAGGCAGGAACGTGTCATTGTGCATTTCGTACATTCTCACCACACATTTTACTCACGCAGTGCACCACTTGCACCTCCCAGGGCCCATCTCTCACTCTCAGTGACTTGGTGTATGTGTCACTTTTATGGTCAACATCACATATTTTGGCATTTTATCATGTAACCTGTATCTCTTTCCTTCACAGGAGCCCTCTAAATGATGATGTATTTACTGCCCCAAAGGGGGCAGAGCTTAAGCCTCTGGATTATGATACCCAGGAGCTGTCGGAGCAGATCCATCGGATACTTTTACAGGTGATAATCAGTCAATGCCACATTCTTGCTTTCAGTAAGCGTGATTGGTACTTTGTACATGTTGGCATGATTTGCCGGTCACTTTTGCTGGTGAGCCTCTACCTAGATGATACAACTGGATCTCCATTAATCCTCTGTGTCCTCTTTACTCTTGTAGCCGGTTCACAGTACGGCCTCTGTTGGCAATGGCAGTGGGGGCAGTAACATGTCACAAGAGTCATTTCACTGCAACACTTCATCTAGTAACAGCAATGCCATGGTGACCGAGGAAGGAACAGACCGCAAACCTGTGAGTTGTAGTTGCAACTGCCAGAGCTGTGGCTGATGCTATCCAGTCTGGATCCTGTGCTCAAATCCAAAGGGTCAAGATTGAGAGGGTGCGGTCAAGTGCAAGTTGCGTTTGACACTTGGTGGGGCTTAGTCGGCAACACAATTGTAAAAGATGAAGACCAACTGAAAAGTTGCTTAGAATTTACCATTCTATAACATGCTAAAAGTTAAAGGGATTCTTTAAGTTAAAGGGGTTCTAAAGAACCAGCACTTTAGGATGGAACTGCTTTCTGGGAGGCGGTTGTTTCTCCTACTCAATGTAACTGAATGTGTCTCAGTGGGACCTGGATTTTACTATTGAGTGTTGTTCTTAGATCTACCAGGCAGCTGTTATCTTGTGTTAGGGAGCTGTTATCTGGTTACCTTCCCATTGTTCTGTTGTTAGGCTGCTGGAGGGAAAGGGAGGGGGTGATATTACTCGGAAAAGAACACAGGAACTGACAAATAGGCTGAAAAAACGAGGATACAGTAATAAGGTAATAAAAGAAGGACAGAAAAGATCCTATTCAACACCAAGGTCGCATACTCTATACCAACAACAAAAAAGAAGTAATAATGACACGGTGAGATTTGTCACCACATATTGTAATCAATGGAATAGAATACGATCCATTTTGAATAAACATTGGCATATTTTACATGCCGATTCCGCCTTAGGTCAATATATTGATCATTCACCCCAAATGACCTCCAGACGGGCCCCTAATCTCCAAAATTTACTAGTCAGAAGCCATTTCAACAATAATAAAAAGACAGGACAAAAACATTGGTTCATGCAATATCTGCCCTTTTATACATAACATCAAAGAGGTGAATGACAGGTTTGGGAAGAAACACACTCTCAGACAATGGAGTAACTGCCGGACTACTGGGGTGATTTATATGATCACGTGTCCTGGTAACCTACATTATGTAGGAAAAACAAAGAGATCATTAAAGACAAGGATTTCTGAACACTTGACCAGTATAAAATCTACCCATAAAATACTGACTGAAGTCAATACAGGGGTAATACCCACCATAGAACGAGAACCATATAAATCCAAAAAAGTCAGTCCTTTGGGTAAACATTTTTACTTGAATCACAATGGCTCAACAGATGGCCTAACTGTGTCGGTCCTCGAAAAAATAACTTTAGGCTTCAGGAGGGGAGACTTGGATCGCAGACTCCTCTCGACAGAAAGTAGGTGGATATATGAGCTCAATACGCTAAATCCCCATGGCCTAAACGAAAGTCTGTCCTTACATACTTATATAGGGGTTTAGGAACAAGTTCCTTTTTAGTTTAATGGTAAAGCTCAAAAACGAAATCAAATAATCCGTAACTCAGAATAATAATTCAGTCAATAATGTAGTCCCCCTCTTCCGCAAGTAACACTATATTTCAGAATGACATATATAGGTATATTACTATGTTACAATTGATTGACATAATCTGCTAGAACCAGAAGGCTGATTGTGCGTATATTTCTTTCATTGATACGAGTAAAGAATACATCAGTAGATCACATGACAAGAATGGACCTATTGAAACGCAAGTGAAGACGTAAATATCTTTCTTTCTTTGATACGAGTAAAGATTACATCAGTAGACCACATGACAAGAATTGACCTATTGAAATGTATGTGAAGAAGTAAATATCGCGGGAATACGCCGCCATTTGCCTTTGAGAAAGCCGATATACGGCGAAACGTGCGTCAGGCACTGCAGCCCTGCTGTCTACTATTTTGTAGGTTCTTTATATGGGGTAATAGGAGAAAGGATATGCGAATTTGGGAGTGGGTCTGAGAGAATCGGGAGGTTTCACGGCGATTACTCGTGGATACTTATAGAACACATGTCATCCACTGCTGAAACGAGGTGTTGCGTTCCTAGCGTGTAGGGAATAGGCCATTCCGACTTTAGGTGCCTATGAGAGGACAAAGTGTTAGGTTCTACCTCCGCACACCTCGTGGCACAGTGGTATGTGTGTTATTTATTCTGTGGTTTTCCACAGTGTTACTTGTCTCAGCCATTTTGAAATCCCTTTATACGTAAGAACTTAATGGTCTTATTCTGAGAGTTATTCTCAGTAATTATTTTTTCCTGTTTTCCCCGCTCAGTATTCTCTCCCTGACCACTCAGTATTTACCTTCTCCTTCCCATATAGTGACTAAAGGGCTTTTTGGGTGATGTATGATCTTGAGGGGAACAGTCTGATGAACTAAACAGCTGTAATCTCCGTATTACTCAATTTTGATCAAATTCCACCCGTTTTATTACTTGTTTTTAATTGTTTTTTAACCAGTATTCCCCATAACCATGAATTTTAAGTGACAAATAAAGGTTGTATTTTAACTCATTTTTTCGCATACACTGACATCAATGATGGTATGATGCAGGTCCAATCATGTAATTTTTCTAAATAAGCACCTTTGCACTTTTGCAATTACTGTTTTTTCACCCAATGAATTATACACGAATCACGATTTCTCAATCCATTTATTTATTCATTTATTTATTTCCACTTTATTCACATGTATTAAGATCACCAATTTTTTATACAAATTTGATCATATGGAAACCCGATTGCACAAATACGTATTCGATTTGCAATAGATGGTGCAACGTTATATTCTCCACTGTTTTTTGTCTCCTTTTCTTGAGCTTTAATTTATAATTGTAATTAATGGAGTAGTCAGCACATCTATACCGAGCGGTTCTTGACTCTCGGTCAGTGGGCTTCTTTTAGTAAGGACACCTGGTTAGAAGGTGCGGCAAGTAACATATAATTTCCTTGCGTGATATTACTCCTACTTGCAGTACAGCAGTAAAGAGTGACTGAAGTTTATCAGGGCACAAGTTACATGACTGGGGACAGTTGGGAAACTGACAAAATGTCTAGCCCCATGTCAGATTTCAAAATGAAATATAAAAAAACTGCTTATTAACTGATGTGTTTTGGAAAAAAAACGGCTCCCCCACCTGATTTGCTCATTGTGGTGCCAAAATACTGGCTAATATCTGGCATAGTGGCATGTGTTGTCTAGAATGGGCAAAGTCTTGATTGTCGCAATTAAAACCAAGTAGAACAAGACAGAAAGAAGACCATCTGTTACGGCCATTGGGGCTGTCCTTTGTTTGACCAGTTTTGTGTCCCATGACAGGTGATATGATCTTTATGTCTGACCCCCCCCCCTGACTGAGAAGCAGGGAGTGACTGTAAATCCTTCTCCCCAACAGATGACATTCCAAGAGTTCTGCCAGAATGTGAATACGGTGAGGAATCCGGGACAGCAGGTGTTTCTGGGATCCCGTGGTATCCGCACACAGCACAGGGGACCATTCCAAGGTATCCGCATTATTGAATTTAGCGAGTTCTACCCTCCACGTACAGAGTCATCGAGACTGGCTGGTTCTCTTGGCCTTTAGCTCTGCTCCTATCATTCAGAGACATAGAATAGATGTATTCAGATGATACCGTGATAAGCAGCACATAGGGGCCTCATCATTTATATATAATTTGTATATAAGAAATTAGAGGTTCAAATCATAACCCACATGTTTAGAGAGTGTCACAACTCTTTCTATTAAATACTTAGTATAATAAATATATACTGTAATTATTCCAATATTTTTTTCCTTCTTACATCACTAGCGTCCCCTAGTCCTGTTGCCCCACAAGGCAATGACAGTAAAACATCCGAGCCTCTGCCTCCTAGAATCCCTTGCATTGAGGATGAGCTTGGGCGGAAAGAGAGCACCGACTATTCCTATCAACAGATCAACTGTCTGGACAGCATTATTCGGTGAGCGGGTAATTTTATCTTCCCTTTCTCTTCGACAACACTTCATTGTACTAATCACCCCCTATTCTGTATGCCACCCCTCAGCTCTTGGCTTTGTATGGTTTCCCTATTCCATATTCCTCCTCTTGTCTCTTGGAATCATGGGGTTTCCCTATTCCATATTCCTCCTCTTGTCTCTTGGAATCATGGGGTTTCTCTATTCCATATTCCTCCTCTTGTCTCTTGGAGTCATGGGGATTCATTATTCCATATTATTCCTCTTCTTGTCTCGTGGAATCGCGTGGTTTCACTAGTCCATATTCCTCCTCTTGTCTCTTGGAATCATGGGGTTTCTCTATTCGGTATTATTCCGTCTCTTGGAGTCATGGGGATTCATTATTCCATATTATTCCTCGTCTTGTCTCTTGGAATCATGTGGTTTCTCTATTCCGTATTATTCCTCCTCTTGTCTCTTGGAGTCATGGGGATTCATTATTCCATATTATTCCTCGTCTTGTCTCTTGGCATCATGTGGTTTCACTATTCCGTATTCCTCCTCTTGTCTCTTGGAATCATGGGGTTTCTCTATTCCATATTATTCCTCCTCTTGTTTCTTGGAGTCATGTTTTTTCTCTATTCCGTATAACTCCCCTTGTCTTTTGGCATCATGTGGTTTCACTATTCCATATTGTTCCCCTTGTCTCCTGGAGTCATGGGGTTTCTTTATTCGTATTCTGTCTCTTGGAATCATGTGGTTTCATTATTCCATATTCCTCCTCCTGTCTCTTGGAATCATGTGGTTTCATTATTCCATATTCCTCCTCCTGTCTCTTGGAATCATGTGGTTTCATTATTACATATTCCTCCTCTTGTCTCTTGGAATCATGTGGTTTCTCTATTCCGTATTATTCCTCCTCTTGTCTCTTGGAGTAATGGGGATTCATTATTCCATATTATTCCTCCTCTTGTCTCTTGGCATCATGTGGTTTCACTATTCCATATTGTTTCCCTTGTCTCCTTGAGTCATGGGGTTTCTTTATTCATATTCTGTCTCTTGGAATCGTGTTGTTTCACTATTCCATATTCCTCCTCCTTTCTCTTGGAATCATGTAGTTTCACTATTGAATATTCCTCCTCCTGTCTCTTGGCATCATGTAGTTTCTCTATTCCATATTCCTCCTCCTGTCTCTTGGAATCATGTAGTTTCACTATTGAATATTACTCCTCCTGTCTCTTGGACTCATGTAGTTTCACTATTGAATATTCCTCCTCCTGTCTCATGGCATCATGTGGTTTCACTTTTCCATATTCCTCCTCCTGTCTCTTGGCATCATGTGGTTTCTCTATTCCATATTATGTCTCTTGGAATCATGTAGTTTCTCTATTCCATATTCCTCCTCTTGGCATCATGTAGTTTCTCTATTCCATATTCCTCCTCTTGTCTCTTGGAATCATGTGGTTTCTCTATTCCATATTCCTCTTCCTGTCTCTTGGAATCATGTAGTTTCACTACTGAATATTCCTCCTCCTGTCTCTTGGAATCATGTAGTTTCACTATTGAATATTCCTCCTCCTGTCTCATGGCATCATGTGGTTTCACTTTTCCATATTCCTCCTCCTGTCTCTTGGAATCATGTAGTTTCTCTATTCCATATTCCTCCTCTTGCCTCTAGGCATCATGTGGTTTCACTATTCCATATTCCTCCCCTTGTCTCTTGGCATCATTTGGTTTCACTATTCCATATTCCTCCCCTTGCCTCTTGGCATCAAGTGGTTTCACTATTTCATATTCCTCCCCTTGTTTATTGGCATCATGTGGTTTCTCTATTCCATATTCTGTCTCTAGGAATCATGTAGTTTCACTATTCCATATTCCTCCCCTTGTCTCTTGGCATCATGTGGTTTGTTTGATTCAAGTTCTTTATCAATATCTTTCTTCCAGGTACCTGGAAAGTTGCAATCTCCCCAGTACAGTGAAGCGTAAGTGTGGCTCTTCCTCCTACACATCATCCACCTCAGAGGAGGAGAAGCAGAGGCCTGGAGAGAGGGATAAGGAAGGTGAGGAGGCAGGATGCCCAAGGAGCCCTCAACACTTCTCTCTCCATTTTACGCTTTTGCAAATCTGATGCAAATTCTTTTTTACCCTCATGTAGATCCTTCTGGTGACACACCTCAGCAGCAGGAATCAGCTCCCCCAACTGCTTTTGGTTCTGCACCACTTGCCCCTCTGCCTCCTCTTCCCCCCAGTAAGGCAGAGAGTGTGGTGTCCATCACCAGCCAGGGCAGCTTCAGCAGCACAATTGTCCACGTTGGGGACAAGAAGCCTCCTGACTCTGGTGAGTAATAGGACTCCTGTATGTTTGGTACAAATTGTGACTGGAGAAGACCTTGGGTTGGGTCATGTAAGTTGCCCCCTTTAATTTATCTCCTTTCTCCCTTTTCTTCATCCTGTTATTTTCACAGAGATGGTCATAATGGAGGAGTCCCCATGCCCTGCAGCCCCTGCTCCCCCTCCTTTGGGTCTGACCAAGGAGGTTCTGTCAGCACACACTCAACGGGAGGAGCAAGCCTTCCTCACCTGGGTGCAGAACCTCAGCCAGCTCAGGGTTTATGATCCGATCCCCACAGGGGCCGGGGAAGAACACAACCAGTGTCCTCAAAGAGGTGAATCCAAATACATCTCTGTTACTTTCTCCTATCCCGTTATGTGAATTAATTTGCTTTTCTCTTCTCTATAGACCCTGCCTTTATTTCTACGTGTCTGTTGTCCCCTTCTCTGACTGCATTCTTCCTTTCATGCCCATGATTGTTGCTTACTTCTAAGTACCTGTTATACTCTTCTTCTGCTCATTTTTCTGGTCCCCTGTGTCTCTTCCTCTCCAAAATGTCTCAGTTTATTCCCTCCTTTAAAAACACAAGACTTTTATTAATTTTTTTGTTACCCTCTGCAGGTGCTAAGCCTCCACGTTCCTCCCAACACTACCATGCCTCTACAGGCAATCCTCCTTCACCATTCAAGGGAGAAGCCAATACAGGGGGTTGCAGGGGCAAGAGTTGCAAATTAAAACCCAAGCGTCCTAAACAAGGCAAATTCTCCTCCTCCATGCAAAGACCCAACCTCCTTGATGCCAACCTTCTACCTTCTCCTCCAGTCATTCCTGGATACCCACTGCCGATATACCCACCACCGGCTCCTGATCCCACCTCACTTGTCCCCAGATGCCCAATTGTCACTCCTATTGTAGCTTTAGTGCTGCCCAACTACCTCTTCCAACCTCCTCCAGTTGCAGCTCCTTTCTTTCCAGGGGTTAATGGGTTTCCTAATTTTGTCCCTTCTACCGAGACTCCACCTGCTGCACCTGAAGTGCCCATTCCATCTCATGCTGCTCCTCCAGCTCCTGCTGCATCTTGTCCTCCACCATCTCGCTCCTCTTCCCCTCCCTAGCGTCTCTTCCCATCTCGTTGCAGCTCCCCACTGCAACTTGTTCTGCTGCAAATGGAGGAATTGCCTCAACCCAGGGCTGGAGGAGGGGGGGAATGGGAAGTGGAAGAATTTAATGGAGGGAAAGGAGGAACAGTGGAGAAAGGGAGGGAAAGTGGTGGAACTGGAGAAGAGAACAGTCAGCCAGAGACCTGCATGGTGAGTACAATGATAATATTCTGGGGCTGGGGTATAATGTGGGGGGGCCCTGACATGGCCACCTGGTGGGCCTCTGACCCCCCCAGTCTGATGCTGTCCATACACCTCTCCCCTAGTGATGCTATTGCTCTTTCCCCTTGCTAGGGTGATCCTCATGAGTCCTCCTTCCACAATGATGCTCTCTCCAGCTCCAGTGACCTTTTAGATCTACTCCTGCAGGAGGGCTCATTCTCTGGAACAGGCTCTGCTGCCTCCGGTTCCATGGGATCCAACGGAGAAAGCACCTCTGTGTGTGGCACAAGTGAGTGACATCACACAAAGTCAAAATATTCAGTGTGTGAAGTCAGAAGATGACATCAGAGAAGAATAATTACACTACTGTATTATATATGTGTTTCCTTCCAAATTGGATGTCATTGTGTCCAAAAGAGTCAGTTTACTTGTGCAGGGTGGGATATAGTCAATATATAATTCCGTATATTCTGTAAACCAGTGTTATTCTCTCCCCTGCCAGGAAGCAGCCAGAGCCGCAACACCAGCAAATACTTTGGGAGCGTCGACTCTTCTGAGACGGATTTGAGAGGAAAGAAGGCCGAGAGGGTCGAGGCTGAGATAAAAGTCATACGATACGTCATGCAGGACCTACTCTGGCTTCTGATGGCCAATGCCGACCATGATGTGATGATGTCATACCAGATCCCACCCAGGTGAGGGCACTTGGTGATACTATCGGTGTAGGGTACCGGTGTAGGGGCCTTTTTTTGCCCTAGGGCTTTCCTCTCTTCTGAACCCTCACCATCTCTGGGATTCATCTCCTTGAACCTCCCCAACAGGGATATTGAGCGAGTCCTACAGGAGGACAGAGAGAAGCTAAAGCTGGCCATAGACTTGGTCGTACGAATCGAGGATTCGTACGACTATCGTACGACTTTCGGATCGTGTGTGGAGTGCTCCGACATTTGTCGTGCCATGCCGATCGGTCGTTTGGTCGATCGGCCAGGTTAGAAAATTTTTGTCGGCTGGCGATAATATCTTTGCGTCTATTGCAGATCGTACGATTTTCAGTGGGAGACCGTCACTAGGTTTTTAATCGTACAACTTTCGTACGATCCTGGTCAGGGGTAGAACGTCAGCTGTCTGTGCTTTTTACTACTTATAGTTGATGTGAAGGTTAGTGACAGGTCGGGAGCAGGTCGGGAGATGCAAAGATCCGATCGTGGAATCATCTTACGATCGGATCTTTGCGTCTATGGCCAGCTTTAGGCAGCTCCAGAGACATCAGCCCAAGTTCAGCGAGGAGCAAAAGAGGGAGTTGAGGGAGGTCCACAGCTGGGTGAGGAGAGGCCACATACCCCATATCATCAACATTACCGTGAGTATGGGCCGCGGCACTGGAGGCTACTCCAACACAGACACTTAGTTTTAGGATATGTAGTAATGGTCTCCCTCTTGCTCCTGCTGCTGCTTTACCTCCTTATTGACGTCCTCCTTGCCTTTGATCTCTGGGTCTGTGGCCTTTATTCTGGTGTATTTTGCATGAAGATTTAAGGTCTTGTTATATCCTGGAAAGTAAAGAACTTGTACCAAATTCATATGGGTGCAAATCCATTGAGCAGCTCTAAGTGGTATTGTCCATGTGCTTATGTTGTATTTAGTGTGATTTTTATATGTGTTCCCCCACCCCCCAGTCATGCACAGGCTGCACCCCTGATGGCCCCCCATACGATGAGGATCTAGACTTGTCTATAATGATGGAAGAGGGAGGGGACTGTATGGTGATAGGAGAAGAGGGTGGAGGAGAAGTGAGCAGTGGTTAAAGCCTCCATGTACAGTACCAATCATCTGCTGACCAGTCTCAAGCAGCCTTATACACATATATATATATATAAATATATAGACACGCATGTGCCCCGCCCCCCATCCACGGGGTAAGGGAAAAGCTGGAGAAGTAACCCAGGTGGGACTGTAGGGGGCGTCTGAATGTTACTGCTGAAGACCCACATGTACCCCCCAACGAGAGAGACCAATGCTGTTTCAGATATGGCTGCTCTGGAAACCAAATGATCTCCATCTTGTGTTGCGTCAATGAACGTGGTAAAAAGAAAAACGCAGCCGACAATCATCCACTCGCAGGAATAACGTGAGACCCGAGGAGAAGATTTATATTTGACTCTATTTTTGTAACTGTCTAATTTATGGCCTTTTGCTTGAAGTCCAGGGATAAGACTCTCTGAGAGACTTTGTGTGGTCTGTGTCCACTATTTATACTGTTTGTCAACTTGTAAATAAAATGATCTGTTTTTTATTATAGAACCTAAATGTATCCTATTTGTATAGTAACATACAACTTATTCTCTGATAACTTCAGCCTTTATTTAGTTACACACCCCTCAGTGACTTCTAATATCCTTATCATTTACAGTAGGGGGTACATTATCCC
>CM044436.1:122816834-122828755 GCA_024363595.1 Xenopus borealis
GTAGTGGAGAGGAGCTAAGAGACAGTGCAAGACTGAACTGGTAGTGGAGGTGAGCTAAGATACAGTGCAAGCAGGGCCGGGACAAGCTGGCAGGTCACACTAGGCACTCTGTCGGCTTCCCCGCCCCTCTCCCTGGTGACAGCGTGTGCGTGTACAGGCGCGAGTGCACATGCAGCATGGGGAAGAGTAAGGGAAGGGGAAGCAAACGACCGGACTAGGGGTAGGTAGAAAACATTTGAACAGTCACCTGCCCAGCGCCCCCACATCTTTGCACCCTAGGCAGGTGTCTCTTCTGCCTACCCCTAGTTCCGGCTCTGAGTGCAACACTAAACTGGCAGTAGGCAGGTCCAGAATGAGATTTAAAATAGGCCCTGGCATTTCAGGTACACAAGAGGCCAATCAGCCCACACAGAGGCCCAAACAACCCACACCAGCCCACTAAATACTGACTTTCTTTGCCACCTTATAGCAGCCCCTCTGGCATTTGCCAGAACCCACAGATTGCCAGTCAGGGTCTGGTAGTAGGGATGAGCTAGACTGAACTAGTAGTAGAGGTGAGCTAAGGGAGAGTGCAAGACAGGACTGGTATTCGGGGGTGAACCAGGAAAGAGTGCAATGCTGGACTGGTAGTAGGGATTGCAGGACTGAACTGGCAGTAGCAGTGCGCTAAGGGAAAGCGAAGGCTGGACTGGTAGTATAATACCTTTATATAGTTATATTTTCCATAGTGGGGAACATTACAGGATAGTAAACTGTTTATGTAGAAAAAAAGAAATAATAAAATACTGGGCTCGTCCGGGATTTGAACCCGGGACCTCTCGCACCCTAAGCGAGAATCATACCCCTAGACCAACGAGCCAACTGCATTTTTGCTGAAATGCTGCTTTTTTTTTTTAATTTTTGGAATTGTGGGACTGTGGTTTGTGGCTGGACAGTGTTGATGAGTTTCTACAGGAAAATTGTTCCGATGAGAAATTCTACCCATTCTGGCAATAACACAGCAAATGATCTCTCGTATTAGATTGAGCCTAAAGAGGGGTTTGCTCTCGGGACCTGATTGGACTGAGGTATCTGTGAGGCTATTGACCTTTTCATTCAGGTTTGAAGTCACAGGAACAACCTGCAGAGATGAAACAAAATAAGTGAAAACTAGAATCTATCAAAGTGGAGCTGAAGATAATGCAATAAGGCAACGTGATAACAAGTCAGCAGAGACGTTTACTCATAGGTTCCAATATCTCCATGGAGCTCCCTAGGGTTGGGAGCAATGCCTAGAGGTTCTGAAGCCGTGTGGAGTGATAGCTTACATGGCTAGACAACCGGGGATTGAACCTGTGAGCTCACCTACCTGCTTTCTGTATCCAGACACACTCCCCCCCGTTCCTTCAGAAGCAAGTACGACTTCCAGGACAACTCACTCAACTTCACTATCTGAGATCTGTGTTCTGCACTTTCAGGGTTACTTCTCAGCACATGGTGCTACAGTTGCTCTCATCTGTCAGGTCTCTAACCCATAATGTGTAAACTTCAGCATCTCACACACTTAAAGGGATACTGTCGTGGGAAAAACATATTGTCAATTTCCCAGCTTCCCCAAGTCATGTTACTTTTTTCAACTTACTATGTATGTTCCCCAAGGTATAATCCCAGAGTCACCAGTGGTAACCCTTCTTTTTGAATAGCCTATTCAACACTGGTACAATTCCTATTTCAGCAGTGATAGCCCTTGTCCATTCATTGATGTAAATCCCCCACATTTAACAGGGGTAACCGTTGTCTCCTTGCTGGGAAAAAATCCCAAAACAGCGGCAACTCTTCTTCTCTTCTAAATCCAGTGGTGGTATCTAGCTCCACTTGTTGAGACACCACCAGAAAGTTCTACATTGGCGCCCCCTGCTCAGGTACAACCCCAACTCAGCACTGTCCTGATGTAGATCCAGCAGTGGGTTATTCCTCTGCTCTGTTGGGTATGACCTTACATTCAGCAATGGTATCTACTTTAGTTTTCTTGAAGGACAACTCCAAAACCCAGAAGTGGTTTCCGTCCTTGATGTCCTTTTCCTCTTGCCCCAGCAGAAACATAGTGCAGATGTGTTCAACACACTCCTCTGCTGTAAAACAACTGTACAAAGTGGAAGGACCACTCTGAGCCAGAAGCAGTGGCACTGAGTCCTACTGGAGAAGAAGAGGAGGGTCTGTGACAGGCAGGAAGATATTAAATGTGTCGGACATTAGTTTGGGCGTTGGCGAAAGAAGGAGATGACTAACAAGCACTCACCTATAAGGTAGCGTGGCCGAGCGGTCTAAGGCGCTGGATTAAGGCTCCAGTCTCTTCGGGGGCGTGGGTTCGAATCCCACCGCTGCCAGTAATTTTTCTCCATTCTTAATATATATAACTATAAACAGCCCTGCTATAAAGCTGAGTCAGTGATATTACAAAAAAAAAAAAAAACCTTGCAAATGGAATAAAATAGAAATTACTCAATAACTGACAAAGCCAGTTGGGTGACCGAAGAAACACAGCAAGTCCAGTTGATTTGACTTATTGCGATAGATAATAAAAGAGAAAGGCTTCTTCCCCTCGCACTATATTCACATCTTGGTTTATTCACACTTGTAATACATTTTCCCATTAATTAAAGAAATAATAAATGTAACAAGATCCAGTCACACAGACATATAAATGAATATCCAGTAGGGGTCGCTATGGAACAGGCAGAGGCAGCAGCAGACAGAACATTGGATCATGCAATTAATACACAAAATGAGGGGGGGTTACAGAATAACAAAAGAAAACCCTTACTTGGTAATGGCTGTTTATGGGGGGCCTTGATACAAGAAAGTAGCCCCCCCCAGCTCAATAATGATGCTGTGTTAGAGGCCCCCAAGGGAAGATCTGTGAGTCAGACTGTAAGTATTCAAGTGAATCAGAGTGAGAAAAATGAATAGACTCCCAGTCCCTATAAACATTATCCACACCATCACATGATCTCCTGGGGCAGAGACAGAAACGTCTGGGGCATCTGAGAAACAGAGACAAAATGTTCATTAATTAACTTGTATTTACAATATATTATGTACAGTATCTGTGCCCGTCATCTGTCTGCTAATATCCTTATAATTTACAGTAGGGGGTACATTATCCCTTATAATACATGAGTGATACTCAGAGTTCCCCCCCATCCTAACCCCAAACACATGGTAAAAATATTTGGTGCCATCACCTATGGTGCGTTGTTAGGAATACATCACTGACTTCTAATATCCTTATCATTTACAGTAGGGGGTACATTATCCCTTATAATACATGAGTGATACTCAGAGTTCCCCCCTGTATAACTCAGCCTGCAGCCTTGTGCCTTTATATGGTCACACCCCTCAGTGACTTCTAATATCCTTATCATTTACAGTAGGGGGTACATTATCCCTTATAATACATGAGTGATACTCAGAGTTCCCTGTATAACTCAGCCTGCAGCCTTGTGCCTTTATATGGTCACGCCCCTCAGTGACTTCTAATATCCTTATGTTAGTCAGGAATGTGGTGGCCCAGTGGACAAAGCATGAGGGTTAACAGAAAGGGTTCCACTCCACTTACTTACCCCCCCCCCCCCATATGAACTTCACTGAAAATGTGACAAGGGTGTTATTCTAAGCACTTTTGTAATTTACATTCAATATTAAGGGATACATGTACTGTTAATAACAAATTCATTTTGTTACAACAGCGCCACCTGCTGGTCAGTTTCCCACCAGTCTGACCACCAAGTAGTCAAGGAAGTTGTCAGGAGAAAGAAAGAGGCTGATGTTCTTCTGCTTAGGAAACATGTGAGAAAGGTTTCTAATTTTATTCCTAAGCAGAAGAACATCAGCCTCTTTCTTTCTCCTGACAACTTCCTTGACTACTTGGTGGTCAGACTGGTGGGAAACTGACCAGCAGGTGGCGCTGTTGTAACAAAATTCATTCATATTAACAGTACATGTATCCCTTAATATCTTGGAATCAAAAGAAAATCAATAATGAATGTAAATTACAAAAGTGCTTAGAATAACACCCTCATCAATTTTACGTTCACTTCTTTTAAAGGTTTACTTATCCTTTAAGAACAGAAGCAATCTAACAAATGGAGCAATTGTTCGGTTGGTATTGTGGGAAGCGACAAACAAATGGACATCATCATAAAAGTGGCAACGTTGGCACTGGGTCTTGTTACTCATAGCAACAAATAATCAGGTAGCCATTACTCGTCACCTTCATGAAAGCGAATGGCCAATTAGTTGCTATGGGTTACCAGACTGGTTCAAGTTCTACAACACATTGGTGACAGTTGCATGATCTATCGGCCCCCTCCTACTTGTCTGTAGCTGTGGGTGCTGGGCAGTCATGCATAACAATATTAAGTCAATGGCACAATCTACCTGATATTAGAGTAAATCCTTCCTACTGGTTATTCCCACGCTCTCATTAACCTTCAACAAGAGCATCCGCTCTGGAAACCCATTAAATGAAAGAAACCCACTGAAACAAGGATAAGAATGAGACGCCATCACTCTCCTTAGCTCATTGTCATCACTCGCCTCCCACATTGATCCTGCAGACAAAGTTAAACAATTGAATGGCTCTGAGTGACGGAAGAAACGTAGTCATGCGGCCGCCCACGCTATCCTGGAACGCTGACCGGCAGAAAATAATCCCTGGGAAGATGCTTTAGAGAGATGCAACATGGGCTGAAATGTCATCTCAGATAGTTGCCAGAAAATCTCAGTTCAATGAAGTTGGGTTGTAACTACCTGCACATCTATGGATGATGTCCCTACACTCATACTCAATGAGCCGACTGTTGTGCCTTTTACATATGGGTAACCTGGGGTTTAGAAGCTGATGACTTATTTGGGTCGGTAGTCTTCTGACAAACTAGCCACAGGACCGTGCCTTTATTGTGCAATTCAGGGGCCATTGTACCTCCACTGGTATAACATGAGTAAGTTAATGGGACGTCTGTTTAGCAGTGGCAAAATGTGCTTGGGAAATAATATAGCAAATTGATTCTGTTGAATTTAAGGCCCTCACCAGGTTTCCTTTTTGGTTAAGAAATACAAATATTAAGCTAGGAATGTAGACAAAATGATGGCAGTGCTGACACTATTGTGCCATAAGGGCAATGTCACACCAGGGTAGAGTCCTGCATCGAGTCAGGTACCTGTGGAATACTTGCAAAGTGGTCAGGTTTCAGGCAAAAAGTTCCTGATTCCTTGGCCATGCGGGTAGTCTGTGGGTAACCCGACTGGGTGCCTAACAAAGGTACAGGCTTTATTCCTCCTACCCACTGTTATGGTTCTTGCAGTTTTTGGGGAAGATTTGTCACCAGAGTCGGGTGACAGGAACATGGTTGTCAAATTTCCAGGTTTCAAAAAATGGCCTCACAAAGGACTCTACACCAGGAGATGAATCGCCAACCATAAATCTTGTCTTCTGCGGGCGACAAATCTCCTGTAAAAGCTTTCCCAAAGTCAATAATGTGAATCCCTGGTAGTAAAACCCATTCACTCTCCCAAAAATAGCTTCAACAAGAAACTTCAAGCGATTTTGGAAGACTGAAATAAAACATGGGTTGAGAGTATTAGCTTTTTTATCAACCTTCCTAACGAGAGGCTTTTATGTTATCTACAGCTGAGAGTAGATCACTTGCTCTGGCTGCTCCGGCACCATGAGCTGGACCTGGGTTCTATCCTGCCGGAGGTATCTGGGCTTGTGCCAGCTGCAGTGCTTGCTCAGGGATGGTGTTGGCTGGTTTCTTACATGGTATAGTTTGTAACTTCAGATAAGTGGGGTTTCCACTCTGCCTCCTCCTTGGTAAAGCTGTTTCAATGGCATAACACGTAGAAGGTGGCAGATGTCTCCACCTCTGGTGAGAAGAATCTAAAAAGTTTGCAGACCACCACTCTTGTTACTTGTATTACTCCAGGAAAACTCACTGTTTCAGAATGCAAGGGTTGTGACAGTCCAGTGTGGTGCTGGATATTTTACAACCTCCAGTAGTCTGCACCTATGAACTCTCCGTGTGCCATACATTAGAGGATACTTGAGGAGACTGTTATATACACAAGAAGGTTATCTAGTAGTAACCCCTTGTAGGTTCCATGAGACTATACTTGCACTGCCCATGAGGAGACTCTATCTCATTCCTGATGATATTCTCTAATAGTAGACCCTTGTATGTTCTATGAGCTATTACTTGCACTACCCATGAGGAGTCTCCATCTTATCTATGATAATATTCTCTATTAGTAGACCCTTGTATGTTCTATGAGACTGTACTTGCACTACTCATGATAAGACTCCATCTCATCCATGAGAATGTTCACTAGCAGTAGACCCTTGTAGGTTCCATAAGACTACATGCACAAACCATGAGGAGATGCCATCTCATCCATGAGACTGTTCTCTAGCAGTAGACCCTTGTAGGTTCCATAAGACTGTACATGCACAAACCATGAGGAGATGCCATCTCATCCACGAGAATGTTCACTAGCAGTAGACCCTTGTAGGTTCCGTAAGACTGTACATGCACAAACCATGAGGAGATGCCATCTCATCCATGACTGTTCTCTAGCAGTAGACCTTTGTATGCTTCATGAGACTCTATGTGCACTAGCCATGAGGAGATGCCATCTCATCCATGAGAATGTTCACTAGCAGTAGACCCTTGTATGCTTCATGAGACTGTCCATGCATGACCCTTGAGGAGATGCCATCTCATCCATGAGAATGCATTTTCCATGAGACTCTGTGCACTAGCCATGAAGAGACCATTATCTAAAAGCTCTGTTCTAGAAAAAATATAATGTTTTGTGTGATGTTTATACATTTTTCCTTTTTTTAATTCCTTTAGAATTATTAACAAATAATTTTTTTTTTAATGAAACATAAATATATCAAATAATGCATATATACATAGGAATAAAATGGACGTATATTTCACTTAGTTGCGTTCTTGGATCAGGTGACAAAGTGTCCGGGGCTCTACTTCTTCCAGCTTTAGACAGATGAGCGTAGGGGCCGGTGGCACATGGGTCATGTAATCACGTTCTCCACGGGTGAACCGCCTTAAATGTGAAGGTTCTGAAGAAGAAACATAGGGAAGGACATACAGTTGTGTCCAGAGTAATAGCAGTCCTACATCACTAACCTGATCGATCACTGTTTTTGGTAGAAATTATTTCTACATGGCACATAATCTACTAGTAGGTGTAGTAGAGTAAAAGAAACCAACAGACCCAACAATCATGAATGACATGTTGCTGATTCTGTCACTGAATCATTCATTGAGACTTATTTCAAATAATAGCAGCGTTCCACATACAAATGTTGTGACTCAAATCGCTCCTTCCACACATTGTTCCCAAGAACAGGGTGTTTGATTTAAAAGCTGATTGGAGAATGGGAAACATGGAAAGAAGTGCAGAAAATTATCTCAAATGGAAACAAAACCTGAAAGCCATGGAAGAAATTGGAAAAGGACCATTGGAATGTATAGAAGAATATCCAAAATGGCAAAGACTCGGCCAATGATCAACTCCAGGAAGATGAAAGGAGGAGTAACGTTACCTGTGATACTGTTACAATTAGAAAAGGCCTATGTGAAGCCAATCTATCGGCAAGAAGCCCCCGCAAAGTCCCATTGTTTAAAAACAGGCGTGTGCTGAAGAGCTTACAATTTGCCAAAGAACACATTGACTGGCCTAAAGAGAAGTGTAACAACATTTGATTGACTGATGGAAGCAAGATTGTTCTTTTTGGGTCTAGGTGCCCCAGATTGTGTGTGGAGTGTCTGACAAACTATGAAGCTGCTGACACAACCATCATTATATGGGGATGTTTCTCATACTACGGTGTTGAGCCTATTTATCCCTTTATACCAGGGATCATGGATCAGTTTCAATACATCAATTACTTGAAGAGGTCGTGTTGCTTTATGCCGAAGAGATGGGGGTTTCAACAAGATAATGAACCCAAACACACCAGTAAACCACCAACATCTTGGTTCCACACCAACAAGATTGACATGATGGAGTGGCCCGATCCCTGGACGTTAATCCAATACAGAACTTGTGGGGTGACATGAAAACTGGTGTTTGTGAGGCAAAAAGCAAGAAATGCAGAAAAATTGTGGAACAGGTTGTAGGAAGTTGGTGGAGTCCATACAACACAGATGTGCAGCAGGTCTATAAAAACAGTGCTAATATGCAGTGTTCCCAATGCATTTGCATGGATGGAAATAAAATCGGTTATGAGGATTTTCAGCTTTATTCACTTATTTTTTTATAAACACACTGCTATTATTCTGAACACAACTGTGTTTATGGATACAATATTGACTACTCCCATCTGAAAAACAAGACTGCTAAATGGAGTCTGGTTATTCATAGCCAGGTGTATTATCAATGGCCCATGTGTAGGCCCCGCTAATGACCAATTTCACCAAACAAACTCTGCTTCATTGGACTGTCCATAAGGAATGACCGAATAAACCAGTGGACCCTTGGTCTTGGATTGCCAAGTCAACAAACTGACTTGACCAATGTAATTTGATCATGTGTATGAGTGGGCAATTTACAAGTTAGGTATTTTCCTTGTTGGATTATGTCTTACCCGCTGGGAAGGGCCTCGAAGAGCCAGCAAACCCTTTAAATGTCAGGATCAGAGGGCGAGAAACAGCAGGGCGAGAAATCAAGTAGGTCACATAACCGGAGAGAGGGTCTTCACTTTGCATTTCACCCTGAAACAGAGGGAAGGAAAAACCACCCAAGACAGAAGGGGTCACAAAATAGGAGGTTAATGTTCCAAGTCTGGCAAAAAATGGATCAAGTTCCCAAAACTCTCCATATCTATCACTAGGTCTTAGAACAGAATGTTGACTCACACTTGTGGATTTCCTATGGTTCTGATCCTCTACAGGATTTTCTAGGCTTGTGAAGACCTGAACCCTTGTATTGGCTACATGCTGGCCTATACCTAAGAATGTTCTAACTCGATGAATGGCTGCTAGTTGGGCTTGACCATTGAATGTTCTAACTATGAATGGCTGGAGGTTGGGCTTGACCATTGAATGCTCTAACTATGAATGGCTAGTGGTTGGGCTTGACCATTGAATGCTCTATGAATGGCTAGTGGTTGGGCTTGACCATTGAATGTTCTAACTATGAATGGCTGGTGGTTGGGCTTGACCACTGAATGTTCTAACTTTATGAATGGCTGCTGTTGTGCTTGACCATTGAATGTTCTGAACTCTATGAATGGGTAATGATTGGGCTTGACCACCGAATGTTCTAACGATGAATGGCTGGTGGTTGGTCTTGACCATTGAATGTTCTAACTATGAATGGCTGGTGGTTGGGCTTGACCATTGAATGTTCTAACTTTATGAATGGCTGCTGGTTGTACTTGACCATTGAATGTTCTAAACTCTATGAATGGCTGGTGGTTGGGCTTGACCACTGAATGTTCTAACTATGAATGGCTGGAGGTTGGGCTTGACCATTGAATGTTCTGAACTCTATGAATGGCTAGTGGTTGGGCTTAACCATTGAATGTTCTAATTATGAATGGCTGGTGGTTGGGCTTGACCATTGAATGTTCTAACTATGAATGGCTGGAGGTTGGGCTTGACCATTGAATGTTCTGAACTCTATGAATGGCTAGTGGTTGGGCTTAACCATTGAATGTTCTAACTATGAATGGCTGGTGGTTGGGCTTGACCATTAAGTGTTTTACTGCTGTACCCCTTTAGAAAAAAAATCAACTTGGGTTGCCCTACTTAACATCAATATGTGCTAAATGAAAAGCTTGTTAAAATTTGACACAAAAATGAAGATCGGTGTAGATACTACCCAAATTTACTCTCACCGGGACCTCGTAGTTCCGCCCACGATTCTGAACTTTGACCTCCCCTTGAGAGAGAACTCGCCCCTGCAATGCCTCCCAGAGACCTTGGGGGACCCCGAGTGCTGCCAGGACCGCCTCGTCTTCTAGCTGTATGTTGGATTCTCCTGAGCCATCCTCCACCTTGACACTAATGAGGAAGGAAAGAGGGGAGCACTGTCACTCGTCTGCGCCATAAAGCAGCATTGTGGGGTCCTCTCTTATCAATATCAGGCCAAAATGCAGCCTATCAATCGGGCAGGTTTGTTTTTCCTGTAAGGTATGGAATGATCCTACAAACTTTCTGCGCCCATTCTCTTTGTAGCAATCCGATTGATTGGCCCTAGGACCAAACATTTGGATTGACCCAATACCACCCTACCATTAGTGGACATATCTGGTGAGTATTGTGTATGGCCACCTTAAGGCCTTTGAGGTGAAGCATGGACTTCCATAGCAGCCAATCAGAAATTAGCCCAGAGTGGCTGTCGTTAACACAATTATGGAATAAAAAAATCTGATTGGCTGGGAAAGAAACAGATTGGATGTGTATATGTTGAGCCTCACCAGGCTTTAGCACGGAAGACTCCAGAGCGCGATGTGCAGGTTGGGGATCGGCTGCAGTTGCCCTACAAGAGACAAAGTCAAATTTTACAGGAACATTTGATTTTGCCGAGTTTCCCCCCATACAAGACACTGGGGCACTTACTTTCTTAAAGACATCCTGGCAGGCTGCACAGACCCAGGATAGAGTGATACTGAGTACACACACAATAGAGCACACGGCACGTTGGGGTATCTGTGATCTGGGCAGCTGGGAGAAGAGGGTGAATTTGGGAGCCAGGAGACATTCACTGCAGGGGAGATAAAACCGGTCAATATATTTCATACATAGGGAGATTTCGCAAATCTGCCCCATAAGCCCCGGCCACTTACATGCTCTCAGCAGGAGGGCTCAGCACATTCACACAGGTGATGGGCACACTGCACAGGTACATCCCGCCGGACCTGGGGAGACCGACTATAATATTAGGGATCAGGAAGTCTCCTGGCCAATCACACTAAAGTAGGGACCATATTATACATGTGAAAGGCAACATGGAGATAGAATGGTAACACTACCTGGAGATTTTCCTCTCTAAGCCTTGCAGTAACACTGTGGCCCCTGGCAGCAGCCCAAGTGAATAAGGGCCCCGGGACAGGTTCATATAAACAGAAACCACAGCCTGACTGTCCAAATCCGCCAAGGTGACCTTGAGTGAGACTCCATGTGGGAGGAAGGACCCTGAGGAGAGGAGGCGACATGTGAGGAACCAGAGGGATCAGCCTTGTGCAGGTGGCAGTTTGATGGGCAGGTGGCGCTTACCAGTAACGGTGCTGCTTGCGGGGAACATGTGTGTGTTCTGGGAGTCACACAAGGTACGGTTGGTCACCACGCCTGTAATGTTCAGGAGAGAGGCCGAAGAGCTAGGAGGGTGCAAACATTATTATAGAAGAGGAATCAGACCCCCGTGCAACTGCACCCCCTTGTGTCCACAAACAGACTGCGCTACAGAGGCCTATACCAGCAGCATGGCCGCTTCCACCAGTAAATATCAACACTAGGGTCATGCGATATGAAGAACGTAAAACCCAAAGTAAATTGTTCACCTGCTTTTCAGCGTTTTGTCGACAGTGAGTGCCAGCTCCTGTGGCCAAGGTAGAGGGTCGGGAGCCTGTAGATGAAGCATTGGATGAAGATGAAGCAGCTCAGCCAATCCACACTCACACAGACAGGTAAGTGCAGCAGTCAAGTTACCTCTACGTCCTGCAGGGACCACTCGCAGGGGATTCTGAAGCACACGGGGGAACTGGACGAGTCCTCAGGCTGAAATATCTCCACATCCTTTTGGTGAGAAGATGCAGATTATAGTATAACAATACTCCTACGGTGTCTATATAGAGAGACGCATATGTACTGCACAACTCTGCTCCCCCCCCCCCATTGCAGGGTGACATA
>CM044436.1:122870788-122892087 GCA_024363595.1 Xenopus borealis
TATATATATATATATATATATAATGCGGAAGGGTTTCATTGGGATGGATTACTTATACTGCTTTTTAATAAAGCCATGAGCAGTGCTTCTTCTGGTCTTATTTAGAAAAACGGGATACAGATCGGGCCAATGTCTTTAATGTGAGTTCCTGTACCCTCTGTGGTATGAAAGAATTGTGGACCCTACCAGAAGGTCCTATAAACACTAAATGATAGACAGAGTGTTGCTGGGCTGTGGTTTTTGCTGCCTCACAAGCAATGAAAGTACTTGATCAATAGGGGTCCACTGGCAACTGGTGTTGGTAGGTCATTTGTATACATGAATGCACAAGGCAAACAAATTACCCAAGAGGTCTCCATTCCCAGGAAACTCTGTTGGCCAATGTTCTGGACATTTCCAGTGACCATCCGTAAGGAAAAGAAGTGAATGGATGGCTTGGTAGAGTGGCCATCACATGGTTAGTGGAAGAGCCATCAACTTGAGTGTATGCACAGCACATGAAGGGGCAATTAGCTGAATGTTATGGAAACACAGGAACAGAAGGGAAAGCTCATTCTTTTAGTTAGAAAAGTGAAGATTCAGGGGGTAAAAGAACACTGCTTCAGGGCATTGAGAAAATGAAAGTCTATGCAGACGTGTTGGGGAAGACAGTCTATTGTAGTCAAAGAGTTTGCCTTTCCTGTTGACACAATTCTATTTATTCTCAATTATCTATTTATTCGTTTGAATGTGCTCCAGACAATCAATATGGGTTACCAATTCCTTAATTTTCAAGTGCTCTTCTCACTCAGGATTCCTGGGGAAATATACAACCCTTTCCCAGGAATAGCTGAGTGGGATCCAAGACCTGTATCTTTATTCACATAAAGCAGTAATTTGGGGTGAACCTCCTCCCAGGTACGTAAATAAACATTGTCGTGACAGCACCTCACTATAGTTTTGAGATCACAAAAAATATCCTCAACCTTCTGAGACTGAAGCAGCTGTACAGAGGAAGAGTAGATATCAAGTGGGTACTGACCCCCCATAAGACCATGGAAATCAATGTTACCTTTTGTCTTTCTTGCAGGGGGAAAATACTGTGTGGCTCTGCAATTAAAACTATGTTTACTGTATTTTCTAGCTTTCTCCTCAGTCCCAGCACTTACATGACATGCAAAAGTAATTGTATTTTGTATAATATGCTGTGGTTACATACAACTACTCCTGTGTGTTCTACTTTTCTACTGTTCTACTTTTAAAAGGTCCAAAATGGTTAGTGTGATTCTACTGGTTATAGAGACAAATAGTTGGAGTAGAGGGAGCTCCAATATAATGGGCCCTGTCAGGTCCACACTGAAATTCAAAATAGGCCCTAACATTTCAGGTGCACAGAGGCCCAAAAATAGTAATTTTCTGTAACAGTGATCCACAACCAGTGGTTTGTGAGCAACATGTTGTTCTCTGATCCCTTGGATGTTGCTCTGACTTGCCTCAAAGCAGATGTTCATTTTTGAATTCCTGACTTGGGGGCAGGTTGTGGCTGCATAAAAAAAACATGTGTACTGTGAAATAGAGCCTCCTTTAGGTTTCCATTCCATTTAGGGGCTTACAATTACCAATTACATCCCATATTGTGCACTTCAAGGAACTTTTCTGCAAGATTATGTTAGGTTGGCCAATGCACATTCCCAGTCATGTTGTTTTTTAAAGTTTTTATTTTTAAAGGGGAAGGGCGTTATACAGCCAACACAAACTTGGTTCATAGTTAAAATTGAGCAAAGGAATGTGATGTCTCCATTGGCCCTGACAGGAGGGGCCGCTAGAGGGGACCATATGTACAATACATTATACAACACCATACAATCCTTCAATATTAAATGCAACATCCTATATGAGCTCCTCCTCAAGCTGAAGCATTGTTACATGTATCTAGGAGTTTTCAAGTTAACCTCCAGCCACGGGCACCATATTCTCTCTGGACACCCTCTAGCCAAATAAGTGACTTTAATGGAAGGAAGAGTTTTGTTAATTAGATTGACCCATTGGGTAACACTGAGATTGTTTGTACCCATCCAGTTCATTATCACCAGTTTTTTTGCATAATACATTATAACTCACATAAGTGTTCTGATTTTATTCAGGGGTTCAAGGTCATTCACCAATCACAATAGGCAGGTTTCTGTGGAATGCACTTGGGGAAGCACTAGATCAGGGATCCTCAATCTTTTGAACCCGTGAGCAACATTCAGAAGTAAAAGGAGTCAGGGAGCAACACTAGCATGCAAAATGTTCTTTAGGTGCCAAATAAGAGCTGTGATTGCCAATTTGTGGATTGTCAACCCTCATTGAGGCTCTGTTTGGCAGTACAACTGTTTTTTATACAACCAAAACTTGCCTCCAAGCCTGGAATTCAATATTAAGCTCCTGCTTTGAGGCCACTGGGAGCAACATCCAAGGGGTTGGAGAGCAACAAGTTACTCACGAGCTACTGGTTGGGGATCACTGAACTAGATTGTCAGCCAAATAAGGCATCACCACTCTCTGCACTGGGGGAAGTGCCGTGCCAGGTGCAAAAAAGATGCCTCTGGTTCCTGACATCTTGGGCACCCGGATTTCAATTCCCTACCCATTGTCTGGAGCTTTATAGGGGTTGTATAATTGTTGGATACATTTATATAAAACAAGCCACTCACGCAGAGAAATAAAGTCACGGTAGAGTCAGTGGCCTCATCCCGCCATTCTTCTTCTGCAGAATAACGATTCTAAAGTACAGAAACACAAGAATGCAATTAAAACAAGAACCTAGAATTCTCTAGTGATGGTTCCCTACAGTCCAGCAGTAGTTGCTTCCCCAAAACAGTTTTGGGAGTTCACAGTTTAACAACTACGCCAGATATAAAGTAACTTATTAGAGACTACTAGTGCTCCACCCCATGTCCCTCAAATGAAAGTCTACATGATCCTTGGCATTCCCCATCTCCGTGGATATTTGCTGAGCAAATTAAGACTGTTTTTTTATTGTGTGCAAAATGCAAACCTATCACTGATACAAATGTAAAGCACGAACCAGTGTCAGAAATATCAATATCAATACAGTGATGACACTGTATCAAAGAATGTAATCTATAGCCCTACCGCCATGACATTCAGTGACTATCTAACAGAAAGGTGACATTGGCATGTGCTCAAGTGATGACATTTTGCTTTCACACCTCGCCCTTTGCTATTGAGATCTCCCTCACTGTTTTGTGGCACTAGGGAAGAGCGTGAGAGAGTGAGAGTTTTGGCACATGGACACACTTTACTCAGACATGCTAATTACAATTTAAGGACAAAGCCATACGCACACAACCACTGTATCTCTACCTTTCCTCATGCCTCTTTAATCATTACATTTATTTATATGTAAGTCAGGGCCCAGGGCTTTCCATGTGTTCAAATGATACTGTGTCTCATGTATGATCCTTGAGCCCCACAATTAGTTTATAATAGAAAGTTGTCCACCTACAGAAGTGATCCCCAGTTGGTGGCTTGTCAGCAATAGCCCCTTGGATGTTGCTCACAGTGGCATGTGCTTATTTTTGAATCAATGGCTTGAAGGCAAGTTTGGGTTTAATAAAGACCAGGTGTACTGCCAAACAAACCATCCTGTAGGCTGCCAGTCAACATAGGAGCTACCAAATAGCCAATCACAGCTCTCATTTTCCATCCACATGGACTGCTTTCATGCTTGTGTTGCTCGCCAACTCTTGAATGTGGCCCACGGGTAAAAAAAAGTCGGGGACCCCTGGTCTACAGAATAATTCACCCTCACCTGGCAAGTGTGAGAGGTGCTAGAGCCACACCTGGAAGTGATGCATGTTGGGTATGTACATGTGAAACCAAAACATACTTCTGCCAGGCACTTGGCACCTGGTACAACTGGTTTGATAAGACTAATAGTCCCTTTAGGATAATGTAATTGCAGTCTACAGCATCTTAGGAAATATTCACTTACAGTGTCGGACTGGGATGTCAGGGGCCCACCAGAAAACCTTAGACCAGGGGCCCACCAGAACACCTTAGACCAGGGACCCACCAGAAAACCTTAGACCAGGGACTCACCAGAAAACCTTAGACCAGGAGCCCACCAGTAAACCTTAGACCAGGGACCCACCAGAAAACCTTAGACCAGGGACCCCCCAGAAAACCTTAGATCAGGAGCCCACCAGAAAACCTTAGACCAGGAGCCCACCAGAAAACCTTAGACCAGGGGCCCACCAGAAAATCTTAGACCAGGGGCCCACCAGAAAATCTTAGACCAGGGGCGCAACTTTCTAAACTATTATTCATTGTCTCCTCACTTCACCTCTTTATTCTCCAATTCTTTTAGATCTACTTACCATACTTGTAGAAGGCACCCACTGAAACCTGGGCCCAGTGGGACTTTTCCTGGTATCCCTATGTCCAACACTGTTCACTTATTTAACTGACCATCTCATTGACTGAGAGGTTTACAATATTTCATTTTTACTCTCATCAAGAAAACTGCCCAGTCAAGAGACCTTCTCATTTGCTGATAGACCATTGTCAGTTGACCTCTCTGTCCTGTTCTAAATATGGTCCAAGTTACTGGGAGACATCTTGCATGCATGAATACTTGTGGTGATGGGAAACTCTTGTTCTTCTACCCATACCCAGATCAGTATATTAAAGGAAGACATTTTGAGCTACTAAATTAATCTATGGTTGCCATATAACTGTTATTTCACTGGGTTATCTGGAAAAAAACATGGAATAAAGTTTAGGGCCAGGACAAAAACTTTATGAGTTTGCTTCCCCAGTGAGGATGTGGTCTTAAAGACAATGTTTATTTAATGTGACATTGACCCCTAAAATGAACAAAAGGTAATCTAAATACATATGAAACCTTGTCATGGAATGTGCTCTGACCAAATAGAGATCCACTGGCTAAGATTGGTGTTGATTAACTATCCGCATACATTAGGGATCCCTGACATTCTTCACCCCTGAGCCACATTCAAATTCACTTATAGGTTGTGATTGACTATTGGTAGCTCCTTTGTTGATGGGTATCCTACAGGAGGCTCTGTTTTGCAGCTCACTCATTTCTTATAAAACCAAAACTTACCCCTAAACCAGGAATTCAAAAATAAGCACTGGCTGTGAGGTCACTATGAGCAACATCAAAGGGGGTTGGTGAGCATCATGTTGTTCACAAGACACTTATTTGGGATAACTGGTATACATGAAAAACTTCTCAGCCGGCTTGTGGTCATTTCAGTTCAATGACTGGCGTTCAGAAGGTGTATATGGATACACAGACCAACCACAATGGCTCCTATTATTCCTTAATCCATAGATAACAATGTCCTTATGGCACAAGGGGCAATTGCAGATTGTTGTGCCCTCCGAATTGCACTACAGTTGTCTAACTTGCCACAATTAGTGTTGTCCTTGACTTTTGTCTTTGTCCTGTATTCCTTGGATTCTAGACTGAGAAATATATATAGCTCAATCTACAAAGAAACATGCAAGTCTGGGACATTGTTGGGTCCTTGTTACTTGAATGCAGTTGCTAAATATGTGAGTGCCTTTACTATGGCAAAGTGTTTGTTATTCAGAGTTATCATATTAAAAAAAGTTGGTTAAAAAACTTATAGGTAAGCATTGGTGGTTCACTGGTAGAATTCTCGCCTGCCACGCGGGAGGCCCGGGTTCGATTCCCGGCCAATGCATCAGCTTTTTTTCTATCCCAAGATATGATGATTTTTATGTGTTGTATTCTATTATTATGTTTGTGTGTGTGTGTGTGTCTGTGTATATATATACCTGATTTTAATTGGGGATGTTGTCCAAACAGCATAAATTCCTGGATTGCTTATACTGTTTTTTAATAAAGCCATGAGCAGTGCTTTATTCACCCTGTGCAAACAGGCATTACATTTTTACAGTTAAGGACTTCCTTAGAGGCTGGTGGACCATTCTGATTGCTTATTGTGAGTGAAGGCCTTTACTCCCCACAGAACCTGTTTCTTTCTCTCCCTTCACAGCTCATGTCCCTTTCCAGAAGCAGGGAATTGCCAATAACGATGAAGAGTTTTCAGGGAACAAGCTATATTTTATTCTACATTCTATTCCCTAACACATTCCTTCAAGCTCATTAAAGCATGGATATCAGTAATGATGGTAATCCTAATCCTAACTGGAAGCAACAGCCCATAAATGTGCCTTTGTAGAATATTTTTATCTTAAAAAAAGATGCACAAAAATGTCATGCATGCGAGCATTGGTGGTTCAGTGGTAGAATTCTCGCCTGCCACGCGGGAGGCCCGGGTTCGATTCCCGGCCAATGCAGTAATCTTTTCCATTCTATATGAGCTATTCTTATACGTTGTTTTCTATTATAATATATATATATAACTACAATTTTTATTGGGATGGATTCTTTATACTGCTTTTTAATAAAGCCATGAGCAGTGCTTCATTCACCCTGTGGAAACAGGCATTAAAATCTTACAGTTATGACTGAACCATTGTCATATGAACTCTTTCCTCTGTTGTAAATCTGGTCCATAGTCCCTTATTCCAGCCGGCGGTAAGGCAGTTTGGGGAGATTAGTTGTCCCAAAGAACAAGAGTCTATTTGTTGCTGGGCGACTAATCTCCCCAAGTAGCAGTGTTTGTCACCACCCTTAGGCCTACTAGAGGCCCCATCACTATAGCTCTCCACGCCCTTGCCCTGAAATGTTGCCATGTCAACAAAGTATATTTACACTAAACCAACTTTCAGGCTGAACCCTAGACCAGAGCTCCATACTTTGAGGGTTTGCAGGTGAAGAGCAGCAACATTGGATACACAGACAAACTGCAATGGCTCCTAAATCCAAAGGTTACCGTGTCCTTATGGCACAAGGAGCATTTGCAGATTCTTGTGCCCTGCAAATTGCACTAGAATGATCTAATATGGAATAAGTAGAGAAGTCATCAACTTTCATCTTTGTCCTGTACCCCATGCATTCTAGTCAGAGAAATATAAAGCTCAATCTACAAAGTAACATACAAGCCTAGGACAGTGTTGGGTGTGTATGACTGGCATGATGTGTTTCTTTACTATGGGGAAATGTCCTACTCTATAGAGCAGGGGAGCAACAATTCACATTTGGCACTTATCCACCCCCCCAGCTATTGACACAAAGAGCGTTGAGTGTTTTTATGATGGTGCCATCTGTAGGCTACTAGCAGTTGCAATATCATCAACGCTTTGGGGCTTCTACTAAGTGGATTTTAGCAGTTTAACAGTGTGGGGTGCGCATCTAGTTGCTGAGTGTGTAAGAGTCTTTACTATGGGAAAGTTCCCACTCCATAAAGTACCAGTGTCAGTCCCCTCCCTTCACAGCTCATGTCCCTTTGATGTTCTCCTCTGGTGATCCAAATGGCTGCCTGAAACGCACTTCTCAGAAGCACAGAGAGGTGCCAATAGGGATGGAGAAGTGTGTGAGGAACAATCTACATTTGACACTAAATTCCCTCCCTTGACATATTCAAAGCCATTAAAGCAAGGGCATTGAGATTTATAGTGATGGTGCCTCCTGTAGGCCTAACTGACACATAACATCCCATGAATGTGGGAAATTATGTTTAGGATTCATAGAGTTGTTGTATAAAAAAGGTTGGTCAAAACATACATTAACGTGCAAACATTGGTGGTTCGGTGGTAGAAGTTTTGCCTGCCACGGGGGAGGCCTTTCTTTGATTCCTGGCCAATGCTGCTACATTTTTATTGAGCTCCAGGCAGTGCTTCTTCCAGACAGGCACAATCGGAATGAAAAAGATAGAGTTCCAATCTCCTTAGCCGCCCAGCCAAAGGCAATGAATGATAAAGAGATTCTTCAGGCCCACTTTCATCAGAAGACTAGGTTGGGTCTCAGTCTTAAAAGCTCACAGGAGGCAAGAGTATTCAGACCCCATTCATTGCAGGGCTAGGGCGGCACTTTATCTGACTCCCTCCAGTACAAATAGTTATAAGGGAGCGGGGAAAGGACCTCCGAAGAGGTGTCAAATCAATGGTGTGGGGCCAGGCTTCAGGGGGAGAAGGAGTGAAAGGGCCATAGAGCCATGAGTCATATTTTCATATTGCACAAAGTCCAAAGAAAAACACAAAGATAGAAGTGAAAAAGTGAGATAATAAACACATAAATAGAAAGGTAGGTACAGCATCATAAAAATGATGAAATATTCAGATTCAGTCTTTCATGGATGTTGCTTCTGGGTGATTTATTGTTCCTCCTCCATAACATTCAGTCATGCCCCGGCTACCAGAAAGGTGACATTGGCTTGTGCTCAAGTGATAACATTTTGCTTTCACACCTTGCTAGTTGCAAGTGAGGAGAAGAACGGAATTGTGAGGGGAATGAACATTTTGGCACAGGAACACACTTTGCACAATTTGAATACAGGGCACAATCTACTATCTCTGTGTTTCCCTTGTCGGTTTAATCTTTAATTAAATGTATTAATTAATTAATATAAAGAGTAGCTTTGCCATGTGGAACAAACACATTTACCTTAAACCAACTTTCAGTCTGAACCTCAACCCAGAGCTCCACATTTTGAGGATTGTGAGTGTACAGAGGAAGAGCAAGAACCTTGGATACATTATTGTGAGATCAATTGCAATGGCTCCTGTTATCCCTACAACCATTTATTACAATGTTTACCTTCTAACTTGAATGTAGAGGGCCACAGAGGGTTTATCTAATGAACACCTGAAGATAAAACCATGCACACATAATACTTGCCAAAGCCTGTAGTATTCATGGGGATCAAGTAGTAGCATTTAAAGAACCACTTACACCATACAAAAAATCATTATTACCACAAAGACAAATTAAACTTTGAAATTGCTAAGTGTTTATTAAGAAATAACTGATTCCGCTCCTCTTCAGAAAGGGCGACAGGGCGATGATCCATTGCGCGCGCTCAATTTCTCCTCCCTGGCTATCTCCTATAAGGAACCAGGGAGGAGAAATTGAGCGCTGGATTGTTGCCCTGTTGCCTTTTCTGAAGAGAAGAGCAGACTTTCAGTAAGCTATTTCTTAATAAATAGTGATGGGCGAATTTATTTACCTAGCTCAAATTCGCGGCGAATTTCTGAGATTTGCGAAATGGCCGTGAAAATTCACCAGAGAAAATTCGCCCAGCATCAATTTCCGATCTTCATGAATTGAAAACGTTAGAAATTCACAAATTTATAGTGAAAACGCTCAAAATTCACGAATTTATAGTGGAAACATTTGAATTTTCACGACTTTAGTGAAATAGTTCAAAATTCACTAACTTATAGTGAAATTGCTTGAAATTCACGAATTTATAGTGTAGTTCGAATTTCACAAATCTTTTGTTAAAACGGTAAAATTTCACGAATTTTTTGTGAACTTATAGAGAATGAGCACCCCAGTGGGTCAGTGTCCTTTTTATTTGATATATTCAGACCTCTATTCTAATCAAGGAAATGTATTTAATTGTTTATCCCGAGTGTTTTGTTTTCTTTTGATTTCAGAGGCAATGGTTATAGTGTCATATAGGTCTGTATATTGTGAAATTTATATTACGTTATTCTTTATAGTCCTGGGTGAAGCCCTCAATCTGTTCTCTTTCTGTTTTCCCCTAAACTTCCCGAAGTAGAAAGTGATTGCAAGCGAATGGTTGGCTCATTCCAGTAGGCATCACATGCTGATCAGCAGAAGAGCAAATATATGCAAAGCTCATTAGCACAAGGCAATAGCAGTATGATTTGGAAACACAGGTATGGAAGGAAAATCTTGGTGAGGATCCAGGCAGAAGTAGGGATGTTATGTAAAGACCAGAGTCTTTGTAATGGTGACAGTCTGATATAGTACAAGGAGTGTGTCTTTCCCATGGACACACTTCCATTAATTACCATGTCAAATGGGTTGCATATATTCAGTAGGTGACACAAACCCAATAATTGGCAACTCAGTGCTATTCTCACTTGGAATCCCTGGGAACTGCTCAGCCAAGACCATCTCAAGAGCAGCAGTTTGGGCAGAGAGGGGACACATTTCAATAGAGAGTATTTAGAAAACCAATCCCTGCATCTTTCCTGGATTTCATACTTCTTTGGCTCAACCACCCTTCCTTTTCTAACTCACCATTTTGTTGGTAGCCTAGCATCTTAGCTCATTGCAAGGTTAAAATATACCTAGAAGCATTGCCATGCTAACAAAATACATTTACCTTCAACCAACGTTCAGGCTAATCCTGAACCCAGAGTTGTACACCTTGAGGACTTTTGTGTTCAGAAGAAGAGAAAAAAACATTGAGAAATGCAATTGTTTCTGTTATTCAGTGTCGGACTGGGATGTCAGGGGCCCACCAGAAAACCTTAGACCAGGGACCCACCAGAGAACATTAGACCAGGGACCCACCAGAAAACCTTAGACCAGGGGCCCACCAGAAAATCTTAGACCAGGGGCCCACCAGAAAACCTTAGACCAGGGACCCACCAGAAAATCTTAGACCAGGGGCCCAACTTTCTAAACTTTTATTTATTGTCTCCTCACTTCACCAAGAGGGCCCACTGAAACCTTGGCCCACCGGGACTTTTCCTGGTATCCCTGTGGGCCAGTCCAACACTGCTGTTATTCCTAAAACCAGTGCTTCCCAGCCTTTTTTTTTTTTTTTACCCGTGAGCCACATTCAAATGCAAGAAGAGTTTAGGAGCAACACAAGTATTCCATTACAAGGTGCCAAATATTTCCCTTGTAGAGGTTGAGCACCCCAGCAGGTCAGTGTCCATTTCCCAATTGTCCTTATGGCACACAGATTTTTGGGTTTCTAAAATGTTCACACAAGAACCCTCTACTCACAACAGTGTCATGAGCTCTAGGATTCTAGACTGGGATTTATATATAGCTCAATCTACAAAGGAACATGCAAGCCTTGGACAATGTAGATGTGAATGGCTGGAATTCAGTTGCTAAGTCTTTGTTAGTACATTATTAGTACATTTATTGTGGGAAAGTTCCCACTCCATACTGCACCTATGTCTCTCCCCCCTCTTCACACCTCATGTCTCTTTGATGTCCCCCTCTGGTTGTCCAAACTGCTGCCCGGGATGTAGAAACACACTTCCCAGAAGCATGGAGAGGTGTGAGAGGAACAATCTAGAGTTTACACTTAAGGTGGCCATAGACGCACAGATAATATCGTACGAAACGAATTTTCGTACGATATTCGGTGCGTGTATGGTGGGAAATGAGCCGACCGATATCGTCAGAGGATTAAGATATCGGTCGGCTGGTTGATCGGACTGGATGGAAAATTTTGATGGGATGCCTTTGAAAGCTCCCTGAACATCGGCCATTGTTAGTGCTGAATCGTCAGATACAAGTAGAATTCTATTGTTTCTACCTGTATATTTGACGATTCAGCTCTACACGTGTGTGTTGAAACGAACGATCTTTCTTGGAAAGATCTTTCCCGAGAAAGATCGTAATTGTTACGTCTATGGCCAGCTTTAGGGGCTATTTATTAAAATCTGAATTTTTCTGATTTTTTTTTAAAATAAAAAAAAACCCCAACCAAACTAGAATCCACAATTTGACCTTATTTATTATTGAATAAGCTTGATTTAATTGGTTCGGGTAAAAACTCAATAAAATCGAGCAAACCCCAAATTGTATATTTTTTTCAGTGTTTTTCCCCACAATCACTCTTTTTTTGGGGGTGCTTTTTCCCGAAATGCCCAAATTTTCCCATTTTTTTGTCCAAGGTCAGATTTGTGTTTAATTCCAGCACAGAAATTACAAAAGAGGATAGAGAACTCTGCCACTGAATTATACACAACCTCGGCAGGTCTGACATGGCGGATTTTTTTATTCCGGATTTTTGTTGCATTGGGCTTTAATAAATCTTGAAAAATTTCAGTTTAAAAAATTAATCCCAAAAAATATCCCCCAATAAACCAGATCAGTGTTTAGTACATAACCCCTTAAATTCCCTCCCCTGACAAATGATAGAGTTCCAATCTCAGACAGAAGAACTCCCTTCACTGCAGGGTTAGGAGCAGCATTATTTTACACCCGCCAGCCCTTATAAAGGCATATGAGGGGAAGGGGAAATAAATATCCTCTGATGAGTTCTCAAATCAAAGGTGTGGAGACCGGTTTTAAGGGAAAAAGAGCCAAAAAGGGGTTGCCACCTGGCTGGTATTTTTAGTGGTTGATCCTAGGGATGCACCAAATCCAGGATTTGGTTCGGGATTCGGCCTTTTTCAGCAGGATTCGGATTCGGACGAATCCTTCTGCCTGGCCGAACCGAATCCGAATCCTAATTTGCATATGCAAATTAGGTACAGGGAGGGAAATCACATGACTTTTTGGCACAAAACTAGGAAGTAAAAATTTTTTCCACCTTCCCACCCATAATTTGCATAGGCAAATTAGGGTTTGGATTCAGTTCGGTATTTGGCCGAATCTTCGGGAAGGATTCAGGGGATTCGGCCGAATCCAAAATAATGGATTCGGTGCATCCCTAGTTGATCCCAATGTTATTAATAGGAAAAGAAGATAAGATATATCTTATCTTACATATCTTCCAATAAATTCTTGCAAAGACCCAGGAGTGATATTGCACCAAGTCTAAGGGTGAGCATGGCTGGAATGTTATTGCTTATTGTGAGTGAAGGCCTTTACTCCACACAGAACCAGTATCTTTCTCTCCCCTCACAGCTCATGTCCCTTTGATGTCCCCCCCCCCCCCGATTATCCAAACTGCTGCCCGGGATGTAGAAACACACTTCCCAGAAGCATGGAGAGGTGTGAGAGCAACAATCTAGAGTTTACACTTAGGGGCTATTTATTAAAATCTGAATTTTTCAGATTTTTTTTTTAAAATAAAATAAAAAAAACCTAACCAAACTAGAATCCACAATTTGACCTTATTTATTATTGAATAAGCTTGATTTAATTGGTTTGGGTAAAAACTCAATAAAATCGCGCAAACCCCAAATTGTATATTTTTTTCAGTGTTTTTCCCCACAATCACTCTTTTTTTGGGGGTGCTTTTTCCCGAAATGCCCAAATTTTCCCATTTTTTTGGTCCAAGGTCAGATTTGTGGTTAATTCCAGTGCAGACCACAGAAATAACAAAAGAGGATAGAGAACTCTGCCACTGAATTATACACAACCTCGGCAGGTCTGACATGGCGGATTTTTGTTGCATTGGGCTTTAATAAATCTTGAAAAATTTCAGTGTAAAAAATTAATCCCAAAAAATATCCCCCAATAAACCAGAGCAGTGTTTAGTACATAACCCCTTAAATTCCCTCCCCTGACAAATGATAGAGTTCCAATCTCAGACAGAAGAACTCCCTTCACTGCAGGGTTAGGGGCAGCGTTATTTTACACCCGCCAGCCCTTATAAAGACATATGAGGGGGAGGGGAAATAAATATCCTCTGATGAGTTCTCAAATCAAAGGTGTGGAGACCGGTTTCAAGAGGAAAAGGAGCCAAAAAGGGGTTGCCACCTGGCTGGTATTTTTAGTGGTTGATCCTAGGGATGCACCAAATCCAGGATTTGGTTCGGGATTCGGCCTTTTTCAGCAGGATTCGGATGAATCCTTCTGCCTGGCCGAACCGAATCCTAATTTACATATGCAAATTAAGTACAGGGGGGAAACCATGTGACTTTTTGGCACAAAACAAGGAAGTAAAAATTTTTTCCACCTTCCCACCCATGATTTGCATAGGCAAATTAGGGTTTGGATTTAGTTCGGTATTCGGCCGAATCTTTCGGGAAGGATTCAGGGGATTCGGCCGAATCCAAAATAGTGGATTCTGTGCATCCCTAGTAGATCCCAATGTTGTTAATAGGAAAATAAGATAAGATATATCTTATCTTACATATCTTCCAATAAATTCTTGCAAAGACCCAGGAGTGATATTGCACCAAGTCTAAGGGTGAGCATGGCTGGAATGTTATTGCTTATTGTGAGTGACGGCCTTTACTCCACACAGAACCAGTATCTTTCTCTCCCCTCACAGCTCATGTCCCTTTGATGTCCCCCCCCCCCCCCCGGTTGTCCAAACTGTTGCCCATGATGTGCCAATGAACTTCCCAGAAGCAGGGAATTCCCAATAAGGATGAAGAACAATCTAAATTTCACTCTACATTCTCTTCCCTAACGTATTCAAGCTCATTAAAACAAGGGCATGGATTGCAATAGTGATGGTGTAGCATACCTCCCAACATTTTGGAAGTAAAAAGAGGGACAAAAACAATTACCATGTTCATTTTACAAAATTTGTCAGGTTATCTAAACTGTTACAAATATTTATTTTCTTATCTCAAAATTGTTACAAAGTATCTTATTTGCACCCGTTAGCTGTTCTGGGCTCTCTGCCAAAAGCCAACTAAGTTAGAAACTTTGTTTCTTTTTCTGGCTGTTCAGTGCAGAGAACATAGGGACTTTCCAGTACAAATGAGGGACAGCGGGTTGAGCTGTCAAAGGAGGGACTGTCCCTTTGAAATAGGGACAGTTGGGAGGTATGCTGTAGGCTTAATTGGAAGCAGCATCCCATAAATGTGCCTCTGTAGAATATTTTTAGCATAAAAAAGTTGCACAAATAATTTCTTTTTTTACAAGCAAGCATTGGTGGTTCAGTGGTAGAATTCTCGCCTGCCACGCGGGAGGCCCGGGTTCGATTCCCGGCCAATGCAGCTGTCTTTTCCCTTCTATATGATCTTTTTAAATTATTCTTATATATTGTTTTCTGTTATTATTTATATATATATATATATATATATATATATATATATATATATAATCCTGAGAAGGAAGAGGCACTCACAGGTCTTACAAAGCCAAAAAAGAAAGTTTTAATATGGGCACAAAAAGAAACTGAAGTTTCGGCTGGGTAACCGGCCTTTTTCAAAGTGAAACCACGTTGTAAAAAAACAGTAAATATACAGGGAGAGGCAAAAAGGGGAGTGGCACGCAGGGAGAGAGTGATAGGTGATAGGTGCACAATGGGTGCTGATAACGCAGAAAATTCAAACGTGCCAATCGGCTGTCTTGAATGGTGTGTCTAAATTTTTGAACCAGCCAATCACCCGGGTGAACAGTGTTTACCGACCGTCATTGGAAAAAGCTCACTGCAATAAACATAATGTGGAAAGATAGTTAAATAGAACGTTGTTATAAGTGAAAGTGATGACAATGGTGGATGGTGACATCGTTTGAAAAAGGACCCAGCCATAACGTCGGTTTCTTTTTGTGCCCATATTAAAACTTTCTTTTTTGTCTTTGTACAGGTGGCCATACACTGTGAGATCTGCTCTTTTGCTGATGTCGCCAAATGAGAGGATCTCTCCCCAGGGCGGGTCGTACCAAGTGCGGGACCCAATTGGACCCTAGAAGGAACTTTGCTGTCTGCCTCAGGGTCACAGAGCTGGATGGGCAAATAGTGGCTGCTTTCCCCTCTGTCCAAGTGATGGCTTCCAGTTGGGGTGGGGGCAAGCTGGACAACTGGGAGAAAATGTTCCCTCACTTTTTTTAATGTATGTGGAGATGGGTTTTACTATTGAGTGTTGTTCTTAGATCTACCAGGCAGCTGTTATCTTGTGTTAGGGAGCTGTTATCTGGTTACCTTCCCATTGTTCTGTTGTTAGGCTGCTGGGGGGGGGGAAGGGAGGGGTTGATATCACTCCAACTTGCAGTACAGCAGTAAAGAGTGATTGAAGTTTATCAGAGCACAAGTCACATGACCAGGGACAGCTGGGAAATTGACAAAATGTCTAGCCCCATGTGAGATTTCAAAATGAAATATAAAAAAATCTGTTTACTCTTTTGAGAAATGGATTTCAGTGCAGAATTCTACTGGAACAGCACTATTAACTGATGCATTTTGAAAAAAAAAAAAACTTTTTTCCCATGACAGGATCCCTTTAAACATAGATAGAGATTCTTCGAAGTGGCTTGAGAAGCTCCAACAACAGCTGACCCACTATACAGCGGAATTACACAAATTCAAACAAAGAAAAGGGAGTACTGTTAAAGGTGACCACCAAAATCGTAAAGTGTACAGGTGGCTAACGGGGTGGGGGAGGGAGAGGCACCTTACAATAATCAAGCCCAAAAGAACAAGAAAGTAGACGCACCCCACACAGGTAGACTCTTCGTCCTATATGAGCAACTCATCTGATACAGACACTCCTGTAAGGGGACGTGGATTTATTAGGGGCAGAACAGGACGTCGGACAACATGTAACAACAGGAATTTTTACATCCAACCCAACTCGACACCTGACCCACGTGAGTCACAAGCTTTTTTAGGACAAAGCCACACCCCCTAATTACCATGTCCATTTTACTAAATTTGTCAGGTTATGAAAGTTTGAAAATATTTTTCCTTATCTAAACTGTTACATTTATTTTTTTTCTTTTCTCAAAATTGTTACAAAGTATCTTATTTGCACCTGTTAGCTGGGCTCTCTGCCAAAAGACAATTAAGTTACAAACGTTGTTTCTTTTTCTGGCTGTTCAGTGCAGAGAAAAGAGGGACTTTCCACTTATACGACAGTTTCACCCACTGTAAAAAGCACTTTATTGCCCCTCCAAATTGTGTCCGTAAGTTACCCTCCCATTTAGACTATAAGCCCCACGGGGTAGGGTCCTCCCTCCTTATGTCTCCTCAACACTGTGTAATTATATTTTATATTTATGTGAACTGTTTTTATAATAATGCTCTTATTGTTACTTATTAATGCAGTGATCCCTTGTTACTACTAATTTATTATTGCTGTACAGTGTTTTGCCCTTAAGGGGAGCGATACAAATACAAATATATATACATATACATACATACAAAGGAGGGATTGCAGGTTGAGCTGTCAAAAGAGGGACTGTCTTGGGAGGTATGCTGTAGGCAGAATTGGAAGCAATATCCCATAAATGTGTCTCTATAGAATACTTTTAGCATAAAAAAGGTTGCTCAAAAAAAAGCATCAAGCAAGCATTGGTGGTTCAGTGGTAGAATTCTCGCCTGCCACGCGGGAGGCCCGGGTTCGATTCCCGGCCAATGCAGCTAGTTTTTCCATTCTATAAAAATTATTCTTATACATTGTTTTCTATTATTATGTGTGTGTATATATATATTTTAATCATGATTGTGCCAAAACAGCATAAATTTCTGGATTCCTCGAAAAAGGCATTAATATTTTACAGTTAAGGACTTCCTTAGGTTCCTGAAGTTCGAACAGGCACAGGCTTCGTTTTCTGAAGTTGCCTAACCAGGAAACTTCGGGCGACTTCGGAAAACGAAGAGTGCCATACCATGGCATGGGAAGGCAGTTCGGGGAGATTCTGCGAGGCGACAATCTCCCTGAACTACCTGCTCCCTGCTCGCCACCTGTTTGAATGAAGAAACGCCAGCATTAATGCACTTGCGGCATTTCAATTTCCGGAACCGCCCGAAGTTTCCTCATAAGGCAACTTCGTGCTATTCTGGAAATCGAAGCGCCGTGCATTGTGCATTGACGCTGGCGTTTCTTCATTCATGCAGGCGGCAGACAGGGAGCAGGTAGTTCGGGGAGATTGTCGCCTCACAGAAGAGGCGATAAATTGCCAAGCGACTAAATCTCCCCTGTCTGTCACAACCCTTAGCAGAATGTTTTGGAAACATAGGTATGAAGGAAGGTCTATGTGAGGAACTAGACATGAGTGTGGACACTGCTCAACAGCATTTGTGTGGGAAAACCAAAGTCTTTGTAAAGGCAAAGGTCATATGTAGAACACACGGGAGCGAGTCTTTCCCATGGACATACTTTCATTAATTGCAACGTCTGATGTGTTGCATTTATTTAGCAGGTGACACCAACTCAATCATTAACAAGTCATTGCTATTCTCACTTTGAATCCCAGGGAATTGCCCAACCAAGACTTTCTCAGAGGGTTGGGGCAGAGAGGGAACATTTCCATAAAAATATTTACTGGATTAAAAACAGATTCCAGGACAGCAGATTTTGACCCAAGCTCCTCTTTTCTAACTCAACATTCGTTTGGGACCCACCTTCTTAACTCACAAGGTGAAAATATAAAGAGATTCTTTGCCGTGTCACAATAAATTTACCTTAATCCAACTTTCAGGCTGAACCCCAACTCAGAGCTCCACATGTTGAGGTGCACAGAGGAAGAACAACCTTGGATACATTGTTATTCCGAAGACCAAATATAATACAATGATCACCTCTAAACTTACATATACTGGGCCACAGAGCTTATCTCTAATGGGCCTCCTGCTCAACTAGATCCATGAGTCCCCAATAAAAAGTATTTTAGATTGGGGGTAGGGTTGCAATCTCTTCTGGAAAAAAATCCCAGCCTTCCTATATTGTTGCCATTTTTTCCTATTAATAACATTGGTATCAAGCATATTTTTTTCTGGTCAGGCTGGTAAAATACCGGCCAGGTGGCAACCCTAAATGGGGGTGGCAGGGCCACAGCTCTGTCTAGTACATCCCCTGAAAGTGTTGTAGGTTGGGCATGTGCATGTGGAATCAACTTATACTCTAGCTACTTGATAAACTGGTGTCATAACACTAATACTATCCTGAGGGTTGCCCCGTTAGTCTAATGTAATTGCAGGTAACATTCCTGAGATAATTCAGCCAAATGTAAAAGGCTTGTTTCAGCAGGGATGCGGTGTGTAGTATCTTGGTCAACAGTCACATGTGAAAGTGATCATCTTATTGGCTTCACAATACACAATTTGCTTTTACCATTAAAACTTTACAATCAAGGGCATCCTTAGAGGTTGAAGGACCATTGGCTGATGGCTTGTTCTAAACATGGCCCAGTTACTGAGGCACATCCCTTTAGAGTAATCCCATTACCTATAGACACTGAATGAATCTACTGATTCTATTTGGGGCGGCATTTCAATGGCACATCTAGAAAATGAAAAAATGTTGGGACTGGTACAAAAAGATTACAGTATACTTTGTATCAGTGGATCATTGGTTCTTATCCAAAGGCTAGTTGGATGAGGTTTCAGAGGCAATTATTATTTGATAAAGTTCAGTCCATTGTGAAATTAACATTGAGCAAAGTTCTCTTGTCTAAAGTCCTGGTTGAAGCTCTCACTATGTACTAATCTTTCTCTCCCTTCACAGCTCATGTCCCTTTGATGTCCCCCCCCCCCCCCGGTTGTCCAAACTGCTGCCCATGATGTGCCAATGCACTTCCCAGAAGCACAGGAATTGCCAATAAGAAAGGAGGGGAACAATCTATGTTTCACGCTACATTCTCTTCCCTGATGTATTCAAGCTCAATAAAATAAGGGCATAGAGATCAATAGTGATGGTGCCTCATGTAGGCCTGATTGGAAGCAACGTTCCATTAATGTGCCTCTGTAGAACATTTTAAGCATAAAAAAGTTGCTCTAAAAGCTTCATACATGCATTGGTGGTTCAGTTACGATGAAGAGTTTTCAGGGAACAAGCAATATTTTATTCTACATTCTCTTCCCTAACATATTCATTCAAGCTCATTAAAGCAAGGGCATGGATATCAGTAGTGATGGTACCTAATAGGAAACAACACCCCATAAATGTGCCTTTGTAGAATATTTTTAGCATAAAATAAAATGCACAAAAACTTCTTGCAAGCAAGCATTGGTGGTTCAGTGGTAGAATTCTCGCCTGCCACGCGGGAGGCCCGGGTTCGATTCCCGGCCAATGCAGCTACTTTTTCCATAAATATAATCAAATTATTTTTATATGTGGCACTCTCTATTCTTGTGTTTGTGTATATATATATATATATCTATATATCTATGCTGTGTATTTTATATATATTTATATATATATATATATATATATATTTATATATATCAATTATTTCCAGACCAGCACTCCCTTGCACAAAACATTATCATTTATTGTTGCATGATATCAATCTCCAACGTTTCGGTCCCCATTGGGACCTTTTTCAAGGATGATACCATTATTAAAAACCAAACCTTAAATAACACAGTGCATCACATGAAACCAATCAGTGTCCGAGGCTATACAACACACCCCAGTATTTCAATACAATGTGCTTTTTGGATTATACTGGCTAGTGTAATATATCTCTACCTTTGCTGGGTGTCTGTCTGTTCTAGACATCCTGTCCTCTACCTGTCCTCTTCACTGCGAACCAAATTCTCTGCCCACTTTACTGTTTCAGCAATCAATTGTCTGTGGTAGCCTCTAGAAATGAATTTGTCACTCATAATTTCCAAATCCTGTCTCCTCTTGGAGATCTCACTATCAATTCTGGCTACCCGTAACATTTGAGATTTGGGCAGTGAATTTAGCAGGTGTCTAGGGTGATGGCTACCGTAATGTAATATCGTGTTCCTATCTGTGGGTTTGGTATAGATGCAGGTCTGTAATTTCCCATCACTCTTATACACCAGAACATCCAGAAAATTCTCCTTTTCCATATCAAAGTCCATCTTAAATTTCACCGAACTATCCTGCTGGTTCAATTGGTTCAAAAATGTTATTAAATCGCCAGTGGGCCCCAGCCGTACAAAAAATATATCATCGATATAGCGCCGGTAAAAGGCACCATATCTCAGAAATAACTCATGTGAAAAAATGTGCTGGGTTTCATATTCCCACATAAAAGCATTGGCGTACACTGGTGCGACTCGTGAACCCATAGCGGTACCGGTGCACTGTAAATAAAATTGGTTCTCAAATTTAAAGAAATTTCGATACAGAATAAATTCCAACAAAGATAATGTGAACTCAACAGGGGGTCCCACATAATTTTGATTCCCTTGTATCAGGTTTCTCACAGCATTTATACCTGCCTGGTGTGGAATGCAGGTATATAGGCTTTGTACATCTAAGGTAACCATCACCAAATTTTCTAGTGGTAGATCTATATCACTCAGAACTTAGAAAATCGTTAGTGTCCTGCAAATAACTTCAAATTTTTTTAATACAAGGCTGCAATAAAAAATCCAAGAAATGTGCAATGTTCTCATTTAAAGAGCCCCGGGAAGATATTATTGGTCTGCCTGGTGGGTGTGTATTGTTTTTATGTACTTTCGGTAGTGTATAAATCACAGGTATAATTGGATGAGCTGGCATCAAATATTCAAACATATTTTCTGTGATTCACCCCTGTACTTTAGCCATTTTCAATAAATCACACAACTCCCTTCTATATTTGTCAGAAGGGTTAAATGACAGCTTGCCATAATTAGTGACATTAGACAACTGCGAAAGTAACTCAT
>CM044436.1:122926660-122944638 GCA_024363595.1 Xenopus borealis
ATTTACAATGGGTAGTACACATATTGTGGTCCTTCAGCTTTGAGTCCCTTTTCAATGCCAAGGTGGGAGATAAGTATGCCCTGTCTGTCTAACGCTAAGGGTGGCCATACATGAGCCAATAAAACCTGCCAACAGACCAAGTTGGCAGCTTCTCGGCCCATGTATTTGATCGATATCTGGGCGAAATTCGGATAGATGTCGATTGGGCGGGACTAAAAATCCTGGTGGATCGTGGCCGCATCTGTTCGTTGATGTGCTCCCGCGATCTGACTGCCCATATGGCCTCCATTATGATCCGATCATTGGGCCCTGGTACTGACCATAATTCAGCAGGAACAGCCCCCCCCCATCTGGTTTATAGCCAGTGCAGAAACATGAAATAATATTAAATGATACCAGTGCAGTCCATTCCTCTTGTGTATACAGAATCTTGTTGTGCCGTCACTATGGATTTACCTGTCAAACAAAGTTACTATCAGTTTCAAGTTGTTGGGTTCCTACGATTCTTCCAATAGTGGCTGAGAAGAAAGAGGCTGCTCTGATGTTCTTCTGCTTAGGAAACAATAAGAAACCTTTCTCACATCTTTCCTAAGCAGAAGAACAGCAGCCTCTTTCTTTCTCCTGACAACTTCCTTGACTACTTGGTGGTCAGACTGGTGGGAAACTGACCAGCAGATGGCGCTGTTGGAACAAAATTCATTCATATTAACAGTAAATGTATCCCTTAATATCTTGGAATTAAAACAAAATAACTCATGAATGTAGATTACAAAAGTGCTTAAAAAAGCCCCCCTCATCAATTTTACATTTCCTCATTTTAAAATTTTACTTATCCTTTAATACAACAATATTACATTCCCTCACTGTAACATTAGTACGACAGTTTTCACACGTATCAACTTTCCTCCATTACAGCATTAACATGTCCCTCTATAGACATATCTTCTGTAACACTTGTATCTCTCCCTAGTCCCTAGCTGCAATTCTTTGCTATGAGCTTGTACATGCAGAGCACTTCAGTGAAACATGAGCACAGCCTGCTGGTGGCACAGGGTAATGCGCATAAACATCTTTAGGGCAGCTTCCATGACCAGAAAGAAAGAGTGTGTATACACACGTATATATTGAACATAGAGCAAAAAAAAAAAAAACAAGGGACTTTTGCAAAAAAACTTGTATTAAGATGAAGTATGCACAACCGACGTTTCGGTCATCATTGGGAACTTTCTCAAGGTACTCATATATCTCAAATCACCACTTAAATAGGCCAATACTGTGAAAGAGACTTCTTAATGAGAGGAGTACATGGTCCGTAGGTATTCAAATAAAACAGACGGTCCTGCCCACCTACAGATTGTCTCTGTTTGTTCTGTAACGGGAATTCTAATCAAACACACACTTACTATGTTTAACTTGATTTTAGTGATGTCACTGGCACATGATAATGAGCAGGGGTGGAGGCTATTTAAGTGGTGATTTGAGATATATGAGTACCTTGACAAAGGTCCCAATGAGGACCGAAACGTCGGTTGTGCATACTTCATCTTAATACAAGTTTATTTGCAAAAGTCCCTTGGTTTTGTTTTTTTCCTCTATGTTCAATACATACTCATTTTACGTGCACAGGGGCAGCTACAAGGTAGCTTTATGGTAATTGGTGCTGTCCAGTATACATTGACTATACATATATATGTAGATTTATTTCAACGTTTCAGCTTACAAACTCAAGCCGTCATCAGGAAGGGCAGAGCCTAAAATGAACATGAAGTTATAGACACACACAAGATTCAAAAATGGCGCCAAAATCCTGCCAGTGACATCACAAAAAGTAGGCGTGTTTACAGTACTGAATGCATCAGTGGTGGTGTCATGAAGCTGAGCCAATCGTGCGCATTGTATCAGTGGTAGTGAGATCAAAGGATCTCCCTAGGTCGCAACCAATCAGGGTCAGTACGGACCCAACTTTTGCTTCAGGGTTCGTACTTCTCACACCCCAGAACTGGCCACAGGTATAGTATCAACCATAGACTAACGTGTACCTCTGATCACGTGATCTATATGGCACGGTGCCCCTCTGGGTTATATTATATTGGCAAAACTGTGACGACATACAATCATCGAAGCGAGATCAGATTGGCTTTGTCCACGGGCAAAGCCGACCAACCTGTATCTAAACACTGGCTGAAGTACAAACATTCTCTCCCCCAGTTTCCTCACATGCTAATAGACCATGTCCCTGTGCAACGCAGGGGTGGAAACAGAGGTTTATTATTAATGAAGAATCCATGTGGATTTACCAATTGGAGACCCTTGCCCCCAAAGGCTTAAATGAAACTCTTCCCATGTCCCATTTTTATTGGTGTGCTACGTGTATTCCACATTTTATGTGTGACAAAGTGTTCTGTATACTTATTTGTTTTGCCTACAGTGATCCTCCTACTTTTTCTTTGACCAATGGAGCAGCAAGTACTGACGTTTAGGTACCTGGAATTGGTTCTTTCCTTTTCATTATTTTTTATTTATTATTATTGAACAGGACACTGTGTCATGATCCATAGGACGTGTTGAAAATGATCACCAATAATGAATTTATGGCCACGTAATGACAGTACAGTATGAGCAATGTCGGACTGGCCCACCAGAATACCAGGAAAACTCCCGGTGGGCCAAGGTGTCAGTGGGCCCTCATGCTGCTAAACTTTTGGCCTATTTCATGGCCATTCCCTATTTCTATAAGAACAAAGAGACTAAATAGATGGAATAATTGATTATAGTATGTAAAGAAAACAAATTAGGAGAATAGAGGTTGATTGAGGAGATGAAGAATATTAGTACTGAGAGTGGGCCCCTGGTCTAAGGTTTTATGGTGGGCCCCTGGTCTAAGGTTTTATGGTGGGCCCCTGGTCAAAGGTTTTATGGTGGGCCCCTGGTCTAAGGTTTTATGGTGGGCCCCTGGTCTAAGATTTTTGGGTGGGCCACTGGTTTCCCAGTCCAACACTGAGTATGAGACAACGCTTCGTCCCACAAATAAGACTGTTGCTGTATAGTGACTAAGAAGGATAAGCTAGTTGAGCGTGTCATATTAATGTATACAGTGTTACAGATGCATCTTAGTGATTGGTTGTATTATGGTAATTGTTCTTTTCTCCGTCTTCACAGGAACTTTTCCGCTCCGTGGTGAGGTGTAGTTCAGCCATAGTCGAACGCCGGCCCCAGACAGGGTTTTGGGTTAAGTGAGGCAGGACCTGTAATGATGTAAGACTGGGAACAGTTATAGCCTATTCGACAATAGCGCTGTCCATCAGATCGGAGGTCCTGATTTCTCCGCCCCCTTCCAGCATAGACTATACATTGGTCTTTTCAGCACTGGACTCGAGTGTGCACTTATAGCGTACACAGGGAACACCGCACAGGTCGGAGTGCTGAATGAGTGGGGGTCTCTCCTATTGCTGAGCGCTGGGAGCGGTCTGACATTCTGGCAAAAGTTGGGTCCGTACTGACCCTGATTGGTTGCGACCTTTAACAGTCACGAGGAAGTCTCGTTTGTGCTGTAGTATGCTGTAAGGCTAATATAGTGCGGGGGTAATATGTGTGGTACAACAATTGGTACCGATGGCACAAGGCAACTTGAAAGGCTTAACGATGTTGGAAACAGGTAATAGGTCCTGCACTTAGTACGTTCCCTCCGTACCTGCATTGGAGGCCACACAGGGCAAAGGTAATTTGGCTGTCAGCTCCCACCACGGAGGTAAGTGAGTTTGATTCCTCCTGATCTTATAATTAGATCATAGGGAGATCCTTTGATTGTTTTTATCTATTTCACTTACAGGGTATGTTTTTCCCTGTCACAACAATCACAATCCCTGTGTGTTTAATTAGCATTGAGAGTCACTGTAGTATTCACCTACACGTGATTGGTGCTCTCCTATGACACTACCACTGATACAATGCGCACGATTGGCTCAGCTCCATGACACCACCACTGATGCACTCAGTACTGTAACCACACCTACTTTTTGTGATGTCACTGGCATGGTTTTGGCGCCATTTTTGAATCTTGTGTGTGTCTATAACTTCATGTTCACTTTAGGCTCTGCCCTTCCTGATGACGGCTTGAGTTTGTAAGCTGAAACGTTGAAATAAATCTACCAGTTTTTTTTCACTTATCAAGACCTATATATATATATATATATATGTAGTGTAGGTATGAGTCGCACACCCTAATCCTCAAGCAATACCTGGGTGCTCATGCATAGATTTATCTGTAGTCGACTGAAAGTGGTGGCACTCCTTGAGAAAGGTCCTTGTGTGGGACCGAAACGTCGGAATAATAAACTTTTTTATTTTTTGAGCTGCCTTGTTTTGAAAATCCTGTGAGTGCCATAATTTTCTCTATAATTGAATCATATGTAGTTATATACTATATATGTATATTTCAATCTCCTTATACCTTTCTATTTATTAACATAGGGGTCCTGGCAATTCTGGGAGGGTCTTTGATAAAAGTTCAGTTCACTAAAAGTGGTGAGACGTGGAAACGCAACTAATAGTCTATAAAACCTGCTTTTATCTGTAATAATGGGTGAATGAAGCATGTTGCAGGAAGGGAGGAGCCATGTTTCATCAAGTGCTGAGTTGTACAGCCCACCCTTATGTCTGATACAATAACCTGCAACTTATTGAGTTGTGTGAGGATCTGATCAATGGCCAATTTTATGCCTGTTTCACCTTTAGGCTTTTATTCAAGTCTTATACATGAGCCAAGAAAATGTCAACTTTGCCTTGAGGGGCCAAGTCAATAGAGTAGATAAGGACATGCTGGAAGTAGCTAAGAGAAACATCAACGTAAGGAGTCAAACTGGAAAAGAAAATATTGGCAGCGGTGGGATTCGAACCCACGCCCCCGAAGAGACTGGAGCCTTAATCCAGCGCCTTAGACCGCTCGGCCACGCTACCACATGCTTTTTAGATGCCTCCCAATGTCCCCTTGCCTCCTCCCATTTGATGGTTCACATTCTATCACTGTAGTAATTGCACAAACCATCACAATGTGATATCAAAGCATTCAATTCAATTCAATTCAATAGAACTTCAGTTATACAAAAACATTTTTTAAACTTTTGTAAAAAGTGCAGAGAGATAGAGATAGGTGCCTGTTTCACCTTTAGGCTATTATTCAAGTCTTATACATGAGCCAATAAAATGTCAACTTTGCCTTGAGGGGCCAAGTCAATAGAGTATATAAGCAGTATATTAGCCTATTTATGGCCATTCTTTATTTCTATGAGAACAAAGAGGCTAAATAGATGCAATAATAGATTATAGCATGTAAAGAAAAGAGACTAGTAAAATAGAGGAAGAATAATAGTACTGAGAGTGGGCCCTTGTGGGAATAGCTAAGAGAAACTTAAGGAGTCAAGCTGGAGAAGAAAACACTGGCAGCGGTGGGATTCGAACCCACGCCCCCAAAAAGACTGGAGCCTTAATCCAGCGCCTTAGACCACTCGGCCACGCCACCACATGCGGCATTGTCTTCCAATGTCCCCTTGGCTCCTCCCATTTGACATTTCACATTCTATCACTTTAGTAATTGCACAAACCATCACAATGTGATATCAAAGCATTCAATTCTATTTAGTTCAATTCAATAGAATTTCAGTTATACAAAGTCCCATTAGTTAGCTGAAAACCGAATTGATACTACGGGACCACCATCTAATTATTTCCTTTTTCTACCTATTTTATCTGAGCAATTAAGTCAATCCTACTTGATGAATTTACAATTTGGCACCTAATCACTTTAATATTTATTAATTGGTACACTCAGATGAATTAAGCACAACCTCAATCTGTAAAGGATAATTTTAATGAATTCATTGTTTGAAAAAGATCATTCATTTATATTTATATTAATATTTATATATTTATATTAATTTATATTTGATTAGTTATCTTAATAGAAACGCATTAGAGGTGTTTGTATAAAATCTGATTGATTGCACTAGCACTTTATAGTTATTTATGGCTTTAAAGTGAAATATATTTAGGTGTTTTTTGCTCTATACAAACAAATTCTTTTTCATGTTACTAAAACTTTAATGACATCCCTGGAAAGCTACATTGACATCTGGTAGTGTGGCCGAGCGGTAGTCCTGAGCCAGACAGGGGGGCCCAGGAACCCATCATGTACCGGGGACCCACCATAGAGTAGTTACACCCCTGGGTGCATCAGTGCAAGGTTTGGTAGCTGCCCCCATGGTCTTTCTCTCTCTGCACTTTTTACAAAAGATATCATATTGAGATGGTTTGTGCAATTACTATAGTGATAGAATGTGAAACGTCAAATGGGAGGAGCCAAGGGGACATTGGGAGGCACCTAAAAAGCATGTGGTAGCGTGGCCGAGCGGTCTAAGGTGCTGGATTAAGGCTCCAGTCTCTTTGGGGGCGTGGGTTCGAATCCCACCGCTGCCAATATTTTCTTTTCCAGTTTGACTCCTTACGTTGATGTTTCTCTTAGCTACTTCCACCATGTCCTTATATACTCTATTGACTTGGCCCCTCAAGGCAAAATTGACATTTTCTTGGCTCATGTTTAAGACTTGAATAATAGATATGATAATAGATGGGATGGTTATCCGGCTTAAGAGACACATATGAGCAATTTCCACTCATAATATAAATATACAAAGTATGGTAGTGTGGCCTTTTTCATTTTTTTACCTTTTTATATTTGTACAGTTGCAGATATTGGAGCTGCGATTTTTCATGGCCTTATTGGAAAAGATTCTTTAAAGTTTTCATAGGAAACCACAGATACAGTACTATGTGTGACCACTCTAGTTATGGATAGCTAATAAGAATATGGCTGATTTGACATTGTCCTGGGAGGAAGGGTCAGAATGCTGCCCCACCCCCATCCACTTTTTTGTACTGTGCACATTGCCCTATGTGAAATCTTACTGGAGACCAAGGAACACGTGAGCATCAGACAGACAGTGAATTCTTATGTCCCACTGTGGCATTTTAAAGAACTATAATATGTGTATTACCCAATGTAGATAAATTGCTGAAGGCCACCTCTTATTTCCAGCAATATCATAACATTTTTGTTATAACCACCTTTGCCTTGGACTGTTCATTCATTTTGACCAATGGAGAGGAAAAAACACATCAATTGGCAGCGGTGGGATTCGAACCCACGCCTCCAGAGAGACTGGAGCCTAAATCCAGCGCCTTAGACCGCTCGGCCACGCTACCAGATGTCAATGAAATTTCCAGGGAGTCCGACAAAAGACCTACAATGGGTACAAGGTGACTCTCTAGCACCAAAGTGTTTCCATTACTCAATAACTCAAGTGAGCTGAATGGAGAAGGATCTATCTGACAGAATAAAGAAAAGGATCTCACTTCTGTCAGACTGGTGAAAATTATTTATTGAAATAAGAAAAAGAAATCCCCTCTTCATCAATTAGAACGAATTATGAGTTAGCTGAACAAATCCGTGCTTAATAATCTAAAGCCATAAATAACTATAAAGTGCTAGTGCAATCAATCAGATTTTATACAAACACCTCTAATGTGTTTCTATTAAGATAACTAAAGTGCTGAATCAAATAGAAATGAATTATCTTTTACAAACAATGAATTCATTAGAAATATCCTTTACAGATTGAGGTTGTGCTTAATTCATCAGAGTGTACCAATTAATAAATATTAAAGTGATCATGTGCCAAATTGTCAATTCATCAAGTAGAATAGTACTGTATCTGTGGTTTCCTATGAAAACTTTAAAGAATCCTTTCCAATAAGGCCATGCAAAATGGCAGCTCCAATATCTGCAACTGTACAAATATAAAAAGGTAATAAAATGAAAAAGGCCACGCTACCATACTTTGTATATATATTATGAGTAGAAATTGCTCAAATGTGTTATACATCTTATACATGAGCCAAGAAAATGTAAATTTTGCCTTAAGGGGCCAAGTCAATAGAGTATATAAGTAGTGATGGGCGAATTTATTCGCCAGGGGCGATTTCGCGGAGAATTCCTGCGATTCGCCACTGGCGAATAAATTCGCGAAACACCAGCGAAAATTCGCCTGGCGAAAATTCATGGGGAAAATGAGTCATGCATTGTTTTTGACGTGACGCAATGAAAACAACACGACGCGTGCCGAAAACAATGCGACGAAGTTTCGCAATTTGCGAATTTCGCTGGAAATTCGCTAATTTTTCGGTGAACCGAAATGGGGTAGATTCGCCCATCACTATATATAAGGACATGGTGGAAGTAGCTAAGAGAAACATCAACGTAAGGAGTCAAACTGGAAAAGAAAACATTGGCAGCGGTGGGATTCGAACCCACGCCCCCGAAGAGACTGGAGCCTTAATCCAGCGCCTTAGACCGCTCGGCCACGCTACCACATGCTTTTTATGTGCCTCCCAATGTTCCCTTGGCTCCTCCCATTTGACATTTCACATTCTATCACTATAGTAATTGCACAAACCATCACAATATGATATCAAAGCATTCAATTCAATTCAATTCAATTCAATAGAACTTCAGTTATACAAAAATATTTAAACTTTTGTAAAAAGTGCAGAGAGAGAGAAAGACCATGGGGGCAGCTATCAAACCTTGCACAGATGCACCCAGGGGTGTAACTACTCTATGGTGGGCCCCCAGTACAGGATGGGCACCTGGGCCCCCCTGTCTGGCCCTTACCTCTATAAATCCCATGCTGGAGTGTTGATGGCATGTGTGCTGAAAAATCTCCCCCTAGATAATTGCCTGCCATAAACATTTTTGTGGCACCGATGCGCCCCAAGGGGGTGGGGGCCCTGGTGCAATTGCACCCCCTGCACCCCTGGTAGTTACGTCACGGGGTGCACCACATCTCCAGACCATGGAGCAGCAGGCAAGTGGAGAGAAGAGAGGCAGTGAAACTTCCCCCATTGCACCAGTTCCCCAAAGCTCAGAAGCACCAGCACTGGTGTGAGCCCAGGAACCAGACGCGTCAGTCACACGTTATGCACAGGTGCTCTGACCAACGTGGCCAACGTGAAATATGTTTAAAACAAAATACTGCCGTCTAGTGGCCTATTTAAAATTACTTATAAATTAAGAACAAGGATTTTCAGCACCACAATATCCAAGCCTCCTAATCAATCATAATTCATTAATATATATATAATTTTATAAATCCATATTCCATATATAAGTGGAAGCTTACGGTGGCAGGTACTGGAAGAAGTCAGACTGCCGGTAAAGGGAGGTAATAGAAAAAGCTACTGCTTCAATGTGAGACAAAGTGGATAGAGAATCTGAGTACCCTAGAACCATGGGGTTTAAATGATGCATTCAGTTATAACTGTTTTTTATAAACATAAATTGCCTTTCCACTTATATATGGAATATGGATCTGCCCAATAGTCCTTAAAATATTATATGGGTATATTTATTAAATGATATATATTAGTGAATTATGATTGATTAGGCGGCTTGGGTATTGTGGTGCTGAAAATCCTTGTTCTTAACTTATAAGTAATTTCAAAAAGGCCACTAGATGGCAGTATTTTGTTTTAAACATATTTCAATTGGTCTGGCCACTTGAGGGAGCTGACTTGTTGTTGATTGGGGTGAATAAAGGTTTGGGTAATTGTATAACTTGTATACTTTGTAACAAGCACCTGATGAAGGAGGTATTCCTCCGAAACATGTTGTGCAAATAAAGACAAGATACACTGCATTTGGTTCTCCAGAGTTTAATTGCATGCTGATTTGGAAAAATTGTGGCTTGACGGAGCCATTTCTCTGTTTGAGATACCATATACTAAGGGAGTGTGGGACCACCAGAATCTTTGGATCAGGTGCCCACAAAAACCTGTGGCACCCTGAGGGTTGCTGGTAGAATTTCCCAGTGTGGGTATAGATGCAGGTCGGTGATTCTGCGTGTTTGCGGGCAGGCCCGGACTGGGTATTTGACTGTTCGGGCAAATTCCCGAAGGGCCGCTCCATCTACCATTACTATGGGCCACTTCTGTTTAAACTGAAGATAGTCATGTCTGAGAGCGGCAATTTTACTTATTGCGAGTGGGAGAGCAGGCATACAGCACGAACGCTGTGCTAGTGGCTTCTCCCTTCTCACATACCGAGCAGCCTTCACTCCTCCCTCCTCCTAGCTGATAGCACCGCCCCCTGACTGTCCAGCAGAAGCGTTTACAGGGTGTCTGCTGATCATCTGTCAAGAAGCTCCGGGGAGAGAGAGGTAGAGAGGGGGAGTGTTTGTGTGTGTATCTCTGTGTGTGTTTGTGTGTCTCTGTGTATGTCTCTGTTTGTGTGTCTCTGTGTGTGTTTATGTGTGTTTGTGTGTGTGTCTGTGTGTCTCTGTGTGTGTTTTTGTCTCTGTTTGTGTGTCTCTGTGTGTGTTTGTGTGTCTCTTTGTGTGTCTCTGTGTGTGTCTATGTGTTTGTGTGTCTCTGTGTGTGTTTGTGTGTCTCTGTGTGTGTGTATGTGTTTGTGTGTATCTCTGTGAGTGTTTGTGTGTCTCTGTGTGTGTTTGTGTGTGTGTTTGGGTGTATGTCTCTGTTTGTGTGTTTGTGTGTGTGTCTGTGTGAGTGTTTCTGTGTGTGTTTGTGTGTCTCTGTGTATGTGTGTGTTTATGTGTGTTTGTGTGTCTGTGTGTTTGTGTGTCTGTGTGTGTTTCTGTACGTGTGTGTATTTAACCCAATATAAACACACATGTGGGCTGCTTTGTTATTTTGCCCGGGCTGCTTTTTATTCCCAGTCCGGCTCTGTTTGCGGGTCGGACCGCAAGTCTTCTCACTAGCGATTTTTACTAATTTTTCTGACCACGCCTGCTTCTGATGATGTCACTTCCGGTGACAATGACAGCACTTCCTGATTCTTGATGGTCAGCGGGTCACGGGTCTGGGTTGCGGATAAGGTACTTGCGTGTTGGGTATAGGGTTGCCACCCAGCCGGTATTTTACCGGCCTAGCCGGTAAAACACCAGCCAAGGCCGGGGCCGGTATTGCAAATTTACTGGCAATGTAGCTGCCGGTAAATTTGAAATACCCCTTAAAAATGGCCCTTGCCTTGCCTGAAATCTAATAAAAACTTACCTTTCTCGCGTCTTCAGTCGATCCTTTGCGTGACTCCGCCCCCTTTGACGTCACGGCACGCCCCTTTTGACGTCACGGCACACCCCCTTTGGCCCCGCCCCCCGCCGGCCGGTATTATAATTTTAAAAAGGTGGCAACCCTAGTTGGGTAGCAGTCCAGGCGGGTAAGATTGTGGGTCGCTGGTCCGTGTTGCGGATTGCAGGTTGCGGGTACGGGTCGCAAAATCTGGACCCACGCAGGACTCTACTTTGAAGTGCATAGAAAGAGACTTCAGGGGAGCGGAGTTCGGAAGATAAGACTAAAGACTTCCAGACGTCCGTCAGATACGTGCGCAACCAGGGCAGCACGTTAGGGAGGAGTTTGCGCTGTGATTATGACGCCACCTTTAAAGGTTAGAAATAGTCAGCGTCCCAAACAGCGCACACTGCCTGTGAAAAAGCTTCTTTGCGAAACGCGTGTCGGCAACTTTATAGTGACGGTTCATACACTTTTAATAGAAACCTTGGTTTTTTTTAATCAATCTTTTCTTTATCTCTGCTCAGAAATTTAATCTGCATTCTTACCAGGGTTGGACTGGGGGGCCCGGGGCCCACTGCGACTGCTGTCCAGGGCCCCCCTAATGCAGCGACACAACTGCTTGGACGTGACAACGCCAGTGCGTATGCGAGGATGGCACCAGTGTGCATGCGCAGAACATTGCGGCTGCAATTTTTAAAAAAATAAGAGGTCTTGCCTAGCTGGGGCCCATAAAAGTCGGAGGCCAACCGGGTTTATTCCCGGTATCCCACAGGGCCAATCCGACCCGGATTCTTACCAATCTGTTTTCCTTCATAAGCGCTCTGTGACTTCAGCCGGATAACCATCCCATCTATTATCATATCTGTTATTCAAGTCTTATACATGAGCCAAGAAAATGTCAATTTTGCCTTGAGAGGCCAAGTCAATAGTGTATATAAGGGATGGTGGAAGTAGCTAAGAGAAACATCAATGTAAGGAGTCAAACTGTAAAAGAAAATTTTGGCAGCGGTGGGATTCAAACCCACACCCCCAAAGAGACTGGAGCCTTAATCCAGCGCCTTAGACCGCTCGGCCACGCTACCACATGCTTATAAATTTTTCCCAATGTCCCCTTTGCTCCTTCCATTTTAAGTTTCACATTCTATCACTATAGTAATTGCACAAACCATCAAAATGTGATATAAAAAGTGTTTTTGCTCTATACAAACAAATTCTTTTTCATGTTATTAAAACTTTAATGACATCCCTGGAAAATTACATTGACATCAGATAGTGTGGCTGATTGGTCTAAGGCGTTGGATTTAGTCTCTAGTCTCTCTGGAGGTGTGAGTTCAAATCCCGCTGCTGCCAGTAGACGTGTTTTTCCTCTCCATTGGTCAAAATGAATGAACAGTCCCGGGCCAAGGTGGTTATCACAAAAATGTTATGATATTGCTGGAAATAAGAGGTGGTCTTCAGCAATTTATCTACATTGGGTAGTACACATATTATAGTTGTTTAAAATGCCACGGTGGGACATCATTCTGACCCTTCCTCCCAGGACAATGTCAAATCAGCCATATTCTTATTAACTATCCATAACTAGAGTGGTCACACATTGTTGACAGCAAGGTCTACCTAATCAAGACCTTGCCGCCCAGGTAGTGTCCAGACCCAGGAAATCTATAGATACCAGAGCTGCTGCTGTAAGTTGCCATACACAGTTGCTATTTAACAGTTGCCATTGGTTGGGGATCACTGCCCTAGACATTTCAGTGGTGGAATGATTCCCAAAGACTGATGTGCAATGTACCAATGTATATGACATTATGTGTCTGGCGACATACTGGCATTGATCCAACAGGCTGGATCTTGGCAGCCCAACTGGGATATTATAGTCTTCTGGCTATTGTTTAACCGCCAGGACTTGACCAGTCCTCAATGATGGTGTATTTCATCTAAAGTTCTCTGCACTTCCTGATGTTCACATAAATGGAAACTGCCTACCACTGATCATCCCATGAGACTTATATTACATAAATATCATGCAAACTATAAAGACACAGGTGTTAATGTGGCTGAACAGTCTTAGGAGCTCCATTAAGGCTCTAGTCTCTTATGGGACGTTGATTTGGATCCCACAGTAGCTGAAAATTTTGCATTAATCTTCCTGTCTTAAAACATAGGTAAACCTTTAAAATAAGTGAATTTAAAATGAATGATGGAGTTATTTTAGGACATTCTGCATTTTACATTCATTATTTATTTAGCTTTTATTCCAAAACATTAAGGGATATACTGTCTGTACTGTTAAAGGACCAGTAACACAATTTTTTAAAAAACAAAATGTTTTTGTCACTAACGAAAAAAAAAAACCCACCAATACAAATGTAAGTTTAAATTTACATAGTCTTTATTTGGAAATAACTTACCGATACTCTGCTTCCGCTCCTCTTCAGAAAAGGCGATCCAGTTTTTTCTCAGTAAAGACTTTGTGAATTTAAACTTAAATTTGTATTGGTGTTTTGTTTTTTTCTTTTCATTAGTGACAATTAAAAAAAATAAAATAAATGTGTTACTGGTCCTTCAATATGAAAGAATTTTGTTCCAACAGCGCCACCTGCTGTTCAGTTTCCCACGAGTCTGACCACCAAGTAGTCAAGGAAGTTGTCAGGAGAAAGAAAGAGGCTGATGTTCTTCTGCCTAGGAAAGATGTGAGAAAGGTTTCTATGAATATGAATACATTTTATTCCAGCAGCAACACCTGCTGGTCAGTTTCCCACCAGTCTGACCACCAAGTAGTCAAGGAATTTGTCAGGAGAAAGAAAGAGGCTGCTCTGATGTTCTTCTGCTTAGGAAAAATTTGAGAGAGGTTTCTATGAATATGAATACATTTTATTCCAACAGCGCCACCTGCTGGTCAGTTTCCCACCAGTCTGACCACCAAGTAGTCAAGGAAGTTGTCAGGAGAAAGAAAGAGGCTGATGTGCTTCTGCTTAGGAAAAGAATTAGAAACCTTTCTCACATCTTTCCTAAGCAGAAGAACATCAGCCTCTTTCTTTCTCCTGACAACTTCCTTGACTACTTGGTGGTCAGACTGGTGGGAAACTGACCAGCAGGTGGCGCTGTTGGGACAAAATTCATTCATATTAACAGAACATGTATCCCTTAATATTTTGGAATAAAAAGAAAATATATAACCATTGTAAATGACAATAGTGCTTAGAATAGCCCCCTCATCAATTTTAAATTTCCTTATTTTAAAAGTTTACTTATGCTTTAATACAACAATACTACATTCCCTCACTGTAACACCAGTACTAAAATTTTCACACATATCAACTTTCCTCCATTACAGTATTAACATGCCACACTATAGATATATCTAGCTGTAATACTTGCATTGTATCTCTTCCTAGTCCCTAGCTGCAATTCTTTGCTATGAGCTTGCACATGCAGAACACGTCAGTGAAACATGAGCACAGCCTGCTGGTGGCACAGGGTATTGCGCCTAAACCTAGGCATTCTTTGAAAAGTAGTCAGACTGGTGAAGAAAAATTGGCAGCAGTGGGATTTGAACCCACGCCCCCAAAGAGACTGGAGCCTTAATCCAGCGCCTTAGACCGCTCGGCCACGCTACCACATGTTGTCAATCACTGTCTCCTTGGCTCCTCCCATTTTAATTTTCACATTCTATTACGGTATTTGTGAAACTTCCACCGTCACACCAAAGCCTAATAAGCACCAGCACTGGTGTGAGCCCTGGAACCAGCATGTTAAATAAACTCAATTAAAGGGCACCTGTTGCCAAAGAATATCAACCCCTGGTGTGGGAGTGAGAAACAAGAAATAATTAAAGGCAAAGTTAAAGCGAAGCACTGTATAAAGAGTAGCATTGAAAGAATCTCCTACCTTACAGAATGGAAATAGACCTCTGCAACTGTCAATAAAATATTCCGCAAACACAATGGCAGTTTTAAAAGGCAGTATAAAGTTATTTAACAAGGAGATGAACTGGGGAATGAACTTGTGGGGATAGACTAGCAGATTATAGATTTGTATAAAGAGGTCGCTCCCTGGAAAAAAGGCCATGAAAACAGACCAAGTTTTGTGTCAATGGCAGGCCCAGACTGGCAATCTGTTGGTTCTGGCAAATGCCAGGGGCTGCTATAAGGTGCCATAGAAAGTCAGTATTTAGTAGGCTGCTGGGGACTGTTTGGGCCTCTGTGTGGGCTGATTGTGTACCTGAAATGCCAGGGCCTATTTTAATTCTCAGTCCAGACCCGGTCAATTGGATCCCATATCCTCACTCTTGCATCAAAACCAGCTTTGCAAAAGTTTCAGACAATAACCCCTCACTATCTGAGTTTGAGGCAGAACTCATAAAACCATTAACCCACCCAAAGGGTGAAGACTTACATGTAGCCAATTTTTTTTGTTTGTTTCCTAATGAAATCCACTGCCTGAAGCTCTCTGTGCTCAGATCCACAGCCGGTTCTTCCAGATAATCAGGGGGAGTAGGTGGAATCCAGTAAAACGGGGTGTTACTTACCTGCAGAGGTAGGTATGTCCAGTGGCCTTCATGGATGCACCTTTATAAAAGATGTGTAAATGTTCTTCACATTGAAAGTAGTATCTATCTAGATGTTCATTTTGTCTGCATTGCTGGTTCTGACTCCTGAAATGATGTATCAGCTGAGACAACATCAGAGCAGCGCGGATAAATGCTTCCTGGAACATAAAGCAGTGCAAATGGCAGAAATGCTCATCAAAACAGGGGGTTATAAGTTCCTTTAAATTTTCCAAAGAGCTAAACTGTAACACAGGTCAACAAGTTGCATGGCCCCTGTTACGGTGTGATAGTTGGCGACCATGCTCTTAGTAGCCGACCCAGCCAACCAAGCAGATGTCTGAGAACATGGTGAGATCTAGACCTAAAGAGCTGACAGTTGGAGGGGGAGATGACAAACATTGGCCAATGATGCCATTTGTATTACTGAGTAATGGAAACACTTCGGTGCTAATGAGCCGCCTTCCACCGATCGTAGGTCTTTTGTCGGACTAATGAGCAGATAATGTCTCATAACAAGGTGGAACATCAGGGCCGGTGGCTCATTCGCTTGCAATGACCTCCCTGAAAGGCAGATGTTTCCCAAACAACACAACAGGCAGGGGGTCCTCCCGGAGTTAAAAGAAAGTGCACGGATGGATGGGAGAATAATATTCCCCCCAAAGGTTATGGGGCTCTTCTTCTAGTTCTACTGCTCTGCCCAACACTTCATTAGGGGCTTTTAATTACCTTCAGTGTTCCAACCCCATCGATCCTACGGCTTCCTATTTCTCCTTTCTATAATTGTACAAATGTGTGAGAATATTGAAGACTTGAGCCTCATTAATGAAGCTTTCAAGGGACAAAATGGGCACACAGAGCCCATGCCCACTGTTTGTGCCCTTTCCAATGAATATAAGCCCTGCCTGCATTCATCGGTACTGTAGGGGTGGGCTGACGGCAGAATTTAGGCTTACCCTTGGACATTCAAACATGTACCTGGACCCCACTTTGCACCCCACCCCCTTCTCCTTAACAACAATACTCTCAGTGCTGCTAATAATCACACTGTTCCCAGATGGGTCCGGTTGCCATCACAAAATTTGTAACATTGGACAAGCAACCAATGACGGACCAATGGATCCCAGGTAGTACTTGGACCTGCTTGTGCCATACTATACACCCTATAATGGATATTTAATGGTGCAAGGGGCAGGGCAGACCTCAGAAGCCAGTACCCCAGGTGCTTGGGCCCTACATGATGCAATCACTGGCCCCAATGGCTTCCAGCATGATATAATGATAGTAGCACATTATTGATAAACAAAGTTAGCTCAATGACATATAAAGGAATAAGCCAATTAAAGATACAACAGCCCCGCACTGATCACCCTATGGAGCCTAATCCCATCCTGGCTCCCTGTTATTGGTTTGTGTGAGGGTCTCTGGAGCCCCCTGCCTGCCCTTTTGTTCCTTGAATCATCTTCTATTCAATGGGCTCATTGCAAGTGAAAAGAACTTGTGCCCAGGCAGGGAAAGTGCTTGGCTGGGGGGCCAGATAATTGCTCCACCTTATTATGAGACATTAGCCCATCATTTGCCACATAAAGGGGCCCCACTGCAAGTCAATGGGACACTATTACCAAGTCAATGGGACTGACCTGGCTCTAAAACTTGAACCATTCTGATGAGTAATTTACTCCCATAACAGAAACCCAACCATGGGGTATATAATATTATCCATATATATATAAATGCCCATTCAGCCATAATTTAAAAAAATATTACTAAATTCAACATTTCTGAGAATACTGGGACTGACAGTATCAATATGTTGCAATATGTTGGGGTTATAGAAATACATGTTAATAATGGTTACCCAGTAGCTGAGGTTGAATACACACATGTCCATCACATTTAGTCTGTTGCTCAATTCAAGTCTAATTTAGGGTGCAGTCTGTGTGACAGTCGCTGGGGGCGGAGCCCTGGTGTGTAGGTAATTAGTGAGGCCGGGCTGATTATTCCCCCTTCTCTTCTCCCACATTGATCCCCTCCCTCCTCGCCTGGAGACATCTAATTCCCTTCTCCTGGCAACTAACAGCTTGTTTACCCCCTGCCTTCCCAGGACTTCCCAGGGCTCCTATTGTTCCTCGTGTCCCACCTGCCAGGCCTCCCTCTCTCATTCATGTGGAAAATCTGCCTCCTGCTCACACCTCACGTTTCTGCCTCAGTGGCCCAAGACTAATCCTTCAATGGCACAATCTGTCTGATGTCTGCGCAACTCTCCCTCAAATGTCCCCCCCCCCCC
>CM044436.1:122969321-123004845 GCA_024363595.1 Xenopus borealis
CAGGATCTCCTGTTTACGAGACAGGCGCTTTAACCAACTAAGCCACAGCGCCTATTGATATAAGTTCTTCCAAGATAGACAACTCTTACTTGTCCTTTGCTAAGATATCTTATATTTTTTACTCAATCAAGTCCCAGCTTTTCTAACAGTTGGGTGATGTTCTTACTGTAGTCTGTACTGGAGTCCTTCTTCCACCTCTACTCTATTGCTATAATCCAAGGTTTTATATATATATATATATATATATATATATATATATAGGAACATTGCATCATAGCTTACACTTTACCCCTCTCATCCACCACAGGTTCTAAGGTCCAGAAATGAAACATTCAGGATCTCCTGTTTATGAGACAATGACTCAACCAACTAATCCACAGAGCCAACCATGTGAGATTTAAGTAAAAGTCAGAGGGACCTCTTGGGAACGTATGGTTCTATTGGACTACACTGGATCTCTCACAACTATGAACTGCCTCCATCAATGTCCATTTCTCAGCACAAGGAGAGAAGCCAGAGGTCTTCTCTACTCAGATTGCACCATTGCATGGACAATACATCTCCTTTAGGTTTGTTCAGAGGTTCTTCACTCTTTCTATTCATAAGTTCAGCTTAAACAGTTCACTTAAAGGAAAACTATACCACCTGAACAATGTAGGTCTCTATAAACAGATATTACATCAAATAACTCATGTGTAAAACCCTGCTTCATGTAAATAAACCATTTTCATAATAATACACTTTTTTAGTAGCATGTGCCATTGGGTAATCATAAATAGAAAATTGCCATTTTAAAAAATAAGGACGGCCTCCTGGGATCCTAGGATCGAACGGTGCACACAAACATACCAAACAAACTATAAAGTTAGGTCACACCAGCCAATAAACAAACAGAGTTCTGTCTTTTGCTTCCACACTTCTTCCTGTTACAGTTAGAGTTTAAATATTTCTGGTCAGGTGATCTCTGAGGCAGCACACAGACCATCATGAAATGGTGGTTCAAGGCAAGAGATGTAAAAGGGCAATATTTACTTAAATATATATTCCAGGTAGGTAAGATTATTTAATATGTCACTTGATTTGATATAAACTATCTGTTGCTCAAAAATTCATTTTCGGGGTATAGTTTTCCTTTAATCAATTTGCACCATAAGCTAATTTAATATAGATTCTGCGAACCCAGAAACTGCTTAGCAACGTCTTCCAACAGCCCCCTGTTTTATTTAATTACATATACTCCACAATATAACTTTTTTCTTTAAAGGGGAATTCTTAAAATTTAAAGGGGAACTCTGCCTAAAATCAGTTCTTTGTATTTAATGCTGGTTCTGACTCTAGAAACAATGTAGTCACCTTAAGGATAACTAAACCCTAAACATTAATATTGTTAAAAATGTCATGTTTTATATAGTGAACTTATTGCAGGAGGCTAAAGTTTCAGCTTGTCAATAGCAGCAATGATCCAGGACTTGAAACTTGTCACAGGGGGTCACCATCTTGGAAAGTGTCTGTGACACTCACATGCTCAGTGGGCTCTGAGCAGCTGTTGAGAAGCTAAGCTTAGGGGTCGTCACTAATTATCCAGCAGCAGAAAATGAGCTTCCCTGGCTGTAATATAAGCTGATGCTACAGGTTTGCTGATGATTAAATTGTGATGTTTCTAATGATGTGTATTAATGACTAATCAGCCTTATATTGTGACTATATTTCTATGACACTATCAGGTGTATATTGTGAGTGGGTCCCTAAGCTCAGTAAGTGACAGCAGCACAGAGCATGTGAATCAGTGAATCAGTAGAAAAGAAGATGGGGAGCTACTGGGGCATCTACTGGGACTGAGACACAGATCTTTACTGCTAAACACAAGCACAAAACATCATGTACAACATTTATACACACTTCTTTACTTAGGCTTTACTTCTCCTTTAATCTCCAGGTTTGTTCATTCTAGGAAAATGGTTTGACCATGTAAGGTGCAGTACCAAGTTTGAACCTGCTGGTGGCAGAAACACAAACTCTACGATGCTTGAGAGGGTGAGGAACGTTCAGTTCATAATGAAGTACGGCGACTAGAACATATTGTAAAATAATGTTTTGAGCCTTTATAAGTATTTACACTGTAAAGTGCAGTTAAGTTTCTGCTGTTAATGGGTGTCATTCAATATAAACCTCTTCCTAAAATAATTTGCATAAACCTGTTAAGTTGGTGTTTATGGTATAAACATGACAGAGAATTCTTTGGGTGGGGTCTGTATTACATATGTAAAGAATAAAGGACTAGGCAGCCAGAATGTGTATCGATGGGTTGTTCCTCCTGGAATGCACATTCTTTCCTAAGGAAGCAATTCATTCATAATTTAATAATTTGATCAAATACCAAATTCACCACAAAGTAGGTGGAATCTGAAGCCTTCATTGTTCTTGTGTAGCTCAGAATACGTTGCAACTGTTTTGCCCACATTAACTGTATTAGGGTGTCCTCATCTTTGCTCTTCTTTCTAAACTTTAAGGGATACTGTCATGGGAAAACATGTTTTTTTTTCAAAACGCATCAGTTAATAGTGCTGCTCCAGTAGACTTCTGCACTGAAATCCATTTCTCAAAAGAGCAAACAGATTTTTTTATATTCAGTTTTGAAATCTGACATGGGGCTAGACATATTGTCAATTTCCCAGCTGCCCCTGGTCATGTGACTTGTGCCAGCACTTTAGGAGGGAACTGCTTTCTGGCAGGCTGTTGTTTTTCCTTCTCAATGTAACTGAATAGTACGCAGTGGGACATGGGTTTTACTATTGAGTGTTGTTCTTAGATCTACCAGGCAGCTGTTATCTTGTGTTAGGGAGCTGTTATCTGGTTACCTTCCCATTGTTCTGTTGTTAGGCTGGTGGGGGGGAGGAAGGGGGCGATATCACTCCAACTTGCAGTACAGCAGTAAAGAGTGACTGAAATTTATCAGAGCACAAGTCACATGACTGCGGGCAGCTGGGAAATTGACAATATGTCTAGCCCCATGTCAGATTTCAAAAGGAAATATAAAAAAATCTGTTTTCTTATTTGAGAAATGGATTTCAATGCAGAATTCTTCTGGAACAACACTATTAAAGGATACATTTTGAAAAAAAAAAATGTTTCCTTTGACAAGATCCCTTTAACTTGTTTCCTCTTCATCAGGCTGAAAAAGCCAAGTGCTAAGAAGCAATGGTACATCGAACAGGGAGTTAATGGTCAAGCTCTTAAACAAAGGCACTGCTGAGAGTCGAACTCAGGATCTCCTGTTTACGAGACAGGCGCTTTAACCAACTAAGCCACAGCGCCTATTGATACAAATCCATCCAAGATAGACAACTCTTACTTGTTCTTCCCTAAGATAATTTTTTTTAATTGAAAGATCAATTAAATCACAACTTTTATCACAGTTGGGTTATTTTCTCACTCTAGTCTTTGTTCACTGGCTCCAAAACAACAGCTACATTACAATACATTGCCAGTCACAATATAAAGAACTTGTATGTATGAGTGACTGCATCTCTTCCCAGGTATTTAATATTTGAATGTTGCTCAGAGTCTTTCCTCGACTTCTACTCTACACTCAAAGCATTGCTATACTCCAAGGTTTTACAATATATATATATATATATATATAGGAAAATTGCATCATAGCTTGCACTTTACCCCTCTCATCTACCACAGGTTCTAAGGTCCAGAAATGAAACATTCAGGATCTCCTGTTTATGAGACACTGACTTAACTAACTAATCTACAAAGCCAACCATGTGAGATTTAAGTAAAAGTTAGTCTGACCACTTGGGAACGTATGGTTCTGCAGGAACGTTTTACTTCATGTGGCTTTTGACTGTCCAAATGAAGCATAAACTGTTAACCAACTTGAGTCATTTGCAGAATATCTAAAGTGACACTGTCTGGCCTTCTATTGCAAAGTGTTCATGCCATGAAAAGCAAAGGCACTGCTGAGAGTCAAACTCAAGATCTCCTGTTGTCTAGAGAGGAACATTAACAAACTAAACCACAGCAAAGCTTCCATGTAAGTAAGACAAACTCTCCAATGAGATCCAACTCTCATCTACTATAGGTTCTAAGTTCCAGAAATAAAACATTCAGGATCTCCTGCTTATGAGACAGTTACTTAACCAGCAAATCCACAGAGCCAACCATGTGAGATTTAAGTAAAAATCAGTCTGACCACTTGGGAACGTATGGTTCTGCAGGATGTTCTGAAATGTTTTACTTCATGTGGCTTTTGACTGTCCAAATAAAGTATAAACTGTTAACCATTTTTGCAGTGCACTTGAGTCAGAATATCTAAAGTGACACTGTCTGGCCTTCTATTGCAATGTGTTCATGCCATGAAAAGCAAAGGCACTGCTGAGAGTCAAACTCAAGATCTTCTGTTGTCTAGAGAGGAACATTAACCAAATAAACCACAGCAAAGCTTCCATGGAAGTAGGACAATGGATAAACTCTCCAATGAGATCTAACTCTCATCTACTATAGGTTCCAAGGTCCAAAAATAAAACATTCAGGATCTCCTGTTTATGAGACCAGGCCCGGACTGGCCATTTGTGGGTTAGGGCAAATGCCAGATGGGCTGCTATAAGGTCCCATAGAAAGTCAGTGTTTAGTGGGCTGGTGGGGGCTGTTTGGGCCTCTATGTGGGCTGATTGGGCCTCTGTGTACCTGAAATGCCAGGGTCTATTTTAATTCTCAGTCCGGACCTGTATGAGACAGTTACTTAACCAACGAATCCACCGAGCCAACCTTGTGAGATTTAAGTAAAAGTCATTCTGACCCCTTGGAAATGTATGACTCTGCACTTTTATTGCACTTTATTCCACTTTATGCACTTTTATTGGACTGCACTGGAGCTTTCACAACTGAGAACTTCCTCAATGTCCCTTTCCAGCACATGGATAGAAAGGAGAGAGAAGCCACAGGTCTTCTCTGCTCAGATTGTGTCATTGCTTGGACAATGAAGCTGTTTTAGGGTTGTTCACTCTTTCTATTCATAAGTTCAGCTAAAACATTCACTCAACCAAAGGTTATGCTCAATAAGGGAAGGCTTTGAACCCACACAGGTGTAGAACAAGAGTTCTGCAATCCATTACCTTAACCACTCAACCACCTCTTATGTTACTCATTCTGCATGTTTTGCCATTTTCTTTTTTCAGATTATCTTTGTATTCAATACACTAGTGATCTGGCTAGTGCCAGGGTTCTGGTCACAGAGTGATGAGCAAAAGCCAGGTGGGGATCACTTATTTAGATCAATAAACTTCATTGTGCAGTTTAACATTCTGCAGAGAATGGGGCAATGGTCCCTCAAACTTCATATCAGATTATATTAAATGGGACTGTAGCAAAATGTAAGGGTCCTGTTGTGACTTTCTTTATCCACCCAGAGTGGAGTGTGGGACTGCGCATAGGCAAGGACTGTCCCAGGGTTGGACTTACCACATGGGTTCCCCTGGGCAGGAGTGTTATTGATGTGAAATTGTATTTTATTCTGCACTTTACCAGTTATATAAAGTTTTATGTGTTTTACTGCACTGTGTTCATTGTTCCTAGTGGGGCCACCCGTAGGTGTATCCTCAGATCACACTGGAGACACTGCCAATGATAGAAATTCCCAGTACCCTTTCATATAGCAAAGGGTAGTCAGGACCTGTCTTTGGTTAGATATGAATGATATACTTCCTATATACTTTCCACATGACCTGATCATTATCTGCTGAGGTAGGTTTCATGGGCGAATATCTGATATGACCTTTCAGTCAATTGGCCAGTCAGTTTATAAGCAAATAATATCTACAAAATGAATATGTCTGCTTCACTGGGGCAGAAACTGAAGTGAGCGATGTAAGATCTCTGTGAAGCCCTGTGGAATAGGTCAGCGCTATATAAAAAGAGTAGTAAATAAGTAATAATAATGTTTTTAAAAAAAGGCACTGCTGAGATTTGAACTCTTTGAACACTTCAACTAACTAAGCCACAGCGCCACCTGTAAGGCTGAATCATCTGGTTTAGTAAAATGTTTGCACTGTAGAGGAAATTTCTGGGTAAACTTTCTCATTACCTAAGAAAACTTAATACCAATGCCTCCACCATGTCCTTTCTCCTTGCTGTAACCAGTGCCGGGCATAATTGGCCAACTCATCTCCAACACACTGTGCACACTGTCTTCTGAGAACTACATCATAATAATGTGTCTGTAGACCCAAGCGTGTCTACAACTGACTGTTTGCAGCTTTTAAATGGGCTTTGATGACTCCCTTCTAAAAAAAACAAATGCTCTGTAAAGGTGGCAATACATGGGCCATAAAAGCTGGCGACAGACCAAGTATTGGCCAGTGTATGGGGGCCCTCTGACGGGGTTTACCGATAAGTCGGCCAGATGTCAATCGGACGGGACTAAAAATCCTCCCGACTGCCCTTATCTCCTCTATTGTGATCCGATCATTGGGGCCTAGGGCCCATGATCAGATCGCCCAATATCGCCCACCTCAAGGTAGACATATATTGGGTAGAAACCCACTCGTATGGCAACATCGGCAAACGAGCAGATCTCTCGGTGTGTGGCCACCCTAAGGCTGTATGTATTGTTATTGGAACTTTATTAGATATAATAAACTTTCAGTCAACTGGCTAGTCAGTGGGGCAGAGATTGAAGTGAGCGATGTAAGATCTCTGTAAAGCACTGTGGAATAGATCAGCACCATATAAATAGAGTAGTAAATAAATAACAATATCTTAAAAGAAAAGGCACTGCTGAGATTTGAACTCAGGATCTCCTGTTTACTAGATAGGCGCTTTAACCAACTAAGCCAAAGCGCCACCTTCAAGGTTGAGTGAGCTGATTTAGTAAAATGTTTGCACTCTAGAGGTATTTTCTGGGGCAACATTCCCATTTACCTAAGAAAACTACATACCAATGCCTCCACCATGTCCTTTCTCCTTGCTGTAACCAGTGCCGGGCATAATTGGCCAACTCATCTCCAAAACACTGTCTTCTGAGAACTACATCATAATAATGTGTCTGTAGACCCAAGCGTGTCTACATCTTACCCTCTTTGTGTCCATCCATTGACTTGACCAGCTCATGTTTTGGTGGCCAGAATTTTTCTATTTTTCAGGCTATACTGGATTCTGGTATTCTAAGATTAAAACATAATATGCCATGGTTACACATTTACATAGTTAAATTGGGTTGCAAAAAGACAAAGTCCATCAAGTTCAACCCCTCCAAAAGAAATCCCAGCATACACACACACCCCTCCTCTCTTTCACGCAAACCATATATGCCCATAGCTATACTAACTGTAGAGTTTAGTATCACAATAGCCTTTGTATTATGTCTGTCCTGTAAATCATCCCCCTCTTATAGTCATTAACAGAATCAGCATCACAACATCACCCTGGAGTGCATTCCACAACCTCACTGTCCTCACTGTGAAGAACCACCTACTCTGTTCCTTTAAATGAAAGTCCTTTTCTTCTAGTCTGAAGGGGTGGCCTCTGGTGATCCTCTTTATGGGTAATATTTCTCTATAATGTCCTCTAATGTATTTAGTGTAAAGAGAAATCATGTCCCTTCGCAAACACCTTTTTTCCAGAGAAAACAACCCCAACCTGGACAGACTATCATCAAAGATGGATTCTTCCATGTTGGCCGAGTAATTAAAGTGTTGGGCTTGAAATCTAATGTGTGTTCCCTGTACAGGTTCAAATCCTGTTCACAGCAAGTTGACTTTTAAAAGCATCATAGTTCTAATCAGTGCAGTATAACATTCTGCATAGAGCGGGGAAATTATACTTCATGGTTTAAAGCCAGATTATATTAAAAAGATGATGTATACAAAGACTTCTGCAGATCCCTTGCAGCATTGGACAGTCTAATGGTCAGTGGTATTTAAAGACATATTAAATTAATAAATAATAACTATTATTTGATAAAGGACATTAAGACATTAGCTACAAGAAGCTTATAGGGAAGTACACATACCGGCACACGAAGCTTGATTTGCAGAGAAACCCTTTCTTTAATTCAAAGTGCGGAAGTGCAACGTTTCGGGGACACGCCTCTTTGTCAAGGCTTTGTCAGGCTCGACAAAGGGGCATGTCCCCGAAACGTTGCACTTCCGCACTTTTAATTAAAGAAAGGGTTTCTCCTTGGGTGTGCCATACTCTTCCTTCCAAATGCTCCCTGGGTGTGCCATACTCTTCCTTCCTAATGCTCCCTGGGTGTGCCATACTCTTCCTTCCTAATGCTCCCTGGGTGTGCCATACTCTTCCTTCCTAATGCTCCCTGTGTGTGCCATACTCTTCCTTCCTAATGCTCCCTGTGTGTGCCATACTCTTCCTTCCTATTGCTCCCTGTGTGTGCCATACTCTTTCTTCCTAATGCTCCCTGGGTGTGCCATATTGTGTGGATGGGTGCGGTTTAAAAACAGGGAATGGTCATTCCATTATCAGCTCTCCACCATGTAGGCCATAAAAATATGGGTCCTTGTTACTACAGAAATTGGACAGCACTGTTTTATATAATGGATTTATTGTTTTAGTGTGACTACATCACTGGGGTCCATAGTCTTTCCTCATGGTGGCCACCTTAAAGGAGAATTCAACCTGTAAGTGAAAAAACCCTGCCCTGTGTAGGCCCCCTCCCTAATCCCAACCTTTTTACACACAAGACAAAAAAAGGAGAAATAAGAAAACTGAGAATAATGGCTAAATTCTGAGTTCACTCATAAATCCTTATGGATAAATGTCACGAAATTAGCTCAAAATGTTTCCAGGTTTAGGTGGTCAGAACGAAGCAGCCAATCAAGAGGGCTGTGATGGCCGAGTGGTTAAGGCGTTGGACTCGAAATCCAATGGGGTTTCCCCGCACAGGTTCAAATCCTGTTCACAGCGAGATGTTTTTAAAAGCTTCATTGTTCCAATAAGGGAAGTCTAACATTCTGCATAGAGTAAAGATCTTTCTCTGACGATTTTAGGGAAGTCCGACCAATCTGTCAAATTATCGTGCGGTTAGTGGGATACAAACGATCGTGCGATTTTTTGTCCTACATTGGTCTGATGATTGATCGGCCAGGTTAGAAAATCTTTATGGGTCCCCAGGCAATCTATGTTTGCAGGGCCAAGAAGGCAGCGATCCGTCAGTTTTGCTGGAAATATCGTCTGAAATGGTCTTTAGTTGAGGGACACATCGGACATTTAAACAACCGTTTTGAGACAATCGTGGTCTCACGATAACCATTGGATCTTTCAAAAATCTTTACGTCTATGGCCATATGGCCAGCTTAAGAGTGGCCATACATGCGATGTTGCCAAACAAGTGGATCTCTTCCTGATATGCCAACCTTGAGGTGGGCGATATTGGGGTGATCCAATCGTGGGCTCCAGGGTCCAACGATTGGATCACAATAGAAAAGATACAGGCGGTCAGATTACAGGACCACATCATCGAACAGATAAGGAAGGGATTTTTAGCCCCGCCCAATCTACTTTCGGCCAGATATCGAACGGTAAAACCCGTCGGAGCGCCCCATACACAGGCAAATAAACTGCCGACTTGATCTGTGGGCAGCTTTTATCGGCCCATTTATGGCCACCTTTAGACATTTATTCCTCATACTTCATGGTTAAGAATGGCTGATGTGGATGATACTTGAATAACAAGACATGACACAATTTATCTGAATAATCTGAACTAATGGTCACGTTTATTTACAGGAGTATATTCACAAGAAACGAATCTCAAACTTTTTGAATGATTAAATTTTTTTAAAAGCAGGGCAGTCTAACATTCTGCATAGAGTGGGGCAAGTGTACTTCATGGTTAAAGGCCGGATTATATTAAAAAGATGATGTATACAAAGACTTCTGCAGATGCCTTGGGCATGGTCATATTTGAACTGCAGGCCTCCAGTTGGACAGCCCTGGTTTAGATAACAAAGTCCTAATGGTGAGTCGTATTTCATGACAAAGGAACCCTCCCACCCATATCAGTTGATTCAAGAAATGAAGACATTTGCTGCAAGAAGTTTAAAGCAAAGTACACACCAAACAGAGCTCTTACAAATGTTCCCTCCCCTTTAAACAAAACAGATACTGTCCATATATTGCAATGAATACCATTTTCTTCAGAATTATATATATATATATATATATATATATATATATATATATATATAAAACAAGCATATTCATTCAAACTATAGCATTTCATCAAGTCTCACCCGATCTCCATCAGATGAATACAAGCCCTGCAAACTTAATTGTCCAGCTAAAATAGGCTTCATGGCCAAACATCTGATCTGACCTTTCAGTCCACTGGCCAGTTGGTCAGTTTGTATCCACTTAAGCAAAATGGGATCTACAAAAATAACATGTTCGTTTTTACTGGGGCAGGAACTGAAGTGACTGATGTAAGATCTCTGCAAGAGTAGTATATAAGTAACAATAATATAATGAAGGCACTACTGAGATTTGAACTCAGGATCTCCTGTTTACTAGACAGACGCTTTAATCAACTACGTCACAGCACCACCAAGAGACGTCCTCCTATAGACATGGGAACATTTGGTCAATTCAGAGGCATTTTTTGGGGGTTACTTTCACAACTACCTAGAAAAACTTCATACTGATGCCTTCGCTATGTCCTTTTTTACTGTAACGAGTGCCAAGCCTAGCTGGCCAGTGCCCTAGTCTAAGCGGCCGACTAGTCCGTTCACCTGTACCCCACCCCACTTTGCACACTCTCTTCTGAGAACTACATCAAAATAATTTGTCTGTAGAGCCAAGAGTGTGTGTAGGTTTTACCCTCATTGCGCCCAACCATTGCCTTGGCTACCTCATCTTTTGGTGGCTGATAGTTCCAATAGACTTGCAGCCTAAACTCAATGCAGGAATTTTGTTTTTAGGGTGTTTGGCTATACTGGATTCTGGTATTCTAAGTATTTCCCTCACTAACAGGCTTAAGATGGACTTATCTTGGGTCATCAGGCCAGTGAAGGAGCCAGCTAGTTCAATACACATTCAATAAACATGCTATATGGCCTCCTGGTGGTGGGAAATTTCGTTTTTTTGGGAAGAGGGTAGGGTTGCCACCTTTTCTTGAAAAAAATACCGGCCTTCCTATATATTTATCTTTTTTTCCTATTAATAACATTGGGATCAACCATCAAAAATACCGGCCAGGCCGGTAAAATACCAGCCAGGTGGCAACCCTAGAAGAGGGTAAAATGATGACAGCAAAATAAATAATTTGTGGAGTCAACACTAGCACCTAAATAGTGTCCAGCACACTGTGATGCCAAGTGGTTACAAGGGGATAAGAAAACCACACGGTCAACAGGTGTCAAAATGTAGCCAATCCCAGCATCCTTTGTCAGTATGTGCACTTTCTATTTGTTAGCAAATGAGATCACTTACAGAAGAGGAAAACAATGAACAAAGGTAAACACAGAGCGAGAGAAGCACAGGAGGAGAAAGGAGAATGACACAAGAATAGCAATGGAAGTCACACTCGCCTTTTATAGTGACACAATTAATCTGAATAGTCTGAACTAACTGTCACTTTTATTTACAAGAGCATATTCACAAGAAACTAATCTCAACATTTTTACACACAGGACCAAAAAAAAATGGAAAAATTTGATTTTTTCCCCCCGTCGATAAGAATCAAATGATCACATCCTAGTGACTTACTATTGATAGCCAACAGACATATTGAAACCTAAAAGTCAAGGGAGGTCGTTTATAAGAATATGCAACTGCCACATCAGTAATGGTCCATTAAGCAGTGTCTCTGGATACTTTAAAATCCTGCTGAGCTTTTATATGATGGATTCATGGTTTTAGTGTTTGGCTAAATGTATCACTGGAGCCCATAGTCTTTCCTCATGGTGGCCAACTTAAACATAAAAAGTGCTGAAAACACAGTGATTAATAGTAAAATTCTGATTTTACCAATAGATCCTTCTTGATAAATGACCCACAATGAAATCAAATAAGGACCAATAAAATTGAATTCCCCCACCCATCACTAAATTTTGAGAAGATCATCTTTCAAAGATCCCATTTGCTAAACATGCCACCAGTAGTTATCTGGGATACGTTCTTTCAATCAGTGAGTCAGCATCCATGAGAGAGAGACACTCTTTAGTAAGACATCCGTCCACTAGTGAGACAACACCACAGCAAATAAGTAAGCTAAACAGGAGGTTAAGTGAGAGGAGATCCCATAATACAGTTTGTCTTCTCTTCCCTCAGCATGATTTTAAGGACGATGTCTTGGAAGACCTTTCACTAACAATGCAAAGTTCTAGGTGAAAGATCTTGCCAATGGTGGTGAGCAGAGGTTCCTAGTGTGGCCTCTCACTCACATGGGGAACAATGTCTTCTATTGTACTCGAGCTACAAGAACGTCATACAGGTATATAAGAAATTAGTTGTGGGGGGGAAAAGTGGCAATGTTCTGGCTGAAACTACCTAAACAAGAGATACGTTTAATGACCAACGATGGACTTTCTACATTTCCTTTTCCGTTTGTCTCAGACTGCATTGAGTCCAGTGCTATTCCAGGTTCCTTCTCCAGAGCTCTAGCTTTAGAAGTTGAAGGAGGCACAATCACTTCATTTTTTCTTTCCCTTGTCAAGTCTCTTTCGCCTTTCCGCTGGTATCTCTTCCAAGCTGATACCGTGGTTACTGCCCCTGTAGAGAAGAGAAACAAAGAATCCCAAAAATCAAGACAGCTTAGTCTTCCTTTGCCTAAAATATAAATCTCTTCTCTCTTCGTCACTTCATGTTTGATACACATTTATAAAACCAGGTGCAAAGTGCAAGATTTGCATGCAGCCCTCTAAGTTTTTATATCTACAATTCAGCATTATTTCCAAGAATTATGCTGACCACAAAGTTTACCAAACTAGACTCTAGTTTTGGTCCATAGTAAATTATTCATCTTTATGTTATGTTAGTGTTGGTGCAAATGCACAATTTCAGTTTTGAAGTCACATGTGTGGGTGCAACATTCAAGACAACTCTAAAAGTAATATCCTCTCCCAGCAGGTATTAATACCAGTGATCACTAGCTTGTGAGCCCCTTGTGTTTTGCATCTGGCACCTGTTTCAGAGGAAGCAACTGACATTTAGGTGAAATGAGTACATGCTGAGGAGCATATATAAACATCAAGTATCAAGGTCATTGTTGCAATTGTTTCTTGCACCAGTAAATGTGTTTGTTTGTGTATGGCCAATCTCACAGTAATGATAGTATAATGGTGGCAAAGATTGATGTTCCTGACTGGTTTCCAACTGCCATTTTCACATGCATGGCCAGTAGGTCAGTTGATCTTTCCTGTGAATAACTTAAAATAAATAAATAAATACAGCAATATACATGTTGATGGTTGATCAACAAGTATATGATATCATAATGGCAGTCCTCCTTGAATTCTTTTGTTTTCTTTCTGTTAAGTTGAGTAGAAAAGGAACTATATAAAAGCCTACTCAGTCCTGTCTAAGGATACATCAAATCCAGGATTCGGTTTGGAATCCTTGTGCCTGGTCAAACCAAATCCGATTCTTAATTTATATATGCAAATTAGGAGAAACACAAAAAACAAGGAAGTAAATTTTTTTCCCATCCCTAATTTGCATATGCAAATTCGAATTCATATTCAATCCAAATAGTGGATTCCTAGTCCTAGTCAGACCAAGTTGGTCATTTATTGGTCTATGTATGGTGCCAAACCAACATATTGCCTGACTGATATATTTCCAGAAATCATCAAAGTATCTATTGGACAGGTTGGAAAATTCTTTTATACAAGCTTCTTTCTCATCATGCTGCTGCTATGGTAGTCTCCTGAAGGATCTGCATTGGCACCCGTTGTGATCTAATCATTAGGTCAAACATGGAAAGATCTGCTGGTTTGATGACCTCACTGGTTCTAGAATCTAATTGCAATAGCTACAGTAATTGAAAGTTGATGGGCAAATTCTTGCAACCGGCTAAGCTCATGTCTCTGCTACAGTTCAAATTCAAAAATAGATAATCTGTCTAAGGATAAAATCTGATTTTCTACCCAGTAATGCTGTTTTGCATATTCAAAGGGATGGGGGAAGTGCAGATATTTAGTCATAGTATATGTTCTCCATGTAAGATATTTCATTCTTTGTAAGATGCATTGAGGTATTGAGTATTAATTATTCTATTTTTCAGTTAAAGAGCAAGAAAAACCAACAGCATCAAGACTTATCAAAAATTATGATGGGTTAGAAAGAAAAGAAATATCTAATGAAAGTCCTTACCCTGGAAGAACATCAGGTGGTGTTGGGAGAGGTTTAGTAAATCCTTCCTTTCCTACAAGCCAGTAAGTGTCTTCTACACCTTTACCCTACAAAGAGAAATTGTATATGTTCCAGTGATGCGTAGTGATTAAAACAGTTGAACAGACAGAAGAAGGAACAGAAATAAATGTCATAGGTTATATTGTTATGGTCAACATTGGGCCTACCTTGAGCTCAGTCTTGCCCCTGATGTCAAAACGGTATCCCTCTTTCAAAGAGTGTAAAATGGTCACTGTACTAAGATTTACATGAACTCGATATGCTAAAAAGAGAGCAGAAACTTTTAGTGTCGTAATAACCAACCAAATGTCAATTTCTTCTAATTAATACCTACTTCAGACCATAGACTGAGAGCCATGAAATCTCTTAGTAGGCCACATCTGATCAACGGGCCTCCAGCTGGACAGGCTTGACTTAGCCAGGCCTATTTATGAAATAAATAATAGAGATTTATGGAATGTTAAAAGCCACTTACGCAGTCCTGTGGATTCCATACGTGAAGCTGTGTTTACAGTGTCGCCAAAGAGGCAGTATCGAGGCATTGTGAGCCCAACCACACCAGCAACACATGGACCTATAAGTGAATAAAGGAAAATATTCTGAAATCCAAAGCAGAAAAAATATATAGGACAGAACTATCTGGAAAAGTTGTTTCCAAGACATTTGGAAGGATCTTATGTGTAAAGCCCTTCTTACCAGAATGGAGTCCAATTCGAATCCGGACTGGAACATCAGGCATATGCCTCATCTTGAAGGACCCCACTGAACTGAGAATGTCTAAGGACATGTTGGCAATCTCTGCTGCATGACGATTACCATTTGTTTTTGGAAGACCAGAGGCCACCATGTAGGCATCACCAATAGTTTCCACCTAGGCAAAGTAGCCAAAAATATCTTGTAGTCACCAATATGTAGAGGGAGAGTGGTTCTATTGAAAAGGGATAGGGTGAGCTATCTCACCTTGTAGACATCATGGGAACCAATAATTGCATCAAAAAGTGTATACAGGTCATTGAGGAGGTCAACAACTTCAATGGGGTCACTAAGAGAGGAGATGGTGGTGAACCCAACAATATCACTGAAATATATGGTGACTTCATCAAAATGTTCTGGCTCCACTGGTGTGCCTGTCTTTAGAGATTCTGCTACTGACCTGCAAGGGGCAAGAGCAGAGAGGGGAATGGAATGATAAGGAGAACACAGCAGGCTAAGAAGGGCAGACTAAAAAATAAAGAGACCCTACGGGAAAAAAAGGCCCATCAAATATAGTTTAGGGGAGAGCACTCAAACAGCAATTGCTGCAAGAAAAATGTTATTGACAAGTGTGCTATTTGAGTGCTCTCCTCTAAACTGCCAATTTATAAGTCTACATAGGATTGCAGTAGTCCTTTTCTGAGGATGGAAGCACTGAGGAATTAACCCCTGCACAGCTGAGCGTAAGAACAAAGTGTTTATTGAACAATAAAAACATTCTATTCACTCACGGTGGGAGCATCTGTGTAAGGAGTTTATCTGTTTTTTGCTTTTCCACCTCCAGTTCCTCTGTTCTCTCTCGAATAAGGTCTTCAAGGTTACTGGAATACTGCTCCAGCATCCTGAGCATTGAATCAATAATATTTGTCTTGCGGCCACGGTTTATATTTTTAAACTTGTTTAAAATAAAAAAAAAAACAGAAAGAAAGGGGTCACAGTCAGAGTGGGAAATATAAGGGAGAAAATGGGAACAAAAAAAAAAGCACAGAGAAGTCATGTCATTAAAAAGAAATCCTCAAAATGCATTTTTTTGTTAAACAATTAAAGAACCATATACAATCCCTATGGGCGGTGGCAATTGACACAAGAAGGTCATTGGTAAGAATATTTCTACCGCAACCTGCTTTATACATTGATCCAATAGACAATGTATAAAACATCAGAGAAAAAAATATATATAGGGTAGTTGACCACCTGTCATTTACAGGTATTATTTTCACTACAGATTTTTCTGATTGAAATATTAAGAGAAACATATTAAGCTACTCTGAGTGGGTCATTGGCTCAAGTTGGCATTGGCATTTTCAGTTTGCCATTGTCCCTTCAGTCAGTAGTTTGCTCAGCAAAGTTAATGATGAGGAAGTCTCAAAACTTTTGGCCTCCTCTCACCTTACCACCTACCAGCTTGATTCTATTCCTTCAAAACTTCTCCGCAATACCAACCGTTGTCTAATCAAAGCCTTAACTTATCTATTTAATCTCTCGTTCTCAACTGGACTATTCCCGTCTCAACTAAAACATGCTCATCAACCCCATTCTGAAAAAAACCCTCTCTTGACCCCTCCAATCTTGACAACCTCAGACCTATCTCTCTGCTACCTTTCATCTCTAAACTACTTGAGCGCCTAGTCTACAACTGATTAACCTCATTCCTCTCTGATAATAACCTGCTGGACCCCCTACAATCTGGTTTTAAACCACAACACTCCACTGAAACTGCTCTGACCCGTCTAACAAATGACCTTTTAACAGCTAAAGCCAACAAAAATTTCTCACTACTAATACTGCTTGATCTCTCAGCTGCATTTGACACTGTAGATCACCCTCTCCTCCTCCAGTCCCTCCATTCACTTGGCCTTCGTGACACAGCCCTGTCCTGGTTTTCTTCTTACCTCACCAATCGTTCCTTCAGCGTCTCCTACAATGGAGTAGCATCTTCCCCCCTACCTCTCTCTGTCGGGGTTTCTATAGGCTCTGTCCTGGGACCCTTATTATTTTCTCTATATACTTCTTCCTTCGACAAATTAATCAGCTCGTGTGGTTTCTACTACCACCTCTACGCTGACGATACTCAGATCTATCTCTTCTCACCTGATCTCAACCCAGAACTACTAACTCGTGTCTCCTCCAGCCTGTCTGCTATCTCTACTTGGATGTCACAACTCTACCTTAAATTAAACCTCTCCAAAATGGAAATGGTTCTTTTTCCTACAACTAAAACCAGTAACATCCCGGAAGTCTCCATCATAGTTAACAATTCCACTATCACCCCGTCTCCCCAGGCCCGGTGCCTTGGGGTTATCCTAGATTCTGCCCTGACATTCACTCCTCATATCCAGTCACTTGTTAAAGGGGTGGTTCACCTTCAAGTTAACTTTTAGTATATTGTAGAAGGACCAATTCTAAGAAACTTTTCAATTGGTTTTCATTATTTATTTTTCATAGTTTTTTAATTATTTGCAATTTTCTTCTGTTTCTTTGCAGCTTTCAAATGGGGGTCACGGACACCATCTAAAAACAAATGCTCTGTAAGGCTACAAATGTATTGTTATTGTTACTTTTTATTACTTATCATTCTATTCAGTCCCTCTCCTATTCATATTCCAGTCTCTTATTCAGATCAATGCAGGGTTGCTAGGGGAATTTGTACCCTAGAAACCAAATTGCTGACACTGCAAACTAGAGAGCTGCTGAATAAAAAGCTAAATAACTATAAAACCACAAACAATAAAAAATGAAAACCAATTGCAAATTGTCTCAGAATATCTCTCTCTACATTATACTAAAAGTTATCTCAAAGGTGAACAACCCCTTTAAGTCATGTCACTTCCACCTAAGGAACATATCCAAAATATGATCTTTTATCACCCAAGATGCTGCCAAAATTCTTATTCACTCTCTTGTCATATCGTGTCTAGACTATTGTAACTCTCTTCTAATTGGCTTTTCCCTCCAGACACTGTCACCTCTCCAGTCCATAATGAACACTGCTGCTAGGCTTATACACCTCAGCAACCGCTCCTCCTCTGCCATACCATTCTGCCAATCCCTGCACTGGCTTCCACTCCCCTTCAGAATTAAATTCAAATTAATGACCCTGACATTCAAAGCACTTCATAACTCTGCCCCTCCCTACATCTCTGAACTCATCTCTATATACTCACCCAACCGCTTACTACGCTCCTCTACTGACCTGCTACTCAACTCTTCTCTCATTACCTCCTCACATGCTCACATTCAAGACTTTGCAAGAGCTGCAAATCTTTCAAGAAATCTCTTAAAACCCACTTTTTTTTAGAGAAGCCTCCCCTCACTGTTAACTACCCAATGCAATACCACTTACATTACTACATCTCTCACCCACTTTACTCTGATCTTGCCCACTCCCGCACCTTGTGTATCATTCCCTTCCCTTTAGCTTTTTCTGTACAGGGCTTTCCCCACCTCCTGTACCAGTATTTATTGTGATGTATGTAGCTCCTTATGTTCTATGTATGTAATTCATGTGATTCGTTGTATAATCACATTCACTTTACAGGGCTACGAAATAAGTTGGCGCTATAGAAATACATTTTAATAATAATAATCTTTAGTAAAACTTTACTGCCTGAATGAAAACCTGTGCCAACCTCAGTACTCCCTGGTACTAAGTGCAACTGTGGAAGACTCTTACTTCCAGCCACAGATATAAAACAAACACAGTTAATCTAGGCCTAATGACGGGGGCAAAGTTGTCAAAGTTGTCTATTCTTGTAGCAACCTGGTCAAATATTTGATCTATTGTGGGCCTTCTCTCAGGCTGCTCACTCCAACATAGCTTCATTAGCTGGATACATTCAGGTGGGGCCTGGTCCAGAGAGACTGATGGGCGACACAGAGGTGGAGGACGCAAAACTTTCCGTATTATTTCTGGGAAGAGAAAGAAAGAGTACAACCTAAAGCAAAGTAAACAAATGTGAGATGAGGAAAGGATGTATATGGAAATTCGAAGGGTAAAGGTCCAGCTAGCTTGGAAAATTTCAGATTATAAACTACAGGGTGAGACAAATAAAAATGATATGCAGTTGTAGGGAAAAAGAAGGGAATGGACAAACTGAACCCTAACAATATGTGGAATGAGGAATGAGACGTGTACCATCAGCTGTGGCTTCCAGCATACAGTATGGAGGCCCCCGTACAATAACTTCTTGCATTATTATGGCAAAACTGTAGATATCTCCTCTGTAGGTGCCTCTTCGGAAGAACGTAGCATCTCGGAGGAGTTCAGGGGCTGTCCAGAGCAGGTCTGAAAGGACAGATCTCTGTCAGAATAAACATTCATTTTTTTGTACTGCATTTGTGCTTTGTACACGTCATAGTGCAGTGGCTTATATGTGTGTGTGGAAAGAAGACTGGCACTAGTAAAACTACAAAACTACTACATATAAAACTGGTTTACCCTCAGGCTGGAGTTGAGTTGAGGACAGTCTTTGAGCATCGCAGAGCATGCTCATGCCAAAATCAGTTACTTTAAGGACAAATCTTCCATCTACAACACAATTGCGTGACTTAAGGCGGCCATGAGTAATCTCACGATGATGGAGGAATTTCAGGCCCTGTACAGGAGAAAGAAAAGAAGCTCTCAGTAGATCTCATGTTTCTAACTCTTAATACCTGTTATTATAATTGCTGTCCGTAAAGATAACAAATTCTTATTCCCTACGTTAGATTTCAAGTCTGGACTTTTAAGGGTCTTGGGTTGAATAGCCCTGTTTTAGAGCTTCAGCCCTCTTCTACTGAACCTAGCATGAAATTCTAGCTATTTCTGCATGCTGATTCAACAGCTACACTTTTTCACTTGTGTGTGTCCAGGGAGCACTAGATGTAGATGACTTTGTATCTATGTTCCAGATACAGCAACAAAGTTCAACATAGCCAACCAAGGAAAATTATTACTTAATTGTTCCCTCAAATGCCTATATTTGTAGTCTTAGCTTCACTCATGCCCATGAATGTACTTATTTGCAGCCTTCTTACCTTGATGAGATCAAGCAGAAGGGAGGATTTGAACATCCAGTCCAACTTCATGTCCTGGTTCTGGATGAGGTCCTCCAGGCTGCCCCGAGAGCAGTGTTCTGACACCACACCTATCACTCCAATGTCATCAAAGAGACCAAGATACAGGTTTACATTCTCATGCCGGAGCTCACGGAGCTGAGTGGTACAAGACATGGAAGAAGATCAAGTTACTCTTTGAGTGGCCCTAGGCTTTTCTTGCAAGAAGAAATGCAATGCTTGATGCTTGTGCAGCCACCAGGTATTTCTGTACCTCGGGAACATCAACATCTCTTTGAAGGCTGTTCACTCACCTTGCAGAAGACATTTTTTGTAGCTGGACGGAGGTCTCCGTGTTTCTCGCCAGGGAATTTTTTCAGCCAAACCCAGTCCCCCTGTGGACAGTATCAGTATATTTCAGTTGGAATCTTCCATGGCAAACACTTTAAAAGCAAACTATGTCATAGATATCTATAATGTTTCAATTATTTGTGTTATCACTTGATAGGGGGTCTTTCAACACCTACAGTATGTTACTAAGATATAACAATCAGTGGTACCTCAAAAACCCCAATGTTTGTGTTGTGTGGAGAGGCAGCTGCCATACTCTTCCCGGATACAGAATGCCGAGGTGTCCGCATGTCACTCACGCTCCTCCCCAACAGGCTCGACCTGCTGTCTTCCACCACTTTCTGAAGAGGGAGACATTGCTTATTGCTCTGTTCTTCCTGATTTGCATCCTTACCACCCAACAAAAGCTATGGTTATTACCTTTCTGCTATGTGAATGAATAAAAGTCAGGTCCTCCATGGTAAGGAATATTTTGTTGGGCCCCTTTGCAAGTTTTGCATAGTGAATGCGACTCCTACAGAACAAAAGCATATAGAGTCAACAATAATGATAACTAATTAATACACAGGGACAATACACAGATTTAAGTCCAAACACTATTACACATAGAGGGAGGGCATGTAAGAACCCACTGGAGCCAGATCTCTCCCATTCTAGCACTTGCACCCCCTTCCCTGGACACTGCTCTCTACACTAAGCATGGTTGAAAAATACAGCTCTCAGTGAAGAAGAACTGGCCCCCAAACTGTGGGGGCTAAGATATTTCTGTATATCTGAAACTTCTTCTAAGCTAAGGAGGGGTCTGACCAAAGATTAGACCTCAAAGGTAACTTGGAGGTCTGAAGTGTCTCGCCCACAGGGGATATCTCTTGCCATATGTGTATACAATATATATATGTAGAGTGACCACATAACCTCTCCCACGTGCATAGAAAGCTGCAACTTCTCTCTCATTTACTCTTGGTCTAGAAGCCTAAGTGATCATGGCAACCTATTAGGAAGTATTTGCTCTACTGATGGAAATCAAAGGTCACTCTGCTTGCCAGTCACTGCAGTGGTTATTTCATTAGCCAGTATCTTGCTGTGTACCTGATATACCACGCAAAAGATCCTCCAATGATTATAAAGCTGAAGAGAAGGATGAAGATCAGGAATACATAGGCTGGATCCACCCCTGAGGAGAAATGATGCACCATGAGAGTCATGTTACTCCTTGCTCAGTTTTTTAAAGAAAAGGATGGTTCGAGGGTCTGTGGGCTATAATTTATTGATGGAACCTACGACTGGGGCCTACCACCATAATCTTCATTGGCATAAATACACCTTTTTGCCAGTCATTGCCTGTTTCCAGTCTGTCCATCAAACCATAGGTGCCCAAATGTGGGTCTACCTTCTCCTAGGTAGACCATTAATAGCAAATGGGGGGGGGAGAGCCTGAATGCTAAAGTGATAAAGAAATTACAGTAGCTATAATGGATGACTGCAATGACATATTTATATATTTTTATATCATTTATTTTTAGTAGCCTTTCCTTTTCCATTGAGGGGACCTAACAGAAATACTGGGGCAAGGGTGGGGTGGCTGGGTAAATGAACCCTAAAAAAACTGAAAACCTTTACTTTAGAGATGTACAATTATCATACGTTGCCTTGGCATCATATTGTTAGATATCTTTAGGAAAGCATGTGTTTTAAGTTTGTTTCCTGATCTGTAGATTTTTTTGAATAACAGTACCATAAAGGCTTCCCTGACCTAAATTAGAGCTGAAAAATCTATAAATTTTTCCAGGCTCCGTTCCTACATACTTTTAGAATGTTGTGAGAACATTTTTAACTGATGTGGCTATTTAATCCTATCCAAGCTGATGGACCATTTGTAGGGATGACTGACATCAGGGCAGAACCACAATGGTGTTATATAGGTCAGTGCTCAACTATAATGGTTCTTCTTGGGATAAAGTATCTACCATTCTATCTTGTGACCCAAACTATGATTCCTCCTTAGAATTATTTATACCTCATTAATGTTAACATTTATATAGTCACAGAACCCATCAGGCTGAGCTACTGTATAAGAGGATGTCTGAGTATCACTCATGTACTTCAAGGGATATGTCAAGCTGTCGGCCAAACAGACAGCATTGTGATTGCAATGTACAGGGTACAGCGAGCAGTAACTCAAGTCTTGGGCTGGACTAGAACCTTCTGATGGCAGCTTACAATGGGAAGATCACAAAGGCTCTAATGTAAGCAGTGGGCTAAACTAGAATACACTGAGTTTACATGAGGAAGAGAAAGGCTAGAACAAGCAGAAGTGTCTCTAACATTGCCCTCACACGACAGTTTATGGGAAGGAAAGAAAAGTCTTGGACTGTTAATTCAAAAACAGTATTAAAAAGTAAAGATCACTGATAAAATATTATGTATTAAATATAAAAGACCATTCCAAGTTCTTTCTTGGGTAGTCATTAATTTCCTTTCGGCCTCACCTCCAGTACAGATGGTACTCCGGTCAAACCAGCAGTCAGAGTCAGTTCCAACTCGATATGAATAGGGAAAATGTATATCCCGGAGAAAAGTGAGATCCCCCGTGGCCGACTGGAAAGTATACACAGGGAAAAGTCTTTTACTCTCCCCATCTGTGTCCAGGATGACAAAGTTGGTCTGTGAGTCCCCATCCTTATCGAGATTAACTGGGTAACCAAAGCCTTCCAACTGGATGTTTTTAGCATGACGTGTGGTGGAAGATGATGTCACTCGCTGTGTAGCTCGGTATGAGCTGTCGGCTGCAGCGCCAAGCAAGTAGATTGAATTGTATATTGTGGCAAACAGAGGAGACACCTAGGGATGAAAGAGAACACATAATTCAAATCTGGAGACAGAAGAAACTTCCGTATCCAGGTACATTTATATAGGTGTACTTAAAACCGGCATTTCATGACAAAATAAACCATTCACCCATAAGTATAAAATTATCTAAATTTCTGGCTTTATCATACAAATGCTATCTAAAACACATTCAGACAGGGCCATGAGTGTCCTTGTAGGGTGACATAGAGACACAGACAGTAGAAGGAGGGAATCTACTTTTTCTGTCCAAAGGAACTATGTCCCTCCTCTGAAGAACTTACACAAATAGGTGGAGTCAGGACTATGTCCTTCCCCTGAACAATGACACAGTGACACACAAATAGAACCTTTAACATTTCCCACTGAGAGTCCCATAGAGTCAAGGGGCTCTCATATACGATATTTGTTGTACCTCTGAAGGGTCAATATCTTGTGGAAGCTCGTGTCTGGTGTTTGCATACTCAAAGGTTTCATAAAAGTTTCCATGTTCAGAGGAGGCAGTGATGGTAAGGACAGCATCATATGCTCGCCGGAGCTTGGTATTGTTAGTGAATACAGGGAACAAGCGTTTGTATGGAAGACTAAACTGCAGAGTGTCATAAGGGATAAAGATCACTGAGCCATCTGCCATTCTCATGTCATGGGCCTCTTCCAGTAGGCGGCGCTGGTCCTCACCACCGATTAAAACTGAATGCATACACATAACCACAACTATAGTAAAGAATAAACAGATATGAGTAAGATAAAAAAGATCATGGACAACCAGAGGATTATCTTTTTAGTATTTACATGGAAGCAACCATAGCAATATTATGAGGTAAGTGAATGAAGATGAAATAATTAAATCAAGATTAGGGTAGATGTCTTACCTTTCACTCCTTGTCTGCGTTTGATTCTTTTCAGAGCTTTCTTTGGCCCTTCAGCTCCCTCTTCCATGATGATTACAGGTCCCACTGGAATACCCCAGCCTCGGAGTTCATCAGCAAGTTCCATGCCAGTCCCAATCCAAAGATCCTGAGGGCCAGTGACTATAGCTACACCAGCCCAGCGGAAGAACTTAAACACAGCATACAAAACATCTACAGGATAAGGTAGTGGGCTCAGGACTCCAGTGCATGACCAGGAAACCATTGGTTTATTCCAGCCTTTTGCAAGCAGGCTTGCAGATGAGCAATATCCAGGGTTGGCTGGGCCAACAAAGGCATTTGCGGAATTTTCCATATGACTGAAGGCAGCTAGTGCAAGGGGTGTAGAACATCCTTCAGTCAATAATAAGTAATCAAACCAAAGTCCAGAGGATAGGGAAGGATCTTTGTTGAGGTCAGAAATAGCCAGCTGAGCTGCCACTTTAGGAAGAGCTTTGGCCAACAATGGATCACATGTCCAGGGACCTACAAGTCCAATACGGAAGGTGGCTGTCCAAGCTATCTTTGGTAAAAGAAGGACAAATATGAAATATAGGAAGTAGGAACATGATGACGTCCACCTGGGGTGGTTAGAGAGGAAAAGTAGGGAGGTTGACTGATGCATGACATCGATAAAACTCCAAAGCTTAATAGTGGATGAGTGTCATGGCTTGAAGGGACAGAAACCAATGAAGAAGTCAGCTGGTCAGAAGAGAGATAATAATGATAAATGATTCATGGATGTTTTAATAAATATGTCTGAAAGTATGTAAGCAAAGATAAATTAGCAGTTAAGAATAAGAGAACATGTCTGAACATGTAACAGAGCAAAGCTTTAGCTGTAGCTATCCTCCTAATAAAAAAGAACCATCATCAAAAGCCAGATATGACGTCTAAAAGTACGCCATAAAGGCCCTTTTCCCAAACCGTTTTATGCAGTTTTTTTTACAACCCATTGAATGAAAGGATTGCAGGAGAGTAGTGTACCCAAATGCTATGGTTCCCTTTGTGGTTCAGCATAATTACAGGATTACAGATTTAATGAAACATTGTCTATTAGTCTTCCTGCTATACAGTAGAACCAAGAATATCTAGGACGTAAAAAGTGTTCAACTCAAATCTCCTCCAACCTGACTACTGGGCAGACCATCTACTGCCTAAAATAGCTAGTCCCATACTTTGGGACATCTACCCTAATAATTTACAGACAAGCAAAGAAAAATTAACCTTAGAGCTCAAATGTGACATAACTGGAAAGGTGTTACCAAGCACGATACGCTTCTTAAAGAATCCCTCTAAAGGTCAAACAGGATTTCGGCTTCTGTCATTCGGGCTTAGGTACAAGAATCTTTCTGTGACACAACTCATTAAGAGTCACAATCCTAAATATAGCACAAGGGAATGTGAAAAAAAAGACTGAAGGGATTGTTCTGGGAAAGGGGAGAATGCATAATTCCCCATGTCTCCACCCAAACAATGAATGGAAGACAAACATTCTTAGGACAGGTGATAAAATAGGTTACAACTTATGAAGCAATGAAAGTTTGCATGATTTTATTGTAGAGTTTGCTTTATCTACTAATGAATGGCCATTGTCAAGCCTTTGTGGTGGATTATTGATGATCATTGATGTCTTAGCCTCCAGCTTTTTGACATACACTCCAATTATAGACCCTTGTGGACTCTACTTTCATCGTTCCAATGAACACAACCTACAGTGATCTTGCTTAAACCATAATTTTGCTCCAGGCCTACAAAGTACCATACAGGATGTTCACTGCTCTTCTGTACATCTGAGAAGAGCTACAAATAACCTTTAGGGGCAAGGTAAGCAACCTGAAACTATCCAGATGATATAAAGCTTCAGTGCAACCTCTGCCTAACCTGCAGAAACATTTCCTCATCTTTCTGCCAAACTGTTGTATAAAAATACCATAAACCATTATACCTACCGTGTCTACAGTTCCATCAGGGCTGTACTTGTTTTTGAGGTGGTGCTTCTTCCTTAAGATCCCGGTGGAATATGGCTGATTCCTAGAGAGATCCTGAGATTCTGCCCATGACAGAGGGGATAGAGCTCTCAGGCAGGACACCTAATCCTGATCTTTAATCTGCTTTTTTCCCTCTCTCAGACTTACTGTTGTTCTCTCTTGTAATCTCTTTTCTTACCATTCTCTTTCTTGCGCTTTTATGCTTGCTTTCTTATGTTTCTTTTCACACACTATTTTCTTCTTTCTTATGCTTTAATTGCACAAATCTTCATCTCTCACAATTTCTACCTTTTTCCACATGTCTTCATTCTTCTGATTCTGCTGTTTTCAGTTTCTTACACTGGATCTGTTAAGTTCACTCCAACTTTTCTGTCCGTTAGTCAGGAAGATGTTCAATGGGCTCAATAATCATATAAATGGGCAAACTTTCAATCCTTTCTTATAAAGATGATCAGCTCTTCTCCTTGTTGCTATCCCCCTCTCACTCTTGACATTCTGCTCATTCTTTCTGCCTCCTGTCGTTAGCCCACTCCCCTCATTAAGCTGATTAGCCAAGGCTCAGGAGGGGTTGTGGGTCATCTCTCACCTCAACTCCATGTGTCTGGGGCCACTGGGTAATAGCTGGATATCAGCACAGACTGAGAGATAGCTGTTTATATTATAGAGAGAGAGAGGGACAGAGAGAGATAGCTGTGTATCTTGTAGAGAGAGAGGGGAGAGAGTGAGAAATAGTTGTGTATCTTATAGCAAGAGAGGGACAGAGTGAGAGATAGCTGTGTATCTTCTAGAGAGAGAGAGAGAGTTGGCCTTATATATTATTACTCTTATTAAATTAATATAATAATAAGTCTTTTTAGTATCCATATTCCAGTGTATAGCTCCATCGGGTTATCCAACTGGTATTGTAGTTCTTTTTTGTGTATTTTATTTACTTTTCCAAATCAAAAGTGTTTGTGTATTTCATGTGTGGCCCCAGACAATTTTTCGTTTTCTAATGTGGCCCAGGGAAGCCAAAAGATTGGACACCCCTGGTATAGACTGCAATTCTTTGTTTCCCAGACGAAATACCACTATCATCAGCGTTCAACCTGCCCATTTCCAACATCACAGGAGGGACAGGCACAAGTCTATAAATAATGGCAAGAGAAGAGTTGGGAGTCATGGATGAGATAGAAGGGAGCAGCCCTGTATATATTAGGACTGGCACAGACTTGCAGGTCTGGAGTTGGGACTAGGGTTATTAATATTCAAAATAAACCCTGACATTTAAAGTACACAGAGACCCAACTGCACCAATCAATAATGACTATGGGAATTGAGAGCAGCCCCTTTGGCATTTAGCAAAATCTACAGATTGCCAATCCAGGGCTGGACTCTGGTGGGATTACCAGCTCTTTCCAGTTGACCTACATGATCCCACGCACCTGTAGCAACAAATCTTGCTTTTCTTTATATATCACCACCGGTATATTACATTACACAGTGAAGTGTTGGAAAATGGAGAGGAAGTGAGGAGACAGCCAAACTACTGCACCAGTGGTAAGAAAGTTGAGGTTGAAGCTGGGTTGGAGGAGAAAGGAGAGGAAATGAACTGAAGCTTCTTGGCTGTAGTTGGCAGTAGCAGAGACCGCCCCTTATTTATAAATGTGACGTGATGGGAATGACTGCCCACAACAGGCCCAGAGGCAATGGGAGGAGTGACTCGGCTGAGCCATTGGGATAATTTAGTCACGGAACCATCAGGTACAAATTCATCAATAGTTTGTAAAAGGACTACATCATCAGCCAACAGGGCAGTGGCTTCATGAAGTCTTGCCAGCCTTAATTAAAAAAACCCTACCCTACATAGAACCCCTGCTCCCTCCCCAGCCTATCCGTTACCCCTGACAAATGCCCCGAACTCTTTACTGATCCCTCACTGAAGATTCAGGGCATCGGAGTTCACAGGCGCCATGTTCTTCTCTTCGGTAATTTTTGGGAAGAGAGCAGCATATTGGCGCAGGTGCAGTTGGAACAATCTTCCATTTCGCAACAACTGCGCATGTGCTGAAAGTCACGGAACTTGCCGAAGTGCCAGAAGAAGACCCAAAGATTGCTGAAGAGAAGAAGATGGCGCATGTGGGGTAAGTAAAGAGTTAGGAGCATTTACCCGGGGTAACAGCTGAGCTGGGGGAGAGCAGGGGGTGGTCTATTTAGGGTACAGGGGTAGGTTTTTTTTTTTAAATTAAGGGTTTAGTTCTCCTTTAAGAGGTGGCCTTCTTGTTTCCGACACTCAAACATGGAGGCCAAATGCCTTCCAGTAGGTCAAGAATGGACATCACAGTTTTAAGTAAAAAATGTATTTAATATATAAATAAGTAAAAATAAATCAGACAAAAACTCCATAGGAAATCACATGTACTGCCAAGCACTTCTATAACAACGTGTTACCACCTAGTGGCGCTAAAATAATGTCACTAATCGATTACTGCTGTAACAAGGCCACAGTATGTGCCAGTGACCAAGGAAGCAAGTGAATTACATGGAACATTAAATAGCTATACATTCATTATTGACTTTAAAGGAGAACATTAAATAGTCTTTCCGTGTATGTTAGCTTAGGTTGGTTACCAACGGCCTGTCTATTTGATCTCATCGTTTTCAGCTTGCTCAGCACTTCCCAGCTCAGGAAAGTGGCTTGGTTCAACAGGAGAGACCTTAGGCTGTTCCTGCTGACACTCCAAAATGCACATGATATCAGCTGTCCATGGATATTAGGACTTGCACCAGGGATCTACCTGTTGTTGTCTTCCCGCTGGAAAACTGCCCCCTGACATCAGCTACATTGCCCCGTTTTTAGCACCAGTAGTGTGACTGCTCAAGTCAAGTATCCAAACATGCTACAGTCTGCTTATTCAAGACGATCAAGAAAAGGGCTCCTCAACATTTTTCAAAGAATTGGAGATCAACACAGGCATGAAAAGGGTCTTTGTGATGACAAGGTATCCCTATGTGGACAGGCAGTCTACAGGAGGTTGTATTTGGCAGGACTTCGTGTTTCTGTGCATCCAAATATTACCTCCAAGCCGGGAATTCAAAAATAATAGGCCAGAGGAATCAACAAGTGGTTGGTGAGAATCATGTTGCTCACGAGCCATTGGTTGGGGATCAATGATCTAGAGGATGCAGCAACTGTGCCTGAAGCTATGGCCTTGCATGGTGAAGAAGTAGGTAGTGCATTTTGGCACTGTCTGTTCTTGCCCCCCTGAATAAACTTTATATGTTGGAGGTCACTGGCCAAAGAGGAAGAAATTGATCCATTGCTGCCATGCAATCATATTCAAGTGCTGGATAACAATTTAGCACAATACTATTGGCAGTCGGACTGAACCAATCAGACTGCATGGCAGCTGTTAAGTCTATGTACTGTGTTGACGTTGATGTTTTTTTTCCCATTTTTGCTATAAAACACGCACATATATATCAAATCCACAGAAGACAAACTGATAGTTTCTTAAGAGCGTCTCTGTTGATCTATCGCCATATTCCCCCATGTCTGCCCCTCGCCGTCAACCTCTTCATCCCCCTAGAAGGAGCCGTGCGTTGTTGAGTTAGTAAAACCAAGGAAAATGGGGAGAGGTGAAAACTTTGGTTTGGAGGTACATATGTGTAATAACATCTAGTTATTAGTCACCTCTTTCTTTACTGCCTCTGCCATTTTGTCTTCTGGGTTTTTTAAAGGCTTGCCTGGTATCCTGGGCACATCCACTTTCTTTTTTGCAGAGCTGTAGTACGAGAATTCGGGAGTCAGAAAACACAGCGGTTGTGTAAATGGAAGGCACCTATAAGAGAAGACCCTTACCTCTCGGGCTGCTGGTTAGGCTGGCGTTGGCCATACGGAGACTTGGAGCGATGAATATTTAGGAGGTCAGACATCTCTGAAATAGGCAAGAAATGACTCAGCAACGATACGACTCCCCAAACTCACCAGATACTGCAGTACAGCAGGCTAAATTCTATCTTAGGCCATTCAATGACGTCCCAAAATACAGACTACTAGGATTCCACCCCAAGAAGGATGCGCTGGCACTCTAGCTGCTCTTACCTATGTTGGGGTGTGCGGTTTCTTTGTCCGTCTCCTCATTAAGCGGATCCCCAGGGGAGCGGTCTAATAGCTGAAAAGTATCAAAGAAACATGGTTGAACGCAGACAAGTTTTTGCTCAGGTGCAAACCCCCCCCAACAACTGAAGCTGGCCCTAAATGGAAATCTTCATTTGATTGGCCTGGGCACCACGTAAATGGAACCACTTGATGGATCTGAATGCTTGCTCTTTGGGGCAGTGACTGGATCCCATATGGGTCAAAGGCTAGCCAATCATCTGAGATCCAGATCCAAAGCTTGATGTTTGTATGAGCAAGTAACCTCCAACAAACACTGTCGGAGACACCAGCCTTCAACTCTATAGATGCAGTTAAAGGAAATATACTGTATACCCTATGAAAAATGTAGGGTACAATTGAGTACAGTTAAAGCTGCAGTATTTCTGGTCAGGTGATCTCTTCCTGTTACAGTTAAAGCTGCAGTATTTCTGGTCAGGTGATCTCTTCCTGTTACAGTTAGAGCTGCAGTATTTCTGGTCAGGTGATCTCTTCCTGTTACAGTTAGAGCTGCAGTATTTCTGGTCAGGTGATCTCTTCCTGTTACAGTTAGAGCTGCAGTATTTCTGGTCAGGGGATCTCTTCCTGTTACAGTTAGAGCTGCAGTATTTCTGGTCAGGTGATCTCTTCCTGTTACAGTTAGAGCTGCAGTATTTCTGGTCAGGTGATCTCTTCCTGTTACAGTTAGAGCTGCAGTATTTCTGGTCAGGTGATCTCTTCCTGTTACAGTTAGAGCTGCAGTATTTCTGGTCAGGGGATCTCTTCCTGTTACAGTTAGAGCTGCAGTATTTCTGGTCAGGGGATCTCTTCCTGTTACAGTTAGAGCTGCAGTATTTCTGGTCAGGTGATCTCTTCCTGTTACAGCTAGAGCTGCAGTATTTCTGGTCAGGGGATCTCTGAGGCAGCACACAGACTATCACAGAATGGTGGTTCAAGGCAAGATTTACTTAAATATACATTCCAGTCTGATATGCCTCTTTAATATGACAATTATTTGCTATAAATCTGTTGCTTAAATATTCATTTTGCGGGTAAAGTTTTCCTTTAACTAAGCCAGCCCAAGGGTGTTTCCCAAGTGCCAAAACTGCACTTTAATTTCAGTACAGCTGTTTCCCAGCACCAACTTATGGCCCCTGATAGGGTCTTTGAAGCAGAAAAAACCCTCTACACTTTTCTTGGATCTCCTATGGCACTGATGGGCAACCATGCCCCAGATATTGTTGATCAACAACTCTTGCCCCCTGGGAGTTAAAGTTTAAGAAGCACTTGAGAGCAACGGTTAGTGACTATAGGGATAACAGATGTACTTGTCTCTCACCATGCGTATATAGTACTGTAGTTGGGAGTTTGAGGGGGCCTCTTCCTTATTTGGCTCCCAATTCGGGCTGGTATCCGGGGAGTTCATTTTCATTGGCCCAAACATCAGTGACAGCTCCTCAGGGTAGGACTGTTTTGCTGAGACTTGCAGGAGGCTTTCCGAGGCTAAAAGAGACAGTGGGAAGGGTGTAAGATATATATATATATATATATATATATATATATATATTAATATACTGTATATATATGAATGAACAGTTCTCTCAGATCTGACCTCCTGTTGACACATTAGCACCCCCTGCAGAATTGTCCTGCTCTTGTGCTCATTAGCGCTGCCCCCTGCCAACCTTCCATTAATAAATTATTACTGCCAAGGCAAGCGAGAAGATTACACACATATATATATTTAGATTCAGCAGTCGGATTGCTTTGTGAGCAGAGCTGTCCCAGGTGAAGAATAAAAGAGAATAAATGAAATATAACTGAATACACATGCAAAGGGAATATCTTACCACAAGAACTTACAGTCACCAGAACTGCCCTGTAAAAGGGTTAAATAAAGGGTGGTGCCCAAACAATGTCAGCCATCCTGCTCCCTGTCCAGGCAAGGGAATGCTTAGAGATAGATGGCTGTAGTATATACAATATGCCTTAGTGTACTGGAGCCATTTGCATTTCAGAATTAGTGGCCTTTTAAAGGATTTCAAAGCCTCTGTTAACCCCCCAGTGGCGCAGGGGCTCAGAAGTTACACAAAGGAACCTGGGGTGGGGAATGGGCCAGTGGGAGAGGTGGATTAGTCACAGTGGATACTGATGCTGGGCTGAGAGAACTAGCCTGGATAGTGCAGGAATACATACATATATATATACACACCAGCAAGAACAGGAATATTTCAGCCATTAAAGGATAAAAAAACCTTAAAAATAACAATGTAAAATTGACACGGGGATATTCTAAGCACTTTTGTCGATTTACAGTCATTATTCATTTTATTTTGATTCCAAGATATTAAGAGATGCATGTACTGTTAATATAAATGAATGGTTACAACAGCGCCACCTGCTGGTCAGTTTCCCACCAGTCTGACCAGCAAGTAGTCAAGGAAGTTGTCAGGAGAAAGAAAGAGGCTGATGTTCTTCTGCTTAGGAAAACAATTAGAAACCTTTCTCACATCTTTCCTAAGCAGAAGAACATCAGCCTCTTTCTTTCTCCTGACAACTTCCTTGACTACTTGCTGGTCAGACTGGTGGGAAACTGACCAGCAGGTGGCGCTGTTGGAACAAAATTCATTCATATTAACAGCACATGTATCCCTTAATATCTTGGAATTAAAAATAAACTTTCTTTCTCCTGACAACTTCCTTGACTACTTGGTGGTCAGACTGGTGTGAAACTGACCAGCAGGTGGCGCTTTTGGAACAAAATTCATTCATATTAACAGCACATGTATCCCTTAATATCTTGGAATTAAAAATAAACTTTCTTTCTCCTGACAACTTCCTTGACTACTTGGTGGTCAGACTGTTGGGAAACTGACCAGCAGGTGGCGCTGTTGTAACAAAATTCATTCATATTAACAGTATATGTATCCCTTCATGTCTTGGAATAAAAAGTAAATGAATAATGAGTGTACATTACAAAAGTGCTTAGAATAGCACCCTCATCAATTTTACATTCATTTATTTTAAAGGTTTACTTATCCTTTAAACATGGCCTATTCATCCCTAATCCATAAGCAGAACACATTCATAGTATAAGTCCATTCCCCAACCCATAGCAGCTACCTCCAGTGTAGAGAACTACAGTAACCCCATTTTATAAAAGCATGATTAGTGGAGTTTTGCTCTACAGGACTCACCCCTCTCCAGAGTTGTCCCATCCTGATGTGGCTCTAGAGGATAGAAGCCCAGGTGGCTGCTGAAGCTGTGACTCAGTTCCTCCATTTGCAGTGGGTATAAGCTCTCATCTGCCTCCCTGTAATTGGGCAGGTAAAAGGCCACTGTTGGTTGGTAGGTAGGAGTGTGCTGGGGCTCATGCCTGGGGCCACTGCTTGATTCCTTGGATAGCAAGAGCTGGTGGAAACTGGGCTGAGAGGTCTGTACGTTCCCTGTAATGGTTTTGGGGCCTTCAATATCATGTTGGCCAGTGATGTCTTTAATATACTGGTTTCTGGAGTCTATAACCTTTTGGCTACTCAGGAACACAGAATGGCCTCCAGTGTGGCTTCTGTTGGCAGTATCATGACCCATTGGCTCCAGAGGTTCTACATTCAATTGGCTGTTTCCGATTACCGGCTGGTGGCTTGAGCCTTTGAACAAGCTGTTGGCAAAAACATTTGGGCTACTTGTGTCAATAGTTATCAACGGCTGGCTACAGAAAAGGCTACCATCTGCTATCACCGACTGGCTTCTGGGATCTCTAATGCCCTTTGTTCTGCAGTCACTCTGCTGACTGATTAACTGGCTTCCATCCTTATGGCCAAGTCCCATTAACCGTTGGCTATCACTGAGGCTTAATGTGGTCTTTGGTTGACCACCATTGCCCATTAATTCACTGTTTTCTACCCGTGTTTGGCTAGTGTTATAAAAGTGGCTGCTGTTCTGCATCTGTTGATTTAAATCCGTCTGACTGTTTGCCAGACTTTTGTCTCCAATAATCTGTTTGAAGCTGTCCTTCAGCTTGCTGCTTTCCTGTATGTGTAAGCTTTCCCTGTGCCTATATGAGCTATTGCTTCTCCTTAGAGGGAGCTCTTCCCCTTTGTTTTGGCTGTGCCCTCCTGGTGCCTCTCTGAACCCGCTCCACGGCACGTCTGGCTGAAGAGGGGCTTGTAGAGACGATTCAGAGGCCTGAAAGGAAAACAGAACATCATTTAATGGGGGGACATAAAAAGCAGAAACAGACTTCGCTTCATTCATTCAGTTACACCATGTGACATATTCAAAGAATAAGTAAACCTTTAAAATACACAAGTGTAAAATTGATGAGGGAGTAAATGATATTCATTATTTATTTTCTTTTGATTCCAAGATATTGAGGGATACATTTACAGTTAATTGGAATTAATTGTTACCAATTAATTGGAGAGGCTTAGGATGGGGTTTTTGCCTTCCTCTGGATCAACTAGCAGTTAGGCAGTTAAAATAAAAAAAAAGGGTTGAACTTGATGGACGCGAGTCTTTTTTCAGCCTAACTTACTATGTTAACACAGCGCCACCTGCTGGTCATTTTCCCAATTCATTCAGTAAATGTATCCCTTAATGTCTTGGAACCAAAAGAAAATAAGTAATGAATGTAAATTACAAAAGTGCTTAGAATAGCCCCCTCGCCTTTAAATAAAATGATGGGTAAGAGGGTGGTATCTTTTACAAAGAACAGAATACACCTATAGAGGTTGGGAATAGGGACAGCCTGGAATCTGCCCTTTTCTCCTCTCCTTCACTCTGACCTTTGAGGTTAGAACCCTCAGTGCTTGGCTCCAATGACTCTTCATAACCTCCTGTAGCTGTGCTAGCATCTCTGCTCTCTCACGCTCCAACCGACCGAGTGCCAGAGACAGCTCCTGAGCCTTCTCCTCTGAACGAGACAGTCTGTGAGTTGGAAAAAAAATGCGAGGAATTATCAGGCTTATCAAAGGGGAACTATCTTGAAAATGAAAATTTAAAAGAAGCTTCATCATACTGAAATAAGAAACATTCTAATTATAATAATAACTTGAAATAATCAAGTTTATCGTCACTTTTCCTCTCTCAGTGTCTGTTTCTCTTCATTCTGTCTTCATGCAGCAGTTGGGTGTCAGATATTCATTGTTACA
>CM044436.1:123057740-123089911 GCA_024363595.1 Xenopus borealis
TCCTCTCCCTCCCTCTATTCTCTCTCTCTCTCTCTCTCCCTGTCTCCTCTCCCTCCCTCTATTCTCTCTCTCTCTCTCCCACTGTATCCTCTCCCTCCCTCTATTCTCTCTCTCTCTCTAGTTCTCCGTGCATCAGTACTTGCTGACTCAGAGTTTTTTCAGTGAAGCAGCGGCTGGTTCTGCAGTTGTGTTGCATTAAATCCCTCCACGTATCCCTCTCTTCCCTCTCTCTTTATCAGCCCAGTCACAAAGTTTTGCCCCTCCTGTGACTCTCTTACCCTGCAATGGCCCCCACTTAACCCCCTACTCTCCCAAACAACTGATGTGACCTGCAACACCTGCCTGGGCCTTCTGCAGAACACTAGCCCCCAGCCATTAACCCTTCCCCTGCCACAGTGATTTCCCTCTCTGCTCTGCAGACTATTCCCCTTACATACAGGTTGAGGGAGAGACAGACTGCGCATTACGAATTTAATTTTTCTGCCCAAAAGAAAGATGACTCCCTTCCTGCCAAACTGCTTCATGCAAGGCATCTGCACCTTTAACACATTGCTTGCCATGGATAAGTATAGTTTGTACCCTGAGCACCTCTCATGCTGAACAGAACATTGATCTATTAACCCTCACACCAGCTCCATTAATCCTGTTGTACTGGGCCCAGGGATCACTCTCATTCCTACTGCAGAGAGTCACCCAGTTTAACCCATGGGCCACTAAATGTGTGAGTAATGATGTGTGTATATACAGTAAATCCTCCGTATTACACACACATGTATATAGCACTGCTTGTGTTAATTCAGGCCATACAGTCGTAGGACAGACCAGGGATAATTCAATAACAAATACAAAAGTGCATTCACTTTCAAGATCAGGTGCTTGATGTTAAGAGACAAGAGGAAGAGCCCCTGGCCCAGAGAGCTTACAGTCTTACTGTGTATATGTATTATAAACATGGGATTATAAATGTATAGAACTTTTATATGTATGCAAGTGCATGTGTGAATTTGTATGGAAGTGAGAGTGTGAGTTGAAGGGCATGTGTGAGTGAATGGAAGGTTGAGTGCAAGTGCATGTGAGTTTGTATGGGAGTGTGAGCTGAAGGGCATGTGTGAGTGAATGGAAGGTTGAGTGCAAGTGCATGTGAGTTTGTATGTGAGTTTATATGGGAGTGTGAGCTGAAGTGCATGTGTGAGGGGTCAGTGCAGATGGAGGGGAGAGGGATGAATGAAGTGTTACCCTTGATAACTGCAGAGATGTCCCACCAGCAGTCTTAGCTCCTCTCTTCTTCTGTCACTGTCTCTTTATCTCTCCTCCATTCATCCCTGTCTAGGCCTGGTGGGAATTATTCTCGTTCAGCTGTTTGCTTTGCCTCTGTCTTATTCCTCTTATTCCCTTCCTCACATTTTCCAGTCTCTGTCATTCCCCCTGCCTGTTTTTCTCTCATTCTCCCATTTCTTTGTGTCTCTGATTTCTCTTTCCTTCACTCTGTTTCTCATCACTGTACCCCCAGTCTGTTCTGTACCTGCTCCCTCAGTACCCCCAGACTCTGCATTACCCGCTCCTTCTGGATTGATCTCATTCTCTGCTCTTTTTCTTCCCATTCCCTGGCCATGTGTCCCTCTATTACTGGCCCAAGTCTCACCTGACCTCCCTCATTCTCCCTTATTCTCTATTCCGTGCTTTCTCATTCTGACTCTCTGTGCCATTTTCTACTGTCTCGTCCCCCTTCTCTCTGCCTCCTCCTCTGCCTGTGTGTCTGTCCCTGTACCCCTCTATCTCTCCCCCTCTTGCTCCCTCCTCTTTCACCTTCTCTCCTCTCTATTGCTTTTTGGCTTCACTTTTTGTGTCTCTCTGTACTGGAACTCTCCCCCTCCCTCTGTCTTGCATCTGTCTCTCTCCACCCCCCTGTCTCACTGTCTCTCTCACACCTACTAATGCACTCTCTTTTCTCCATCCATCTCTTTCCCTACTGCTCATGGTGCACCTCTCCATCCCCTTATCCCTGCCAGACTCCCTCTCCTCACTGCTCCCCCCCTCCCCTGCCCCTCACTTTCTTCTACTCATCCATTCCGCAGTGCTTTTCCTCTGCAATACTTTGCCTTTCCACCCTCTCTCCTGCCTCATCCCTCACCCCCACCCATTAGCTCTCTGCACCTCTCTCAGGACTCTTCTCCCTCTTCCCATACAATATGCAAGTTTCATTTGCCTGCACTGAGCAGACACTAAGAAGTAGGACCAGCGAAGACAGACTGTGTCTCACTCGCCCCTCAGGGGGGCAAAATGGGGTCAGCATGGGGCAGAGCAAACAACGGACACCCCCTATGGGGGCAAAACATCCTAACCAAGTCCTTCCCCTGCTGTCTCATATACTTCGTGAGTCCACCGTCAAGTCTACGGGCATGAAATACAGGTAAGGGGCTTTTGTGTTTTCAATAGAGATGTACTGTCCAACTTTCATAGGGACCATTGCTAACTTCATTGGATGAAAGTGTGTGTGTGGGGCGGTTGAGCTCTTACTGGGTGCAATGATTTGTATCACTACCTGCGTCTTGCACATGCATTGCGCCAAATGCAGTACAAAATCTGCAGCGTGTCTAGTTGCAGCTATGCTATAACTTCTGTCTGCTGCACAACTTGTGTTCCTCATGTCTCCCCCCAACTACTGTTGTAGTATGAGTGTCCCTGTGTGCTGGTGGGATCCTTTAATGAGTAACATTGGGGAGGAACTAGTCAACTCTCATGTCATTTCTTGAGGATACCCTGTATTCATTAATAGGGCTATGGACATACCAACAAATGAATGTCTGACATATGCCCAGTTCAGAAGTTCTTGGCCCATGTACAGTACATTTAGATGTCACCAAGGAGTCCCATGACCAAGCAAAGGCAAGAGGCCATCAAGTGCTTCTACTCAGGTCATGGAAATCCAAGGTGCCTTCTAATATCTTCAGTTTACAAGAGGAGGTACACGGAACATCTTTCCACTTTTTGGAAATGAAACACATTTTTTTGGCCAAATACAGATGATCCTTCCAAATACCCCAACCAATTCTAATCTTTCAACTCAGAATTCCAGCTGAATCTAACAAGCGCTAGGAATAGGCCAAAGTAAATCCTAGAGCAAATCAAGTCTGAACAAATAGTAGGGCAGCTCCCACCCATCAAGGAACGTTGGCTTGTCTTACACCATCATCATCTCATGAAGAACGTTGAATATCTACTCTGTATATTTATATTCTCATACATGGACAGGAATTTAGCTGTTTTCAGTTTTATTTGCTGTTATTGGGCATCTACAGTTTCCTATGTATTGATTAGAGCCTCCACTTAAACCTTTAAGCTCCCCTGCCCCCAGCCCTATAGGGTCTGCCATGGGTATTATTGAAGCCTCCTTATAAAAGCGAAACAAAGGGAATCTCTTGTGTCTTCAGCATCTATAGGGTCTGCTATGGATATTATTAAAGTCCCTTTATTAAAGTTAATGGGAAGGAAGCTCCAGCATTTGAATGGTCTGCCATGGATATTTTTGCAGCCCTGTTATAAAAGTAAAATAGAAGGGAATCTTCTGTGTCCACAGCAGCTACATGGTCTGCAGTGGTAATTATTAAATCCCCATATTAAAGTGAAGGGCCGCTCCCGTGTCTCCAGCATCTGCATAGTTTGATATGGGGATTATTACAGCCCCATATTCATGTGAACGGCAATTATTGTGTCCCCACCATCTACAGGGTCTGCTATAGATATTATTAAAGCCCCCTTATTAAAGTTAAGGGGATGGAAGCTTCTGTGTCCATAGCATCTACAGGGTCTGCCATGGGTATTATTGCAGTCCTCTTATAAAAGTAGAAAAAATCTCTTGTGTCCCCAGCATCTACAGGGTCTGCTAAGGAAATTATTACAGCCCCATAATACAGTGAACATGGTCTGCTATGGATATTATTGAGGGAGGATGCTGTGTCCCCAGCATCTACAGAGTCTGCCATGTATATTATTGCAGCCCTCTTATAAAAGTAAAAAAGAAGGGTATCTCATGTATCCCCCAGCATCTATAGGGTCTTCTGTCGGATTTATTACAGCCCCATATTAGAGTGAAGGGCAGCTCCTGTGTTGCCAGCATCTACAGGGTCTGCTATGGGTATTACTACAGCCCCATATTAAAGTGACGCACAGTCCCTGTGTCTGTAGATATCTACATATATAAATTACTAAGTGTAACAATACTAAAACATCTTCTATATTGTCTTAATTGAGAGGTAATGTTCCTTTATGGATTTTTCTTGTCTTATTTTTTTTTTATCCTATTTTTTTGATTGGTTGATTTTTGTATAAATGCTCATATCCTGGAAAATGCTATCAGAGCCCATGACTAAGGGCCCTGGTGGGGTGTGAAACGCGTAGGGTAGATGGAGATGCATATTTTTAACTTTGTATAAATAAAGTAATTTTTATCTGAACTACTTTGGTCCTGTGGATCCGTATTGAGCACCTGTCACCCCTGCTTCTTTTCTTTTGCTGTGCCGCTCCCTAAAGCTAGGGGTCTGGGGCTGGTGCAATTCACCATTCAGTGAGCTATTCATGCTTATTCTATTCTTATTTTTTGTTTATCCCCAGCATCTGCATGGTTTCTGATGGGTATTACTACAGCCCCTTATTAAAGTATAGAGAAGGTCATCTTATGTCCTACAGCCCCTTATCAAAGTATAGAGAAGGTCATCTCATGTCCTACAGCCCCTTTTTAAAGTATAGAGAAGGTCATCTTATGTCCTACAGCCCCTTATCAAAGTATAGAGAAGGTCATCTCATGTCCTACAGCCCCTTTTTAAAGTATAGAGAAGGTCATCTTATGTCCTACAGCCCCTTTTTAAAGAATAGAGAAGGTCATCTTATGTCCTACAGCCACTTATCAAAGTATAGAGAAGGTCATCTCATGTCCTACAGCCCCTTATTAAAGTATAGAGAAGGTCATCTCTTGTCCTACAACCCCTTATTAAAGTAATGAGAAGGTCATCTCATGTCCTACAGCCCCTTTTTAAAGTATAGAGAAGGTCATCTTATGTCCTACAGCCACTTATCAAAGTATAGAGAAGGTCATCTCATGTCCTACAGCCCCTTATTAAAGTATAGAGAAGGTCATCTCTTGTCCTACAACCCCTTATTAAAGTAATGAGAAGGTAACCCTGAGGAAGTGTCGTTTGCCTAGACACGAAACGCGTAGGTTTGCACAGCACACCCACTGAGAATGTAACTCCACATTGTGTGTAACAATAAAGCCGGATTGATATTAAACAGCATTATTTCCTTCCGTTGAATGGCCGGCAGTGGTGAGTGTGAGAATCTGCTTATTAAAGTTGGCCATATGCTGGAGAGGAAAGTGATTGGCTGGATATTCTAATAAGGTAAATAAGGGAAAGAGATGCTTGGTTAGATATTGGAACAAGAAGGCTATACACTGGGCATACACTAGTTTAGTGAGGTCTCCAACAGAGAGGATCTGAGCATGATAAGGTCAGCCAAGTACTTGGCCAAATCAGTTTAATCATACAGAGGAACCCATTAGACGAGGACTACATCAACATGCCAATGTGCTTCTCAACCAGCAGGATTTTCAAACCTGCCCAATTCATATCTGGTCTTAGTTGCAGCCAGATATTGGTAGGGCAGGTTGGTGGCAGGTGCCATATGAGGGACCAAGTCAACGGCTTTTATTGGTCCATCTGTGGACACAAAAAAGGGAAAGAGATGATTGGCTGGATATCATAACGAGATGGCCACACACTGGCTAAGGAGAGGAGATTATTTGCTAGATATCAGAACAAGATGGCACATTAGTCTACAGTTTTATGTGGAATACTGGAGGATAATAATCTTTGGCCATTAATTCCACTCATTGGAAAGGGAAGGTAATAAGCCTTTGCCACTTCCCACTGAGGCTGCTGCACTTTCCCTGGATGTTAATATCCAAGCCTTGCTCCCCCTGGTTATATCTGCCTGCTAAATACACAAGATGACCTTGTTTTCTCATGAAGATGAGTAAAACTATGAGGCCCTTGTGTAGCAAACTCAACAGTAGAGCCGTCAGCAACAGCCTACAGTGTTGTCTATGGGGTGTGAAACGCGTAGGGTAGATGGAGATGCATATTTTTAACTTTGTATAAATAAAGTAATTTTTCTCTGAACTACTTTGGTCCTGTGGATCCGTATCGAGCACCTGTCACACCTGCTTCTTTTGCCATGCCGCTCCCTAAAGCTAGGGGTCTGGGGCTGGTGTAATTCACAATTTGGCGAGCTATTCACGTTTATTCTGGAGCACCTTGTTTTTTGTTTATCCCCAGCATCTGCATGTTTTCTGATGGGTATTACTACAGCTCCTTATTAAAGTATAGAGAAGGTCATCTCATGTCCTACAACCCCTTATTAAAGTATAGGGAAGGTCATCTCATGTCCTACAGCCCCTTATTAAAGTATAGAGAAGGTCATCTCATATCCTACAACCCTTTATTAAAGTATAGAGAAGGTCATCTCATGTCCTAAAGCCCTTTATTAAAGTATACACAAGATGACCTTGTTTTCTCATGAAGACGAGTAAAACGATGAGGCCCTTATTTGTAGCAAACCCAACAGTAGTGCCAACGTCAGCAACAGCCTACAGTGTTGTCTATGGGCCTGCGGCAATGCACTGGCTCCTCCAGCTTAAATATTGGATCTGAATGTTGTGAAACCTCGATAAATGTAATTTCACCCCCCCCTTCTCCCCATTGGAGCTCTTCTTAATAAGGTTGTTGAAAGATTGGCTGGGACTATATATCCAGTGATCACTGCAGGAGCCGTGTACTCTCCTCATCCTGCAAAATTGTCTTTTATTTATATGAGGGGGAAAAAAAATCACATTTGCTGTTAAGCTGCTTTATTGGCTTCAAATGCCAGCTGTACAGCAACCCCTACTGTAAATGTGTTTTACCTAAAGTGATAGGAAATCTGTTGTTCTAATAAAACATATATTTTTCAAATATGCCACTGATTTCTCTCCCCCCATTTCTTTCATGTTCGCCAATAAAATCTCAGTTTGCCAAATTTCACCCTAAACTATTATATTAGTTGATACATTGTATCAGGCAGCACTGAGCATGCTCCTGGACTGTTACAATTTGATACATTCTGTGATGCTGCTGAGAAACCTATTAACTAATGTATATGGGTGGGACTAGAGTAATCTGATGGCAGTATACAGGATGGGCAAGCTGTCATTAACTCAAGCAGTGGGCAGGGCTAGAAATAACACTGATTACATTTTTGGGAGGGCAAAAAAGATTTAACACTGTAGACTGGACAAGAACAATTTCAGGGGTAGGGTCCATTAGCCTTTAAACCATGGAATGCTAGAACTGGGGATAGATTTAAGCGTTAATAGACTTAGAAACAAACCCAGAGGGAGATATTAGATTGGCTTGGGCTAGAACACTCTGATGAAATTCCTTTTCTTCTAGTCTGAAGGGGTGATCCTCTTTATGGGTAAAAAGGTCCCCTGATATTTCTCTATAATGTCCTCTAATGTATTTAGTGTAAAGTGGAATCATGTTCCAGAGAAAACAACCCCAACCTGGACAGTCTCCCAGTCTCATAATTGAAGTCTCCCAGTCTCATCCCTCTAACCAGTTTAGTTGCACTTAGTCTCTGCACTCTCTCCAGCTCATTTATATCCCTCCTAAGGACTGGAGGGAAAAGATGCACCCAGAGAGGAAGCATTCTGTTAAATAACTGATTTGTTTTCCCCTTTTACCATTTTACCAGGAATTTGGGAAAATCTGGATTAAGAGTGTCCTGCCTGGGACTGGGTATGTATGTGTCTACCTGTGTCAACATTCAAGTGCAATAACTGTGGTCTTAATTACATTAGTGTAATTGCACTCCATTGCTCCATGATGACAGAGCCCTGGGTTTAGTCTAATGAGGGAGCCCCTGTCTGTATGAACATTGAGGGCCTTCTATTGGCTCTGTGAGTGAAGCTCGTAGAGGGGATTATTTGCTATGGAAATGTGGAGAGGCAGAATTATCTGCAGACCCCTACACAATAATATGGTGTTTGTGGAGCTCACTGTGTGCGTCTCTTCCCGTTGTGTTTTTGTAACTCCATGCTCCCACCTGATACTTTCCTTTAATACCCCTGCAGGTACTTGGGTAACCTTTGGCTCCCAGATCTCTGATGAGGTAAGAGACACGCTAGATTACCATGCAAAAGCAATGGCATGTGACAGCAAAGAGACATTAGTTGTTAAGAAAAGACAATATGCTCTGAATCACCTACAATCAGGGGAAAAGGATGACAATGGAATGTTGAGTGGATTGAAAAAAGAAAGAGCATGGTGAGAAGCAGACTGAGATTGGGTTGAGGTCAGAATGCTAGAAGTAGGAATAGACTTTGAATGAACCCCAAGGGAAATAGCAGATTGAGATTGAACTGTTGAATTGAGTTCTGCATTTCCATGGGAAGATTAGATGAGACTGGAAAGCTTGTCTAGGAAGTAAATGATGATGGAATGGGAAAGGAGGTCAAGTGGTTTGTAGAAGGAATGGTAGAAATCCATTGGAGTGAGCATGTTTGGAGTGAACACTAGTCAGAATAATAGTAAGTGTGGAACAAGGAGAAAGAGGTAAGAGTGGATAGTAATAGAAATTGTGAATTTAAATGGAATGCAATGGGCCTCAAGCTAGACATGCAAGTGGTGGTAGAAGACTGAAATGGTAGGAGCTAGACTGGTCTTGCTGAAGCATGATGATGGCATATACATAGAACAAGAGTGGGCTAAGATTAGGATTAAAGCACTAGTGGGTATGCCATGGATGGAGGCAAAAGACTAGATATGGATTGAAGAGCATATATACAATTAAGAGGAGATTAAGTTTATCCATTCCCTTACAGAAGTAAATTATAGTCAATTTACTTCTGGAGATTGACTCAAATGAATCTTTATGAGTTTGTTCTATACCTTGTGTTTATACCTCCCCTGTAGGAAGCAGAAAACCTAATGACGACGGCATACGAGCACGGAGTCAATTTGTTTGACACGGCAGAGGTTTATGCTGCTGGAAGGTAAGGAGAGTAGGAGAGAAAGATCATGGAAGAGGGACAGTGAGATATTTCATTGGGAATACATTGAGGGGGAAGTCTATACACAGTGGGCTGAACGATAAGGAAAGAATGGGAGCAACAGAGACACATTTACCAGCTAGCAAGGAAGTAAGAAGCCAAAACGATGAGCAGATCTCATAACTGTTGTGTGCATTTTCATTATAGAGCAGAGAGGACGCTGGGAAAAATCCTTAAGAAGAAGGAATGGAGGTTAGAGCTCTATGTTAGTCTTTTATTGACCATATCCTGCAACTACTGTATCCATCAATCTATCATCTATCTATCTATGGAATCAAGCTTTTCATGTACCCAATCTTATGATATCTGTGATTGGCTTCTAACAGGCGTTCTGGTTATGTGGTAACCACGAAAATCTACTGGGGAGGACAGTAAGTAATACTATTTCACTATTTCAATATGTGCTGAATCTCCATGTTGTGCGGCTACTGATCCCAGATCCTTGTGTCCCATTTCATTTGCTGTCCTCAATATTCTTGGCACTAAGACTGAATGGCTATTTACAAGATTAGAGATATATAAGAGCCAGAGGTTGCCATCTGAGGGCCATTGTAACTATATAGAATTAAACATAGTTAGTGTTGGTGCATAAACATTGCTTCCAATAATGACTGAAATCTATATAGTAATTTATATTTCAGACCATAAAACAGTATCTCTCTCACTTACTCTTGCCAGCTACACATGGGTAACATCATTAGTGCTAACCTTTAACTGCCTTCTGTAGCCGGGAACACTGGACTCCATAGCAACCTTCCAATACTGGACAATAGTTCCTCAGACAGAAATAGGTTATATGAATCCCATAGGGATTGACTTTTTGAAGAACAAAGTAGGCTTGGGTTTGGGAGTCCAACTGGGCTTGGCATGTGACTCAGTCTGAAGAGTTAAGCTGGCCACACATAAATCTATAAAAACTTCCATATTATGTTGGCAGCTTATTGGCTCATGAATGAGGCACTCGGAGGAGCTGCCCAACCAACATCTGACCGACATTTGGCCAGATATCTGTCAAGTAGGTTTGATAATCCCATTCGGTGAGGACTTCAATATTATGTTCATGCATTCCTCACCCAATGGGTCCTCTCTGGCCTGCAGAATGGCCTGATCAACAGCCTTCTATGTCAAGTTGATTGTTCCAGAGTGGGGTCCCTAAATGTGTTTAGCTTGAGGTCCAAGTCACCATATATCACAGTGTATTGACTTATAGTTCAGCTTAAGCTTGAGGTGTATTTTGTGTAATTGAATGTGATCCGTGCTTTCTATTCCCAGAGCAGAAACAGAGAGGGGGCTGTCACGAAAACACATCATTGAAGGTGAGTCTTAACTCAGAGACCTGCCCCCACCCCCACCATTTTAACTTTTGCTCTCTCTTTGCATTATATATTAATTGCCTCTTATAAGATAAATGATTCCCTGGCATGGCAGTATATATTGGATTGTTTGGCCCATGGGTACAAATATCAAAGCTTTTTGTTCCCCTTTTACATTATGATGTTTACAACATCTTTGATCACCTTTCACTTACCCATCCTGGATTCTGCCCTCACCATTTCTCATCCTGTCCCTTATCTAGATTGCCTCTTCCTCCTCTCTCATCCTCTCTCTCTCTATTTGTCAGGTCTCCGTGGGTCTCTTGAACGCCTGCAGCTGGATTACGTTGATATAGTGTTTGCAAACAGAATGGATCCCAACAGTCCAATGGAAGGTGAGGTGGTCCCTTCGCTCTACACAAATTTCAGCACCATGGAGAACAGCCAAGACTTCTCACACTGTCCTACTGTTCCAAGGGCCACATATAATAATGGATATTATGTATCTGGTTTGTATTTTTCCACCAAACCAGCAACTCATTTAGCTGTGTGTGGGGGGTTGAGGCAAATGATCATGGTATCTCATATATATAAACATTGTTGCCTAAGGACAGCTTCAGCCCATGTATGAGCCTTTGATATCATAAACTATTCACTTACTTTCTACCTCCCCCCCATACACAAACAGCTTATTGTCCCTTTTATTCTCTGCTTCTCTCCTTATCCATCAGTTCCTTTATTCCCCTTCTCTCTGTAACCTCATTCGGTCACCTTTCATTTTCATCAGCTTCACTTCTTTCTGCTCCTCATTGTTCTCAATCTATCTAGCAGCAACTTTATTCTGCTGATCTCAGCAAAACACAGGCTTGTTACCTCTTACACTGAGTCTGCAGGCCCTTCCTCAGCTGGGCACTATAAATAGGTAATGCTATATTTATTTCTATATAACTGCAGGCAAGTGTTGACTTACTCTGAAATAGACAGGTAACACAGAGACACTAATTAGAGCTGAATACTTCCTAGGGGATTCATTTAGCTCAGCCTTCCCTCTCTCTGTATATACAAGGGATGTGCTTAGCTCAACCATGGCTATATAGATTGCTTGGCCTTCCCTCTCATTTGTGAATACCTGTGTTACCCATGGACTGTTCGTTTTCTGACTCGGATGGTTTCTTCTTTGCTCTCATTCATTGTCTTTTCTCCTCTTACAGAAATTGTTAGAGCCATGACTTTTGTTATCAACCAAGGGATGGCAATGTACTGGGGGACATCACGCTGGGGTGCTATGGAGATCATGGTAGGTTTTTGAGAGCTCAATGTCAAGAAGAGATAAAATGGACATTGAACACTTAATAGAAGATATCTAGCTAATAATAGGGAAAGGGTTAAAATAGGCAAAATGAGGGGTTGGAAGTTACCATAGTTGCCCAATGAGATTATTAAATACTCCAAATTTTTAACATAGCCGTTTTTTTAAACATTTGGGCTTGTCCTTTCAAAGGATAGATGAAGTACCATTGGAGGGAGTTGCAATAAAGATATAATGCATTTCCCCAATTAGTCTTACATTGGAACAAGTTGTAATTATGATAAACGACCTCCGTACTGTGATATTGGCACATGCTTTTAAGGGCAATATTTTATGTTTGGAAGTCAGTCTTGCACTTCACCAGAAAGAGAAGATTTAATGGTCTCTCCGAGAGGATGTTAAAAGCTAATTTGTGGGTCAGAGGATTCTGACTCAGGGAAGAAACTGAAATATCTGGGTGAATCCATTAAGGGCAACTGTGGCTTCACAACCAAGACTATTACAACTTTTAAGTGCAGTCAGTGCCATCCTACAGCAAAGAAGCCTTCAACTACTCTCTTAAATTGGCACCTCTATAGTAACAGTGTGATTGGATGTTTGACATGGACATTGGGCAGTAAAGGTGGCCAGTGTGTTTTCAGATTTCATTGGTTGAGTCGGTTGTTACTTACTGCCCACTCCACTTAGTGTCCACCAGAGGGTAGAAATTTGGTAGACCGTCTTGAGGTTCCATTGTATTACAGTCATCTGTTGAGACTAAACATTTAATCTGCGGATGCCCCTTCTTGGAATAAATACTGACCAAGAGAAACAGCAACTCTTTCTCATAGCATTGGCCTCATTTGATGGATTATTATTAACATGTATTTCTATAGCACCAACTTGTTGCGTAGACGTTTACTGCCTCCTTGAGTGTCCACCAGAGGGTAGAAGTTTTGGTAGACCGTCTTGAGGTTCCATTGTATCACAGTCATCTGTTAAGACTAAACATTTAATCTGTGGATGCCCCTTCTTGGAATAAATACTGACCAAGAGAAACAGCAACTCTTTCTCATGGCATTGGCCTCATTTGATGGATCCTCACATTTACTGCCTCCTTGAGTGTCCACCAGAGGGTAGAAGTTTTGGTAGACCGTCTTGAGGTTCCATTGTATCACAGTCATCTGTTGAGACTTAACATTTGATCAGCAGATGCCCCTTTTTGGAATGAATATGGACAAAGAGCAACAGCAACTCCTTCTCATGGCATTGGCCTCATTTCATGGATCCTCATGTTTACTGCCGCCTTGAGTGCAGTCAGCCCAGACCCTGTCCATGATTCCACTTCCCTTACGGCAGCCCCTCTCACGCTGTCTGACACACAGAAGAGCATATGGTTGGGCACCTGCTGTTTAGCTGACTTTGCTGTTATCCAACAGCCCAGAGGATCCGAGATTTAGTCACAGAAAAACTCTTTTTGCTTTTCTGGTAAATCAGCAACTCTGAGTGGGGTTTATAAATAGTCATTTTGGTACTTCAGGCTGGAACAATATGTGCTATTTTTCTTACTGTTTTTAAATACAGCAAGGGGAAAAAAAACAGGTGATTTTGTGGGGTGATGGAAGAGCCACTATACATTGAGGTTCAGCCAATCACAGGAGACTCTAGGACAGTCCACTGTGATGTCACTGTGGGCTCACATAGTACAGGTATTCATTATCCAGAAAGATCTGCATTACAGAAAGGCCCGTCTCCCATAGACTCCATTTTATCCAAATTTTTACAAATTTCTTTTTTTTCTGTAATAATAAAACAGTAGCGTGTACTTGATCCCAATTAATATGTAATTAATCCATATTGGAAGCAACTTCAGTCTATTGGGTTTATTTAATGTTTACACGATTTTCTAATAGACTTAAGGTATGAAGATTTAAATTACAGAAAGATCCTTGATCCGGAAAACCCCAGGCCCCGAGCATTCTGGATAACAGGTCTCATACCTATACCTTGTACCACATCCCAACTAAGATATAATGAATCCTTATTGGAAGCAAAACCAGCCTATTGGCTTTATTTCATGTTTACATGATTTTCTAGTAGGCTTAAGGCATGAAGATCCAAATTACAGAAAGATCCATTATCCAGAAAATCACATGTCCCAAGCATTCTGGATAACAGGTCCCATACCTGTATTTTCTTGAGCCAGCTCCTCCAGTGCCGAGAATCCTGGATGTCCTGAGGTCCGGCTATATTTGACGTTTCCCTGAATTTTTCTTGACAAACCTGCAGTTTCCTGTAGCCTCCTAAAAATGACTGCAGATACGTTAATTACATGACACATTGCAGAGAAAGAAGCATCAAGGTTGATGAACGATGGTCCCCATTAGCCCAGGGTGATAGTGTTCTCTCATCATTGCACAGAGAATCCATAATTTTTAAATGAAAAACAAATGAGAACTTTCTCCCCAGTCAGCATGCAAATGTAGGTTTAGGCTCGGCATCTACACTCTCAGCCTTCATATTTTACACCACTAGAGGTTGTTAGAGCCCAGGAATTGCACACAGTAGGCTTTCACTTGGATCTGAACGACAGTCTGAATAAAGTATCTGAAGAAAATGTAAAACTCATTTGAACAGTCCTCAGAAAATGAACCGAATCCTGAGCTGAAAACCAGGACATTGTATAATAAAAATGAAATATCGTTGTGTCCACGTTACCCAATCAGCAGCCTATATGAATGGGTAGTAGATTTAGAAGGGATATTCCTGGTATTCATAGAATGGGTTCTTGTATTTCTTAGATGCAACAATCCTTCATTCTATGTCTGCATTATACAGCTGATCAAACCGGAGGCCCTGTTCTGTTGCAGCTCTTGAAAATGATATGCCAGGAGCTTTCCAAGGTGTTGCTTTGGTGGATATCTCATGAGAAGCAAAAAGTCCCCTTGGCACAAACCTTGGCTCCGTTTTAGTGTCTTATTGGGTTTCAGGCTTTGATTTTAAGGGCAGTCAGGGTCAGGCCCGGACTGGCAATATGTGGGTTAGGGCAAATGCCAGATGGGCTGCTATAAGGTCCCATAAAAAGTCAGTATTTAGTGGGCTGGTGGGGACTGTTTGGGCCTCTATGTGGGCTGATTGGGCCTCTGTGTACCTGAAATGCCAGGGCCTATTTTGATTCTCAGTCCAGTCCTGGTCAGGTTTGTTTTTGAAGAACTCTTTAGTGTAGACCTCTTAGACCAGGAGTGCCCATACTTTTCTACTGTGAGGTCTACTTTTAGTGGTGTTGTCCCATGAGGATCTACATCCATAGAAACATTGTTTGCATTCTGTTCCATGGGAATATTACTTAAATACTGATTTATGAGAAAAGGTATATTGTTAAATTTATCAAACAACTATTATGTAACTTTAGCCCTCTTCTGCTACTGCATGGGATCTAGCACGCATTTAGTTGCTTCTGGCTCTACAGGAGTCCTGTGCTTCCTCTATATGGGAAAGCAGGTATAATTTAAAATGACATGCCTCCACCCAAGGTCAGGACAGGCTGAATTGTAATACCCCTCCCTGAGAACTTCTGGCACCTGGTGTAGATCAGTGCAGCAAAGGTTCCAAACAGAGAGGTGATTCTTGCAGAAAAATAACTTGTTTATTCACAAAGGGCAGTAACAATGGATCAGTTCACAGGCCCTTAGATGAGCACAAGATACCAGTAGCAGGATTCTTCCAATTCAGTGAAATAACACAGTTAGGATAAACACCTCTTGGGCAATTTCCTCCCAGAGTGTAAAGCTTCCTGCTCAGGGATAGTTAGTCTGGGGTCTTGGTTCTTGGCACCCTCACTGGTCCTCACCTCACCCACTGTGAGTTCCTGAGCTAGTGGTGTACATACCACGGGGTCCTAACCCCACTACTTCTCCTCGTTGGAGCAGATGCTGCTCACTAGCTACCCTATACTTACTCTCACTCCTAGAGTGACTATTACAATACTCAATATACATAAATAGCTCTTATCTTACTTTCCACTGCCAAGCCTGGACCTGTAATACCTCCCAGTGAGGCAAGGTCCCAGGACAGACCCTGAGTACATGGGGCTAAACCCTTTTATACTTTAAACTACTGCCACCTAGTGGACAATCCCCATGAACTAATGTGGACCCAGGAAAAGGGACATAACTGCCTGAGTTAACTAAAGGACCCTTAGGTGTCCTATTACCAAGGGGGAAACTGCCTGCGTAAACATACCCAAATCTCAGGGTCCCTTCATAACCATAATGTAATAAATATCTGAATGAAACAGGAGGGTGATTTAGACAAGCTGTTTGTTGACAGTGTCTTCAAGATCTATTGCTCACCAGATAAAGGTCTACTGGTAGATGTATCATATACTGAGTGCCAATAGATGCCTGGCAGGGATCTCATCTAAGATTGAGTGTATTTCTTTTCAAAATGCAGACATCTGCACTGAAATCTGCTTTTTTTAGATTTTTTAATTTAATTTCGAAATCTGACATGGTGCTAGACGTCAGTTTCCCAGGTGCCCCTAGTCACGTGAATTGTACTCTGATAAGCTTCAGTCACTCTTTACTGCTGCACTCCAACTTGGGAATAATATCATCCCCCCCCCAGCAGCCTATCAGCAGAACAATGGGAAGGTAACCAGATAACAGCTTCTTGGTAGATATAAGAACAACATTCAGTAGTAAAAATAAATGTCCCACTGTGACTCCTTCAGTTAAGAGAAACAACAGCCTGTCAGAAAGCAGTTCCATAGTTCCCTTGCTGAAAGCACATGACCAGGCAAAATGAGATGCACCTACACACCAATGTTACAACTAAAAAATACACTTGTAGGGTTATGACTTACAATTTATATGGTATAGTGAATTCTATAACAGATTCCAGATGCACATCCACTCTGTCCAGGACAACCAAATAGTACGGGGCATTTTGTTCAACCTGTCATTAACTCTGAACGTCTCCATGCTGCAGGAAGCGTATTCCGTGGCGCGCCAGTTCAACCTGATTCCCCCAGTGTGTGAGCAGGCGGAGTATCACCTATTCCAACGTGAGAAGGTTGAGACTCAGTTACCTGAGCTGTACCACAAGATAGGTGAGTGACCGAGAATAAATTTTCATATAATTCCCCAATTCATCTCCCAGAATTCAGAATCAGCCCCACATGGAATTCATAAAATGTATTGTTTTTTTTACCTTTCTGGTTATTTTTTATCCTATTTTGCCCTATTATTCTAATTTTTTGTAAAGGGCAGAGTCATCAAAATTAGGATGCTAATGGTATGTTGTCTGGAAAGGAGATCTTTCTATTTCTCCATTTACTTGAAAATTCTCAGTTTTGCTTTATTGGTTTAAGATAACAATAAATTGTTTCCACTAGATCAGACATCTTTTCAATTTGACCATTTTTGCTGATGTTGTAAACAAAAATTTGGAAGGTCAACCCTTTTAACATCCATGTAAACCAAAGAGCACATCATCCTTTGGTTGACTGTGAATCTTTATATCTCTACACTGATTCAATTAACACTTTTGATAATCTTTTTACTGCTCCACTTCCTTGAGAATTTTCAGGATGCTCCACCTTTTTAGCCAATATGACCCATACCTAACGATATTCTTGAAAAATCTTCTGCTTTTGCAAATTTAAGCAACAAAAATGTAGAGAACAAAAAGATAAAAAGATTACAAAACCACTTGAAACGCTTGGTGAATTTTTTGATGTTCGCAAGATTTTAACATTTTGATAAAGCTTCATTTAAAGCGGGTATTTCTCCTACATGTAACTTTTTAGTATGTCGTAGAATGACCTGTTGTTAGCAACTATTTAATTTTTTTATATACTTTTTGAATTATTTGCCTTCCTCCTCTGCCTCCAAACTGTCTCAAAATCCCACTGAGATATATATAGTGACATAGTACCTCACTTTACGGGAATGCTTGTGAATATCAACATTCCTGTTGAGTGCAACATTTATTGGGGGGATATATATATATATATATATATATATATATATATATATATATATACACATATGATACTAAAAGGTGAACTACCCATTTAAGAGTTATTTGGGGAGTTTTCTCTTTGTCATGTTCTCCATTCTTCCATGTTTTTGAAATTTCTCTTGTATATCAGAATCATTTCAATTTCATTAATTTTATTACGTAGGGGTTGGCTCTATGACATGGTCACCTCTAGCCTGTGGGCTTATTACTGGGAAATACTTGGACAGTGTTCCAGAAAAATCACGAGCATCTTTTAAGGTAAAGTAATGTGGAGACTTCAGAGGAAAATATCTTTAAATCAAAACCACATAAGAAATAAAAATTGCATACGATACACATTCACTTGTGATATCACCAGAGAGAGGGAAGTGGAAAGGTAGGAAAGAGACAAACAGAGCAGGGATATAGAAGAGGCTGATAAAGACAGAAAAACCAAGCAGTTGGTACAGTACCAAAGTCAATTTCAAATCAAAAGAAATAAAATGTCACATAGATAATCCCTGTATTCATTGATTGGCTGTACACAAGGAGTTCTCGAGAAGGAAAAATATGAAGAAAAGGATAAAGTAGAAGGAAAAGAGCAAAGAAGAGGAAAAAAAAAAAGATTTATATTTACAATACGTGCAGACAAATAGAGAATCAAGAGAGAATTTAGTGGCCCCTTTCGTCTGGTTGTATCTCCATGCTGTATGTATATTTCAAATGAGTTTTAATACCTGGAATAAAGATGACCTTATATTATGAGTTTGCAAACAGGACGAGTGTGATGTTGTATTTTGCCTATATGGGGGAGGGTGTTGTAAGAAATGTAGCCTTGAGGTTACAGGGTCTGGAGAACTGGTCCTTTAGGCCAATTAATAATAGGACCAGAAGAGTTTGGCGAGATCCAAACCTATCAATGAGCATAAAGTTCATGTATACCATGTATATCTGATAAATGAAGGGAGTGTTACACAGACCGTTGTTTGATGGTCCTGTTACTCTAGAATCTATGGATAACAGTTCATATTACCAGGGTAGTGGAAACTGGTATAAGAACTCCCACATATATTAACTATTAACAAGCCTAAAGCATGTTGCATATTGGTAAATCCAACTAGTAAGCAAAAACATAATTTTTCCTTGGTATACACACAGTGGTGTAACTACTCCATGGTGGGCCCCGGTACAGGATGGGCACCTGGGCCTCCCCTGTTGGGCCCTTAACTCTATAAATCCCATGCTGGAGTGTTGATGGCATGTGTGCTGTAAAATTTGCCCCTAGATAACTGCCTGTCATAACCAGTATCGTGGCTCCGATGGGCCCCAAGGGGGTGGGGGCCCTGGTGCAATTGCACCCTCTGCACCCCTGGTAGTTACGCCACTATAAACACACACAGGTGTAGGCACACTATTTAACTGTAGGTATGAAGAGGTGTGAGATCAATATAATAGATAATACAGTGACATAGTGATACTGCAGTGTTCAGGAAAAGTTAAAAAACAGCAACTTTCTTGCACCCAGGGCTATCATTGGCTTAAGGAGAAAGCCATAAGTGAAGATGGCAAAAAGCAGTATTCAAAGGTAAAAGAACTGCACCCAATAGCTGATCGTCTCAACTGCACAGTCACCCAACTCGCTATTGGTAAGAGGAGGCCCCTTAACTCTCACTAACCCTCCCCTCCTGCCCTTCTTCCACTGCACTGCTTAACATGACTTCCTATCAATTTCAGCTTGGTGTCTGCGCAGTGACGGGGTGAGCTCTGTACTTCTGGGGGTCTCCAACAGTGATCAGTTACTAGAGAACCTGGGAGCCATTCAGGTAAGCTCAATTTTCTGCATGTCACTCATCCTTATATCAGGTATCACATCCATCCATTGGAGCCAAGCTTTGGTTGCTTAAAAACAAGTTGTTCATTGGTTAGGATTTTAACATTGTGTGGGCCAGAATGGTCAGAATATATTGGATAAGATTGTACAACTGTGTGAGACAGAATGGTTAAAATGTGTTGGATAGGATTGTAAGAATGTGTGGGACAGAATGGTGAGAATGTGTTCGATAGGATTGTAAGAATGAGTGGGACAGAATGGTTAGAAGGTGTTGAATAGGATTGTAAAAATGTTTGGGACAGAGTTAGCATGTGTTGGAATGGATTGTACAACTGTGTTGGACAGAATGGTTAAAATGTGTTGGATAAGATTGTAAGAATGAGTGGGACAGAATTGTTAGAATAGGATTGTAAGAATGAGTGGGACAGAATTGTTAGAATGTGTTGAATAGGATTGTAAGAAAGTGTGGGACAGAATGGTTAGAATGTTTTGGATAGTATTGTACAACTGTGTGGGACAGAATGGTTAAAATGTGTTGGATAGGATTGGAAGAAAGTGTGGGGCAGAATGGTGTATGGCAAAGATTTTGCCATGGGTTTGGGAGCAATATGTTGCTCTCGAGTCACTGGTTGTGGATCAATGGTCTAACCATTCTGTCCCAGTCATTCTTACAATTGTATCCAACACATGCTAACCATTCTGTCCCATACATTCTACAATCCTATCCAATACATTCTCGCCATTCTGTCCCACACAGTCTTACAATCCTATCCAACACATTCTCACCATTCTGTCCCACACAGTCTTACAATCCTATCCAACACATTCTTACCATTCTGTCCCACACATTCTTACAATCCTATCCAACACATTCTCACCATTCTGTCCTACACATTCTTACAATCCTATCCAACACATTTCCATCCTTATGTTGCACAACTGCTCTATTCTGACCCATAGATTGTTTTCCAACCATTCAATATTGCACATCTAGCCTGCGCATTCAAACCACTCATTCTATCCCACACATAAAAGGAGACAGTCAGGAGCAGTATTTATATAAGCTTTTTTACATCTCTTCATGCAGGTACTGCCTCAACTGACACCTCAGCTTGTAACCGAAATTGACCAGATTCTTGGAAACAAACCTAATGTAAAGAAAGATTCCCGAGCGTGAGAGCCTGTTCTCCACACTTTGGAACCTCATCAAGTCCCATTGCAGAAGGGACAAATCACGCTAGCCTGGTGCATGGTCCCCCCCTCTGGCAGTGCTGAGAGAGCGGGAGGACAAAACTTTTCCAGCAATAAGGGGGAAAAATATTTTCCCTGTTTATCACTACAGGGTCACACATGCATTATATCATGTCACCCTGCAGAGGGAGAGACATAACTCAAGGTGGCCTGGGCCACACTATAGGGAGGGGCTTTTAGCTCCATACACATATACCCCATAAAAGGAGAACTTGATTCATGGCTTCCTTCTGTCTGCATCACTCTGCAGAGGTAAGGACAGACTCATGACTGCCTTTTATGTCATTAAGCAGCCAGATTCACATCTTACCTTTAGGTACAAGTTTCTTTTTGTTAAGGGTGAGGAGCCTACATGCCACCAATTCTTTATGTTCCTAGCCCACCAGTGGCTCTAGCTGAAAGGTGACCTATTTTACTCCATCATGTATCAATTACAAGACATCTCTTTAGAACACAACTCTAGTCGGCGCTAATTTTGCATGTTCTAAAAACATGTAGCCAGTATCTCTTTGTTGGTTTAAAAGCTAATATGCCTGTGAACCAAACCTGGAAAAACTAACTATAAATACAATTGACTGACAGATGGTTTCACAGTTTTATTTGCATGGGGCAATATGTCCAATATTGGGGCAAAGGTTCTGGGGGTTACAGAGGAAGAATGAAATGTTGGTGTGGTATCTTGATACAAGAGGTTCAAACAGGGAGGTTGGAAATTTAGAGCATAGGTTTATCAAAGGCTTACAAATTGTTATTGGTTCTTGATTAACAATTGAGTCATCCCATTAGTCTGCAATTTCAAAGATATATTAAAACTAATGATGACTTATAAAAAATTATCAAACTGACCCTTACCCAACATACCAATTCCAGACCTGGCCATCTATGAGATGAAAAGGAGGAGATGGTAGGAATGGGGTAGAAATAACTGTTGGCCAAAACTTTTGTCTGTTGGCAAAGGGTGTTAAGATGGGGCAGGGGAAGTCATAGGTAAAGGGGTGTGGGAAATTTAGGCCCATGACCTAGAGAGGAGAAGTTGGTTGACCTCAGGCTGAACAATGAATCTCTAATTCAAAACAATGAACATGTCACTGTTTGATTGAATGGAAACATTTCTATATCTCCATTTATTTGATAATTCTCAAACATTCTCTTTAACATTAAACGCTATGGGAACCATGTGAAAATTCTCAAGAAAATTTAAGAAACTTCAAGAAACAAAGTAGAACAAAAAATGAAAATCAATATAGTTGAGAAGCAAAACCAGTTTACAAACTTACATCTACCCCCTACAATACAGCGGAACCAAGACTGAACATTTAAGGAATTAATGAGGCTAATGCAGAAACATTGAAAAGAACCAGTTGTTCCCGCTTTTCTTTCTGCTTTCCAGAGATACAAGGACCTTCATTGGTATAAATAGAAAGTGAGTTTCACATTAAGTAAAGTGGGTTTCACATTAAGGAAAGGGGGTTCCCTAAGTGAGAATAGTAAAATTGTGGAATTCCATCTTGAAAGCAAAGGGCTGACTGATATTGAAAAAAATAGAGGCTGATGTTGCTCTTCTGACGTATCCAATGGCTTCTCTGGAGTCAGGAAAGAGTCCCTGTGCAGAGCAGAATAACTTAGTAACACAGAATGTTAGGTTGAAAAAAGACACACATTCTTTAAGTTATATAGTTGGTTTGAATTCATCTGACTCTGAACATTAACAAGGGTCCCAGTAGTCCCTGAACTATCCACACAATTTGACAGTAGGTAGCAGGTGTTTTTCTTGGAATGCGGTGTTCTTCTTCCGCCATGCAAAGTGCTTTTGTTATGACTAAAAAACTCAATATTTGTCTCATCAGTCCAAAGCACTTTGTTCCAAAATGACTGTGGCTTGTCTAAATGAGCTTTTGCACACAACAAGTGACAAGGGCTTCTTTCTCATCACCCTGCCATACAGATGTTCTTTGTGCAAATTGCTTTGCTGAATTGTAGAACAATGTACAGATACACCTGCATCAAGATGTTCTTGCAGGTCTTTGGAGGTGATCTTTGGGTTGTCTGTAACCATTCTCACAATCCTCCGCATATGCCCCTCCTGTATTTTTCTTGAGTTTTACAGCAACTGTGCCTGTGGCCTTCCATTTCCTGCTTACATTCCTTACAGTTGAAACTGACCTCTGAGATAGCTTTTTGCTATTTTTTTTATTTTTTAGCCTTCCCCTAAATCATGATACTGGACAATCTTTGTTTTCAGATCTTTTGAGCATTGCTTTGAGGATCTCATGCTGTCACTCTTCAGAGGAGAGTCAAACAGAAGCACAACTTGCAATTGTCCATCTTAAATACATTTTCTCATGATTGGACACACCTGCCTATGATGTTCAAGGCTGAATGAACATGGAAAGTCTAAAATAGAATAAGGCTGAAAATTTTGTATTTTGTATACTAAACATAAACATGAACTTACTGCACCACAAGCCTAATCAAACAAATGATTTATGCTTTCAAAGTTGGCCACACGGGGCTGTCATCTTGTAACTTTGTTATACATCTTTGCAAGACCAAGACTGTGCACATGCTCAGTGTGGTCTGGGCTAAGCTTAGGGATCATCATAAATGATCAAAACAGCACAAGTCAAATAATATCTGCCAGAAGCCGATACAGCAAGACTGATTAATAATCAGAATATACAGACTGCACTGGGTCCTGTGTTGTCATGTAATCTAATGTGGATTTTATAGTTTTTCTTTTGTTTAATACAAACTTTCTCCAACTCTGCAGAACCAGTGGCTGCAGCAAAATAATCCTCCAAATGGAGCCAGATTTAAACAGATAAATGGGGATTCTATGATCTTTGTCCATGCAGCTGGAGTTGGAAACAGTAAAGGGGATGTAAAGGCAAAAATTAAATCCAATACAAATCTCTACACAGTCGCCGACTGCTCTGCAGGGAAACAAACAAAGCTGCTGGAGTTCTGCATGGCTGGGAAGTAAGGCGGGGGCTCCCCCTGCTGTTCATAAGTATCATTGTTTCTCTTCCCAGCAGTTAGGGACCATCTGACAATTCCTATAAACAGCAGTAAATGAAGGGAGAATTTGACTGTTTCTTATAACAATGGCACACATTTTGTAAATAAAAGTATATTGGAGAAAGATTTCTTTCTCATTAAAGAAAGTAAAAATGGGATTTTTTTTTTTTATTATGTTGCAACTTGCCAGTAATCAGTATTGAGCAGTTACGTACATTCAAATTAACAAAATTACAAGGGTACCCAATTTTGCACAGCCAGCTTTTCACATTTGATTTAATTTCATACAACTGAATACTGCTTCACTAAATATCTTTGTTCAGAAAACACCCCAGTACTCAGATGCCACTGGGAAATTAAAGATATATCACTGTTATCTTTTTTTTGTTGAAAGTGGAGTAAATTATTATGCAGGCTGAGAGGGGTTCCCAAACTTTTTCATATGACTGTATAAATACCTATATACTGTGTATATCTGCAGGCATTAACATGACTGATGAGGCCCTCCTAGAGAGAGAGGTTTATAAAATTCCTGGCCTAGCCAAGGGCTCTATATATACATAAACATTTTATTGTACCCTGCTCTTGAATAAGCGGAGAAGTGGAATACAACTATACTACATGGGAATGGTTGGGCTGGAGGATGGATGGGTGAAGATTTTAGTTTTATCCCTTTTCCCTCAGAGCAAATGGGACAGAACCCATCTTCTTCCACCAGGGCTCTGCCCACAGTAGTTGTTTTTTTTTTTTTGTTTCAGTTTCTTGTCTTGCTTCAAATACCTGTCTGAAATCCATGAGCTCAGGTAGCAGTAAATTCCAGCATTCGGGTGTTTCTGACTTCTGAGCAGACAGTGGTTTATGCACAGGAACATTGATCTAAAGGTGGCCATACATGGAGCGATCTGCTTGTTTGATAATGTTGCCAAAGAGCAGATCACTCCCTGATACGCCCACCTTGAGGTGGGTGATATTGGGCTGATCCAGTCCTGGGCCCTAGGGCCCAATGATGGGATCATAACAAAGTGTAAACAGGCGGTTTGATTGCCAGATCCCATCAACAAACAGATGCGGCCGCAATCCAACAGGACTTTTACTCCCATCCGATCGTCATTTCGGTTGGTTATTGATCGGGGAAGCCCATCAGAGGGCCCCATATGTGGGCCAATAAGCTGCCGATTCAGTCTGTCGGCAGCTTTTATCGACCCATGTAAGGCCACCTTAACACATGATGTTACCTAGATCTTGTTACCCACATTAAAGCAAACAGCAGGGGGCTGCTTGACAAATAAAATGCCCCCACTTTAGAATTCCTATGAAGGTAGCATTGTAGGTATATAAGTAACAAGACTATTGCAGTGTTTCTTTTTTCCTAAAACACTTGGCAGCAGTGGGATTCAAACCCACGCCCCCCAAAAAGACTGGCGCCTTAATCCAGTGCCTTAGACGGCTCGGCCATGCTACCATCTGCCGCTGTGGTGTTGAGAGCTGAAGGTCAATGGTTCTTCTCAACACATAAGTGGTTTGAGGAACCCCAGCCAAACATATGCAGTGTTCTTTTAAAAATCCACGGACCTCTCGCACCCTGAGTGAGAATCACACCCCTAGTCTAATGAGCCAGATATGAACCGTAGTACTGGTGGAATCCATCGGGGCTTTCTGTATGATGCAAGGTGAGCCTGCCCAGTTTGATAGGACTGCCGTCTGGTTGCTGCTGAGACTAGTAATGGTGAAACAAGAGAGCGCACGGACCTCGCTCCCGCTTGACAACTCCCAAGCACAGTCCATTTTATTAGACGTAAGCAAACGCTACTTTAAGAAACATTGCTCCAGCCTCATGGCTGCACAAATACATGGAACTATAGCCCCACGTAAGGAGAACAGAAGACAAAGGATTAGGAGTCCTGTTTTTTTATCTTATGGGAGTCCTGTTGATAGTCAACAGCACAGCTTGGAATTCATAAGAAACAGCATGTTAATGTTGCAGCAGTTTGTCTAACTTCCCCAATATTGACAGTAGCAGGACTTCAACCTACCCCTCCAGAGAGACTGGAGTAGCTGAGTAGAATACTCAGCCATGAAATCACCCAAAATCATTCATCACCCAAAGAAACAAATACCCCACAATGTCGAAGCCCTTCCTATAATTCCATTATTCAAGCCATATTGTCAGTATCAGGAGGAGTTCTGATTAGAGTCAGTTTGAATCCTGCCCCTATACATGAGTCATTTGATTGTGTTGTCTATCGTTGGTTTCAATGGTTTTTTTTCTTAAAGCTATGGCAGCTGTGGGATTTGAACCCACGCCCCCTAAAAGACTGGAGCCTTAACACATTTACTGAGACCACTCACCCAAGCTACCAAATACCAACTGAATGCCAGATTGTACATGTGTTTTTTCAAAATATATCAGTTTACATCGCTGCGCCAGCAGAATCCTATACTGAAATGTGTTTAAACAAAAAAAGATTTTTTGATATTGAATTTTGAAATCTAACTTGGGGCTAGACATGTTTTTAGTTTCCCAGGTGCCCTCAGTAATGTGACTTGTGCTCTGATAAACTAGTCACTCTTTACCCTTTGCTCTTTTCGTTTCAAAACACATCAGTTAATAGTGCTGCTCCAGCAGAACCCTACGCTGAAATGCATTTTTGAAAAGAGCAAACAGATTTTTTTTACTATTTAATTCTGAAATCTTACAGAAGCTGTGTGTCAACAGTGCATGACAAATGGGATGAGCATTTTCAGGGCAGCCCTTACAGTGGGAGAGGCCCTAGGAACAAAGCTCAGAACTAGGCTGGACCAAGCTAAAGTCTTTATCTAGTAAAACACAAGTATTTATGGGAGGTTTGGTAAAAGTACAGTTTCTTCTTTGGGTACTAGTACTCAGGCCCGGCCTTAGGCCGATTGGGCCGATTTGGCGGTCGGTTATTGCAAGTTTGTCTTTCTCCAGTCCTCTCCTACCTACCCAGAACCTTCAGGGCCGCAGTGTGTTTGTTTGACAATGGCAATTTCCTAATTAATTCATTATTAATAGTGAAGGGCTAATCTCCCGAGATTCGCTTCGCGGAAAAATTCGCGAATTTCCAGAGAAATTCGCAAATTGGCGAAAAAATCGCCAAACGAGTCGCGGCATGCTTTTGACGCACGTCGCATCATTTCCGACGTGCGTCGCATCATTTTCGGCGAATTTTCGCCAAGCGAAATTTCGCTGTCATGGGAAAACATTAAAAAAAAAAAAAATCAGTTAATAGTGCTGCTCCAGTAGACTTCTGCACTGAAATCAATTTCTCAAAAAATCAAACAGATTTTTTTATATTCAGTTTTGAAATCTGACATGGGGCTAGACATATTGTTGGTTTCTCAGCTGCCCCAGTCACGTGACTTGTGCCAGCACTTTAGGAGGGAACTGCTTTCTGGCAGGCTGTTGTTTTTCCTTCTCAATGTAACTGAATAGAACGCAGTGGGACATGGGTTTTTACTATTGAGAAATGTTACTGGCTCTTTAAATTTGGGGGGCCCCGCCAAAGTTGCTCCAATTGGGCCTCCGCAGTTGGTTAAACCGGGCCTGCTAGTACTCCAAACACATTATATACAGTGAGAGACAGTAGGGACTGGCTCCCCAAACACATTATACACCGTGCAATACAATGGGTAATGGATCCCATCATTACTTATACACCTGCCCCTGAAGATTGGCAGGCAGCTGGAAGAGAAATGAATGTTTCTGGCCAGTAGGGCCATGGGCAGGGTTCAGTTTGCCCTCCACCTGCAACTCCAGCACTATTATGTTTAATTCACAGTGAATTGCATCAGTTTTAATTAATCAGCTTCAATTTTATCAGGCGCAACTCCCCATGGTGAACACAATTATTCTAGATTTATGGGTAAAAAATTGCATTGTGGGCCAAAAACATTGAGAATGCGCCTAAAATTGTACTTTGCACACTGCATATGTGTCCTAATTTTTGATTGCCGACCAAGACCTGCACCCTTCTGCTGCCCGCATGGCCAAAGCTCCCCAATGATCTCGCCCTCCTCTTGCCTAATCAAGAGAACAGGTATGCATGGGGGGGCTAGAGGGGGGTTGTAGCTTGGGGCCTAGAGAGGTTGTTGAAGCTGGTGCAGGGGGGGTCTTGAGGGGGGTTGGAAGCCCCAGTGGCCTCAGAATCTTTGGTCGAATGCTGAATTTGTTCTTGCCCAGAAAAATATGCAATGAGCAGAAATGTTATTATAATAGAGCCCCAATTCACATTCAGGGGGACTACATGAAAACAGTTTAAAACCCAGGAAAACATAAAATCTGGGAAAGGATAAAAAAATGTCTGTGTGGGCCTGAGCAAAAAGTGCAGATTCAGGGAAAATGCAAAATCCAGGGTTGTAAAATTGGGATTTTACTCTAAGTAGGATATAGCCCCAGGTGCAAATTTTAAGAAAAAATTAGGTAAAAAAAGGGACAAAAAGAAAATCATTTTAGGATATCACTATAGCATATAAACTAGCCATGAGGTAAACTGGCCCATTTCACTTTGCTGCAAATTTCACAAATTCATAGAATGCTGACCATATCACTGATATGTCAATAGGCATTGTTGGTTTTCCCGTAATGGCAAAATACTACAGTAGATTCCTAAAAATTTTCACCCCAGGCAAAAATATGATTTTGAAAAAATTGCTCATCCGGAACAGTAAGCAAACCAAAAAGTGAGGAGTATACACACAGTGTAACTGCATTGAAAATATCTTTAGCCAATGCTACAACACACCACTTTCTGGGAGAAACGTCAATACGGGCAGAATTGCCCAAAGCTTCAATTCAGTTGCTATTTATAGTAGTTTGTGTCCTTATTCTGAGCCATGAACATTCCTAAATCCATTCAGGCACCTGCTGCCATAGATCTGCGAAATCCCAACAGGGCAGGAATAAATACCATTTTCTTCTTTGATTACATGATTTTTTTTTCAAACCCAGAGAGCATTTTAATATTAATAATACAAACCAACATTCATCATTGGTCACCATGCAGGATTTGAGCAGACACTCCTGTTCCCGACGCTTCTAAAAAAAGGACTTCTGAAAACTCCATATATTTTTGCCGAACATGATGAAACAAATCCAAAATGGGTAAATATGTCTTCATACTCCAAACCACCGAAATGCTAAACTTTTCTAAAGTTAATATTTTTATAAAAATGAAGTTTTCAAAGCTTTCAATCTACAGGGTATTATCTCTCACATGCCATGAATTATGAACATTAAACACCCTAAAAATGAACACCAAGAGTATTACATTAACCCAAGCACATGGGATTCTAAAATAAAAATAATGTACGTACATTTTCTTGACTCCCAATTCAGTTCTATAGAACAAAGACCCCTATCTGTGTTTTAGGTGCTATAAAACCCCATTTACAGTACCAGAAAAAAAACATATATTGTTGTCAAGATCGCATTCTGGCAAATCCAAAATGGGTATAGAATGAATGACAGAATATGATCCTCTGTCACCAGGTAGTCAAGGAACCACCTTAGCATTGTATCACCCAATTTGCTTCACACAAAGGACAGTTTTTCAAAGCTCTTTATCAGAACTGTCATGTCCGAAAGATCGGAAGGACAGGTCCAAGATGTAGCTTATTCTGAAGTGGGGCTCCCTGGATACCGAACTGTACCTATAATTTACATCACTGTTTCAAAATCTTTTTAGTGGTGGGATTTAAACAAGTAAATAGAAAGCAAAGGTATTTCCATCTGGTGAGATGTAGTTGACTTGATGCACCGCATTTACAAAACATGGAGGTGGTGGGATTCAAACCCACGCCCCCCCCCAAAGAGACTGGAGCCATAATCCAGCTTCCTAGAATGCTCACCCACTGCTGCTCAGCTGAATGGTAAAGCCCCATGGGTCTTAAAAACGTTATTTTCACTATTTGTAGTAGATTGGGCAGACCCATGCCAGACCTAGTCCTGCAACCCGGCCTGAACCCACCAGCTAATAAGTTCCTATACCAAGATCCATTACCCAACCAAAACAGTTTACTTATTTTCTGACCTGGGACCTGGGAAACGGTAAGTGATACCCTGAAAGTGATGGAGATGAAACATATCACTAAGGGAACAAATAGTGCACACACCTCACAGGAGGGTGGAAGCAAACAAGTTTGGGATAGAGATACCTTTAATGATCCTTTCACCTTGCCTTTCTGCTGAGAAGAGTATGAGAATAGGTGGTGGGGAAACAAAAAAGTCAAGGGAGAGATGAAAACAGAGGGCTGGGAAAAGAAGATACAGGTATAGGACCTGTTATCCAGAATGCTTGGGACCTGGGGTTTTCCAGATAACAGATGTTTCTGTAATTTGAATCTTCAATTTTCATACCTTAAGTCTACTAGAAAATCATATAAACATGAAATAAAGCCAATAGGCTGGTTTTGCTTCCAATAAGGATTAATTATATCTTAGTTGGGATCAAGAACAAGCTACTGTTTTATTATCACACAGAAAAAAGGAAATAGTTTTTAAAAACCCAGAATATTTGGATAAAATAGAGTCTATGGGTTTTTCTGTAATTTGGATCTTCATACCTTAAGTCTACTAGAAATTCATATAAACATGAAATAAAGCCAATTGGCTGGTTTTGCTTCCAATAAGGATTAATTATATCTTAGTTGGGATCAAGTACAAGCTACTGTTTTATTATTACACACAGAGAGAAATTCATTTATCTGAATTAATTAGATTAAATGGAGTCTATTTTGAGACAGCCTTAACCATAATTCTGAGCTTTCTGGATAATGGATCCCATACCTATATTACAAAATGAGAAAGCTAAAGAGAAGGAGTGCCACAGAAGAGAGCGGAGGGGAGGGAACAAAACAAAAGAATACAAAGTGAGAGGTAAATGTGGGATCATAGGTAAATAAGGGGAAATCAAACACTGTCATGAAATGCTGGGGGCACACACTGATTGCCATGAAATGCTGGGGGCACACATACTGGCTGTCATGAAAGGCTGGGGCCACACACGCTGCCTGTCATAAAATATTGGGGGCACACATTGTGCCTGTTCTGATACGTCAGGAAATGCTTGGGGGGGCGGGTCACACACATGCTGCCTGTCATGAAATGCAGGGGTAGTGCCATTGGGCAATTTTAAATTTAATTTGAGTTTTCATTTATAAATAAACAAAGTACTATGAATCCATGATTGCCCCAGGGGCACAGCATTTGCTTGTAATAGCATTGTAATTTCCAACTTACCCTTTTGTTTGTGTGAAAGGACAGTTTATAACAGGTGGTTTTTACGTTACAGCAGTGTCACTATTTTTTCACAAAACTTGGCAGCGGTGGGATTCAAACCCATGAATCCACTGAAATTGGAGCCAATCGCCTAATGGTGGCCATACGGGAGCCAAGAAAAACTGCAGACAAAGTTGGCAGCTTCTTGCACAGTGTATGGGGCCGTTCGAAGGTCTTCTGAGATTGATACCTGGCAGAAAATGGTCCAGATGTCAATCGGGAGGCTTCAAATCCCTGTTGGATAAAGGATAACATTAGTAAGTTGATGCTGTCCTTGATCCCACCAACCTGCATTACTGGCAATGTGATCCAGTCGTTGTGCCCTAGGGTCCATGATCGTATCAGCCTGATATCAGGTTGGGATATCACTGCAAGGTTTGCTCTTTTGGCAACCTGAACAAAGAAGCGACCGGCCCATGTGTGGCCACCTTAAGAGCACCCAAGCCATCTATCACACTGCTTGGTTGGGCCTTTCACCCTTTAATTCTATTAAACATGAAAAAAAGTCAAAACAAACAGCCGCTGAAAATATAGAGCTTACCCACAAGATGAGTCTGCTGGTTCCTACAGAATAGACCACTGCACCCAGACGGGGACTTGGCAGCATCGATTCAACGTCAGCGACAGTTTTATGGAGACCAGCAGATAGCAGGTTGGGCTGCAAATGAAACAGTATCAGGGGACGGATCTGGTAGCTGGTCCAGGAATGTAGAATGGAATGTTGCAGTAGAAATGAAGGCTGCAGTTCCACGTGTGGATCCGGTACAGGTCTACCAATTAGTAATGTGCGGGTTGAGATTTAGTCCTCTGAACTGATTTATGTGCTCTACAGATGTCCCCCTTGTCATACTGTACTGTCTAAGGCAGTGATCCCCAACCAGTATCTCGCGAGTAACATGTTCCTCTCCAACCCCTTGGATGTTGCTCTCATTGTCCTCGTTGCAGGTGCTTATTTTTGAATTCCTGGCTTGGAAGCAAGTTTAATTGCATAAAAACTAAGTATAGTACCAAGCAGAGCCTCCTGT
>CM044436.1:123096309-123113669 GCA_024363595.1 Xenopus borealis
AGTTAAAAAAATTGGGGCCCCAAAAATTAAAAAAAAAAAAAAAAACCTTGGCGCCAGGGCCCCCTTACACCCACATTGGTGTCAGTAGAATTGAACTTGTGGCTCCAGGACTTCGACTGTTCGGCACTTCCGCATTCTGCTGGGACGGAAGGCAACTGGGACCTTCAGAGCTTGTACGGGGGGGCTCTTCAAAAAGTGCAGCATTGCTTGACACATGTCCCCCTGTCGGCGGCCATGACCAGAGGTCTCTAGTGATGGACTTGTTGCCTTGATATTGATTTTTGTCTCATCAACTCCCACACCCCATTTCAGGAAAGCTGTCTAAAGCATCACACCACATGTGACATTTTGGACTGAGATGAAGAAGAAATAAAAACCAGGGAGATGGGTTCAATAGCTAGTTGATGCAGTTGGTGTCCATTCTCATTTTATTCCGATCGTTTGGCATTAGGGCCAAATCTTCGGATTAACCCGATATCGCCCTGCTGTTGGTTGGCATATCGAAGATCTGCATGTTTAGTGACCTCACAAGTGGATCTTATCGTGTATAGCCACCCTTACTTAGTAAGCTCCAGGGTGTTAATTTGATTCATTAGCTGGTTCTGACCTCCTAATTATTATAGCTGCTAGCCTCGACCTTTGCCTGAATATTGACCAAGGATTATTGGTCAAATTATTTGTGTCCTTGCTACACTCCAAGTGTCAGTGAAATCCCAAAGCACTGGGTGCTACTGATGTGCTCTAATCTCTGCTCTCTGTTGTATGACGCAAGGCAACTCAATCACTCAGCAGCATGAGAGCAGGAATGTCATGAGCTCAAATTCTCGCTAAGATACTTTCTATAGTAGTCTATAGAGTCGATAGGGTCCTGCAGAACTGTTCCGACTCATGGTAAGGCCTTATACTCATCTGGAACATTCTATATATCCGTCGCTTGCCAATCACCCGCAGATTATCAGGTGTTGGAAGTTCAGCTCCTCTGCACTAGAAGGATTTCGGTTCTTTAAGTTACCAGATGTGGCTTTTTGCTGTACCAGAAACCAGTAGGACACAGACAATAGGGATGGCGCGAACTGTTCGCTGGCGAACTTGTTCGCGCGAACATCGGCTGTTCGCGCTCGCCGGAAGTTCGCGAACGTCGCGCGACGTTCGCCATTTTGGGTTCGCGTTAGTTGGCGCTTTTTTTTTGCCCTCTCACCTCTCAGACCAGCAGATACATGGCAGCCAATCAGGAAGCTCTCCCTCCTGGACCACCCCCACACCCCCTGGACCACTCCCCTTCCAATGGACAGTTCCCTGATTTCAGCACAGGGAAAAAGAATAAGGAAGGAGCTGCTATAACACAAATACTGCAGCCTGCAGTCTGCTCACCACCCTCCCACCCACATGGTCAGTGGCTCTGCTTTTGTATTTTAGTTGTGCCTGGATGATGTGCTGGCTACTGGTCCACTTTCCAGTCAAAGCCAGGGAGCTGTGAATGTAGTAAATCATGGAAAATAACTGTGCCATTCTGCTATGAGTTCTAGGGGTATTTATACCTGAACTGGCCACTTTAACATCTTTGTGTGAACTCTGAGGTATTTATACATGAACTGGCCATCTTTTGTGAACGCTAGGGGTATTTATACATGAACTGGCCAAGTCTGCAGGGATTTGAGGGACATTTTAGCTTAGGTAGCTTTGCTGGCTAGTAATCTACCTTCTACTGCAGTGCTCTGTATGTAGCTGCTGTGGGCACTGATCTCTTCTGATCTCATTCTCATCTGTGTGCTGACTGCTGTAATAACCATTTATAATACATTTTTGCCCTTGATCCCCCTCTGGCATGCCACTGTCCAGGTCGTTGCACCCTTTAAACAACTTTAAAATTATTTTTCTGGCCAGAAATGTCTTTTTTAGCTGTTAAAGTTCGCCTTCCCATTGAAGTCTATGGGGTTCGCGAACCGTTCGCAATTTTCCGGATGTTCGCGAACATGTTCGCGAACTTTTTTTCCGACGTTTGCGCCATCCCTAACAGACAACTGAGGCAAAATTCTTAACTTTATTCATGGCATTATTGCCCCTGTGCTCCTCTTTATCCCCTTCTTGTCCAATGATAAAGCAGCCTTCATGGCAGCATTCTTTGCTTTACATGATGTTAATCAGGTAAGCTGATTGGTTGGTTGGCTTTTCCAGTGTCTCCGAACCAGCAGTAGTTCAGTATGGCCTGTAACCAAATAACACTTTCCCTGTCCTGCGGGAAAACAACACACACGATTGTGTAACTTCCATGTTTATGTGGACTTTTCACATGTGTGGGATGTGGTAGAAAGGTGTGACTTTCATTGTCAGTGTTCTATAAAGTGTTGGACCAGAGTGTGGCAAAGGCTGTTGGAATTGCTCAAGATCAGTTATGACTTCCTTATAACCAGACTTTCCTTAGAAGTTTCTTCACAACTTGGTATGATCCAGTTAAACACACTGGGGAAAGTACTGTTTCATTCCGTTCTTTTCCTTTTAGCAGATTCAGCCAGAAATTAGCTCTTGGCAGCTAATGTACATTCATCAGATGTTGCCTACGATGGCCAGACACACCAATAATGAATAAAATGGGGTTCGGGCAGGCTTAAGCGAGCCACACATTGGTCAATGTAGCATGCCAAACAAGTCAACTGCATATTAGCTCATGTGTGTGGACTTCCAACCAGCCAACCCTACTGTAATATATACTGGTTGAAGACCACACTGGTGCACCCCTCTCCAGTCTTCTGCTACTGGGCCAAATGATTGGATCAGCCTACTTTACACTATTGTGTGGTTGGCCAAAATCAGCAAAAATCAAGTTGTTTCTCAACCTCATCAGAGGAGCAGAGCTCGCCATGTATGCCCAGAAAGGTCGGTGATGTCCTTTTAGCTTTCCATAACCCAACATGAAGTTGTCCAGCCAACAATCCACAGACCCTACCAAAGCCATCAAACAACTATGACATTCACAATTATTAAGTTTAAGGGACATACTTCAATAAGTGTCCACCCAACACACAGAGGATGACTATGGTAACTAAGGAGGCCCCAGATCATGTGGTCAATCATATGTCCAGCAAATACCTGGAAGGCGACACCCCTGAGGAACTTGTGCATAGCCTCCAACGTTGCAGACGTGTACAGTACAGTATTGTGTGTCAGTTATTTATTTATTTTTTTTTTTAAACTATTAGTGATAAAAAAAGACAGGCGCTTTGCACTTTATATATATCACAAAATCACTGCATTATGAATTAATATAAAGAAAGGGTAATTTTTATCTAAATGTATTTAATTAATTGTATTTAATTAACTTAATTAATTGATTTACTACTGAAGAAAATAAATGAAATTGTGGTAATTAGGTATAAAGCTTATGAGAAATTCATCTATCAATAAACAAGATAAGAATAGGAAAACAAAACTGGAGAGGTTCCTAAATGTAACATGATCTGTTAAGTGCCTATTGTATATAAAGCTCCATGTATAGTGTTATAGTGAGGACTATTGCACGGCTGTAAACAGTGGGCGATATTCTGGTGGCTCCAAAGGTACCCAATCAAAATTTTCTGTCCAGCTTGATCAAACAGCCGACCGATATCCAAGTCTTATGCCGATATTGGTGGGCTCGTTTCCCACCCTACATGCACCGAATACTGTACAAAAATGTCCATGGCCACCTTTAGCGGTTGCTCATATAACTAACTCCAGCACAAACATTGTCTAACAAAATAACTGCTTTTTGCATAAATTATGCATGTAAAGAGACAGAATTTCACGTGATTTTAAAAGAGTGAACTCTAATTCATCCTCTAGGCCAGGGATCCCCAACCTTTTGAGGCCGGGAGCAACATTCAGAAGAAAAATGAGTTGGAGAGCAACACTAGCATGAAAAATGTTCTTGGGGTGCCAAATAAGAGCTGTAATTGGCCCTTTGGTAGCCCCTATGTGGATTGGCAACCTGTATTGAGGCTCTGTTTAACAGTAAACCTGGTTCTCATACAACCAAAACTTTCCTCCAAGTCTGGAAATCAAAAATAAGCTCCTGCATTGAGGCCACTGAGAGCAACATCCAAGGGGTTGGAGAGCAACATGTTACTCACGAGCTACTGGTTGGGGATCACTGGTCTAGGCAAAAGGTGCCCCCCTCCCCTAAGGCTGTATTAGACCTAAATGTCAGTCAAAACTGACCAGAATCAAGAGAGACATAAATTGAAGGGGGACAGTGAAGATCACCTGGATTATTTCAGAAAAAATGAAATTTTTTCGTGCAATAGTTATAACAATAGCTTTAAAGGGAAACTGTCATGGGAAAACATGATTTTTAAAAAAACACATCAATTAATAGTGATGCTCCAGTAGAATTCTGCACTGAAATCCATTTCTCAAAAGAGCAAACAGATTTTTTTATATTCAGTTTTGAAATCTGACATGGGGCTAGACATATTGTCAGTTTCCCAGCTGCCCCTGGTCATGTGACTTGTGCCAGCACTTTAGGAGGGAACTACTTTCTGGCAGGCTGTTGTTTTTCCTTCTCAATGTAACTGAATAGTACGCAGTGGGACATGGGTTTTACTATTGAGTGTTGTTCTTAGATCTACCAGGCAGCTGTTATGTTGTGTTAAGGAGCTGTTATCTGGTTACCTTCTCATTGTTCTGTTGTTAGGCTGCTGGGTGGGGGAAAGGGAGGGGATGATATCACTCCAACTTGCAGTACAGCAGTAAAGAGTGATTGAAGTTTATCAGAGCACAAGTCACATGACTTGGGGCAGCTGGGAAATTGACAATATGTCTAGCCCCATGTCAGATTTCAAAATGAAATATTAAAAAATCTGTTTGCTCTTCTGAGAAATGGATTTCAGTGCAGAATTCTGCTGGAGTAGCACTATTAACTGATGCATTTTGAAAATTTTTTTTTCCCATGACAGGATCCCTTTAACAAGTGTGGCATTTGCAATGAATGTGATGTGTGTGATTTACAGGGGCAAGTTCTCTGTAGTCTGGTGGGAGCAGGGATTGTGCCTCAGGTATATAAATCATGTATAAACATTTTTCTCATACATTCTTCTTATTGTAGTTTGGTTTATCCAGTCCTTTGTTTTTTATCTTACACTAGACATCGTATCGGCTTTTTTATGTTGTACGGTTCTTTCCATTGCATATCTATTCCTTCTGGGTTGGCTAAAGCTCTTGCTCCAGTTTACTTTATGAAAGGGAAAATGTCACTGCTATCAAACAAGTCTTTGTATAGTTATGCTTGTTTATCATAGTAGGTTTTTCAAATATAGTATGTATCCAAGCAGCTAAAATATTCATGGGTACATTCCTGCCCATGTCTACTTGACACCCAATCTGTTTTCAGAGTAGTCTTTAGAGTTGTAGGGACTGATAAAGTCATAAAACCTCTTAAAGTCTGAACTGATTAAAAAAGGCCCATTAGGAACAGTGCAAGTTCCACTGACTTCTATAGGACTATAGATTCTCTTGCCACGTAGTTTCCAAGGGCAAATGTCACTGCTATCGAACAAGTCTTTGTATAGTTATGTATGTATATCAGAGAGACACAACATTTGCATATATTTAAGAGTAGCCACACTTGCATCTGTGGCCATAAATGACTCTCTATATCAGTAATCCCCAACCAGTAGCTCATGAGCAACATGCTGCTCTCCAACCCCTTGGATGTTGCTCTCAGTGACCTCAAAGCAGGAGCTTATTTTTGGATTACAGGCTTGGAGGCAAGTTTTGGTTGTATAAAAACCAGATGTACTGCCAAATAGAGCCTAAATGTAGGTTGACAATCCACATAGGGGCTACTAAATGGCCAACCACAGCACTTATTTGGCACCCCAAGAACATGTTTCATGCTTGTGTTGCTCCCCAACTCCTTTTACTTCTTCATGTTGCTCACAGGTTCAAAAGGTTGGGGATCCCTGCTCTATATGTTGTAATATCCTCTGTTGGAGTGTTTAGGACCCCCAAACTAGAAGGCAGCATAGGGTGTATATTATACAGGACATGTTAAATCATATATAGGGGGCTAGACTTTTTCATAGTTTCCATGCCCCTTAAACTATTCTGGTTCCTCTGTCTGTGTCTACTACGTCTACTACTGCTGCTATTACTACTACAAAAGGTTGGGCCAGCAACCTGCCTGCACACCCACTGGCCTGCTCTCACATTTTAAGATGTACTTGCTGATTTTATTTTAGCCTGGCATACATTATTAACAGACTGCTCACAAAAATTGATGGAGCTCATAATCAGGTACAATAAGGAGGAATTGACTTAACTACAAAGGGAGATTACAGAGAACCAGGCGAGCCTTCAGTCTGATAAATGCGTGGGCTTTGATACTAATCTTACTAAACAAATGCAGCAATTTGAATGTGTTATAAATACTAATAAGAGATCTGTACACTTTGTGGAACATGGTATTAAGTCATGGGAGGCCCGCAACCCCTCCCCAGCCTCTTCCTCTTTTTTAAGGTTGGATCCCAAAACACCAGACAGCAACCCAGTGGAGAGACATCGGACTTGCAACGCAAGGAAGAGTTATGGAAGAGACAGAGGCGAGGTAGGCTGAGATGTGGGCCCTCTGATGTGGTGCTCAGGGAGGAACACGCAGACACAGGGCTGGTAGGAGACAATCCCATATGTTGGGGGGGTGGTGATCCACTGGGGCCAGAGTTGGAGTGTATTAACCTGGTAACATCAGAGGTGGATGGTAAGTTTATTATAGGGAATGTGATTAAGTCATCCAAGACTTTGACTAACATTGAATTATCAGTATTATCGAAAGGACTTAACTTTATACCAGATATGAACTATGATACCTTTTCCTTGATTTTGGACATAAATAGGTTTATACGGACACTTAAACGTCATTATGCTAATGTTGATATTAATATTGATGTTGGGGATGGTTCATGTTAAACTATTTCTGTTATATCTGCTTCCGATAATATTGAATGTGGTCAGGCCTATGTAGAAGCAGGTGATAGCTCTGGGGACCTGGGGGCTGAGCTTTGTGAATTTAGGGATCTATGACTATTGAATAATTTGCATTTACTAAGTGATAATAAAAGGGGACCTGAATCAGGGATTAAACACCCAGTAATGAAGAGGTAGTTGGTTTTCTATCCAATTAATTCCATGAGTCCTCAGATTATAATATTTCAGAAAATGGTCCAGGTGGATATAGAGAGGTTGGGTGACTCTTCGAGGAAAACTGGACATGGCAATTTAACAGCAGAGGAATATAAGGCATTATTAAGTTTAAGTAAAGACAAAAGTGTGGTTATTAGGCTAATAAGGAGGGTTCTGTAGTGGTCCTGTAGTGGCATATGAAAATGAGGTTGTGTGCCAATTGATTCAACAACATGCTTACCCCTAAAACATTACCCAACCACAATGCTTATGGGGCAATTGGATACCATGTTACTAGAGGGTTTTGAATAAGGTGTCTTAAATGTATATTCCCTGTGGTACCAGTGTTCCATGTGCTAGACCCAAGATCCATAAATCCCTCACCAATGTTAAGGACCATCCTATTGTGGCAGGGAAAGGCTCTTTAGGTCTAGGGTTATCATCTATTTTTCTACTACGACTATTGGTCGAACAGCTTCCGACCTACTTGAGGGATATCACCATGTGTATTAATAAAATCCAAGATACTGAATAGAGGTCTACCTATAGGTGGTTTATCATGGATGTGGTGGCATTATATTCTTCTATTAACCATGACCAAGGGATGGAAGCTATACAATTTTCGAAGGAACATATGTTCACAGATAAACAACCAGCTTTCTTGGTACAATTGGTAGATTTTCATATTATTTCCAGTTCGATGGGCACTACTATCTGCAGAAAGGTGGGGCCTCTATGGTGGCCTCCTTTGCTCCCACTTATGCCAACCTAATTATGGGTTGGTTTGAGAGACTCTACTTTTTTGAGATGACAAATCTGTATAGATCAGATTTTTCTTGTATATCTAAGATTGCATAGATATCTGGGACGGGCATGAGTTGTCTTTGTCTGGATTTGCAGTCTTGCTTTTACCATGGAGACCCACATTACACAAATTTCGTTCCTGGATGTTATGATTATGGTGTGAGCTTCAAAGGTGGATACTGACATCTTCAGGAAACCAATTACCCAAAATACTTTGCTTCATTCCACAAGTGTTCACTCTTCGAGCTGTTTGAGTGGTGTCCCTGTGGGTCAATTTATATGATTGAGGAGGATTTGCTCCTTGTGGGATACCTTTCATTCACAAGCTATGATGTTGTGGGATCGGTTCCTGGAGAGGGGCTATGACGTTGAGGTGATTAGAGCGGCTTATGAGAAAGCAGTGGCTATGGACAGTAAGGGGTCGATTTACGAAATTGATGATCAAAATGATCAAAGTTAGATCGAATAACGATCTTACGAATTTTCCGTGAAGTTGGATATGCAAATGTGGCATCTTCGATCATCGAATAACGAATAGATCGAATGATCGGAAATTCGATAATTTGATCATTCGATGATCGAAGAAATAAACATTTCAAAGTTATTCCACTGCCTACTTCGCCAGATTGAACCTACCGAATTGTAATAGAAGCCTATGGGAAGCTCCCCATAGGCTTCTGAGGCTAAGTCCTGCTCAAATACCATTCTTACGATTGTATCGTTCAATCGTACAAATTTTTCGGACGCTCAAATGAAATTTCACGATTTTTTTGTGAAATTGAACGATCGGTATCTGATCGTACGAATTCATAGAGAAATCTTATTGCGAGCAAAATGATAGCCTAAAACAATTCGATAAGCATTCGATGCTTATTAAATTGCGAATTTTGAGAGTTAATTTCTGGGAATAATAGTAAATTTGCCCCTAAGTCTCTATTGCCAGGGAAAGGTAACAAATGGACTAATGTAGACTCCATTAGGGGGTTGAAAAACCCACCCCCCCGCACAATATTGTACAACCTTCGGTTAGGAGGTATGGTTCATTCAAAAAAGTGTACTGGCAGGTATCTTGTATTTAAGAAAAATAGGAATTTGGCCTCATGGGTGTCTAGGAGTTTGTATGACTCCAATAAGTTTGGAATGAACAGTACCTGGCTTATATATAAGGGAAATTATACAGTAGGTGTGGCAGATCTAGTTGTAAGTCTTGTCCCTACATTCACATTTCTAAGGAGTTTAGAGCCATGGTTACTGGGAAGACATATGGGATCAGGAGATACTTTAATTGTACATCGTTGGGCGTGATATATTTTGTAATGTGATTGTGGTGCCCAGTATGTGGGAAAAACAGTGAGAAAAGCAGGTACATGTTTTTAGGATATATTTCCGCCCCCTGTAGGAAAGATTACAAGTCTGCTGTAGCCAAACATATACAGGATAAAAATGATGGTGTGAATGGAATACATTTTCAAATCATTGACGAGGTAAAGTTGTATATATGGAGAGGAGAAAATTGTTGTTGAGGGAAGCTTATTGGATCCACCAGCTGAAAACTATTGAAGCGTATGGGGGCATGAACACAGAGGTTTCATGCTTCTATTGAATTTGATTCCGTGAACTGTAACATATTGTTAGATTATATCTTTATAAGAGGATGATATACATTGTTGGTTTAGGACAGTGATCCCCAACCAGTAGCTCGTGAGCAACATGTTGCTCTCCAACCCCTTGGATGTTGCTCCCAGTGGCCTCAGGTGCTTATTCTTGAATTTCAGCCTTGGAAGCAAGTTTTAATTGTATAAAAACTAAGTGAAATGCCAAGTAGAGCCTCCTATAGACTGCCTGTCCAGATAGGGGCTACAAAATAACCAATTTCAGCCCTTATTTGGTATCTCGAGGGACTTTTCCATGCTTGTGTTGCTGTAACGATCGGCACCCAAAACCAGAACAATTGCTAAGCACCATGGTCTCGGCTCGACTTCACCAGTAGTGTGACTGCCTTTGGCTTCGGGAGGAGCCCTCAGCTTACTCAGATGCCACCTGGACTTATCGAGAGGTGCAAAGCGAAAGGTTCTGGCTAGCAGAGGGGCACGACTGTTTAACAAAGTCTTTGGGCAGAAGATCGTAGTACAAGGCTTCAGGCAAAAGGGTAGTCGGATCAAGCCAGGTCGAGGCAGGCGGAGTACTATTGTAGTTAGACAGGCACGGGTCAAATCCGGAGGACAATCAAAGGGGTTCAGGCAGAATCGCAGTCAGATATCAGGCAAGTGTCAAAACCAGGAAGTCAATCAAGGAGGGTAGCGGATATAGACAAGTCGTTAATTAGGCAAGGTCAGGAGTCCAGAAATCAGAATAGTCAAATACAGCACAAAAGGCACCAGGAACTCTAAAGAGGAACCTATCACGGGCAATAGTAAGAGGTTCCCTGGCTCTTTAAATATTTGAATTCTCACGCCAATGCGCGCTAACGTCATGGCGTCAGTGCACCTGCGCCTTTAAGAAGGCAGGAAGTGCGCCTTGCATGCCTTAGGAAGCGGCGGGCATCCCCGCCAAGGGGGCGGCAGGCGTCCCTGCCGACCCCCCACTAGACCACCAGGTTACAGTTGCTCCCCCAACTATTTTTACATTTGAATGTGGCTCATGGGTAAAAAAGGTTGGGGATCCCTGGTTTAGGATAACAATTTGAACCAAATACATTCATTTCAGTATCTTAGTTACACCGTGGGATTTTTATTAACTGTGATCGGTCATGGGTAATATTAATATTTCTGTGCTCTTATTATATGCACAAAATGCCTATGTATTCAATGTGTTATATTTCAATAACAGCTAATGCGATTAACTCTGAGGAAGTGACGGGGTATAGCCACGAAACGCGTTAGTTCTTTGCACTTCACTGCTGTAACCAGTACAGTATATGTGTGTTTCAATAAAAGCCTAATTTTGATACTATTAAGTCTCTCCAGTTTTGACAAGCGAGGTGGATGACTTTGGACACCCCCTAATAACCATGTTAATTTTAATAAATTTGGCAGGTTATGAAAGTTTGAACTTAAAGAAATCTATCTCCAATATACATTAAATAAAAAATGTGCACCGTTTGTATAATAAACCTGTCTGTATGCAGTGAAATTCCCTCTTCGTTTTACTTGCTCTGACAGCTGCAGATTGGAAACTTTAGATGGTCCCTAACTGCTGTGCAGGGAATCCCCCTACCTTACTTCCCAGAACTCAGGCAGCTTTGTTTGTTTCCCTGTAACAACTGTGTAGATTTGTATACACAGGACCCAGTGCTGTCTGTTTATTCTGATTATTAATCAGTCTTGCTGTATCGGCTTTTGGCAGATATTATTTGACTTGTGCTGTTTTGATCATTTATGACGATCCCTAAGCTTAGCCCAGATCACACTGAGCATGTGTATGTAGTCTAGTCTTGCAAAGATGTATAACAAAGTTACAAGATGACAGCCCCCTGTGGCCAACTTTGAAAGCATAAATCATTTGTTTGATTAGGCTTGTGGTGCAGTAAGTTCATGTTTATGTTTAGTATACAAAATACAGCATTTCTTATATTATTCTATTTTAGACTCTAGTTGTCCTTTAAGCGGTGAGTCTAACTTTTCCCAAGGGACCTGTTCTCTTATCTTGTTACTATTATTTATTTGGTTAACTAAAAATTGTTATGAAGTATGTTATCTAAACCTCCTGGGAGTTCAGGGCTCTCTCTGCCAAAGCCAATTAAGTTAGAAACTTTGTTTCTTTTTCTAAATATTCAGTGCAAAAATGGGACTTCAAAGTATAAGTGAGGGACTGTGGTTTAGATTCAAAAGACTTCCTTCCCCCACTCAACCGCTCATTTCAGCCACCCAGAAAACCTTCATGGCCATGACCCGCCCACTTTTTCTCTTAGTCCCCCCTGCCTACCATTAAAATATGAGTAGTCTTGATTACAGACGCCAGCTGGATGTGCAAACTCTGACTTATTATATTTATATAAAACCTTGCAGTCCAAAGCACTTTTCACCATGTATTTGCTGCACTCACTGGTCACTAACACACTAACTTGATAACTGGAGAAGCACAAACATCCAGTGGCCATAGGCTGTTAGTCAATTGTTTATCCAGGTCACGAAATGAGCACATCTTTACACTGACAAGCCCACCTTGAGTGGCTACTGACTGGAAAAAGCAACTCAAAACAAACAAACTGACTGAAAAGGATAAGTATTTGTTATTAACTCTTATTTTATAGTAAGGTGGTATAGTTAAATACTGTGGTTTCATTTTTTTATATATATATTTTTCTGTATTTGGTGCTAAATATAAAAATTTGGTGTGCTATTGTGCTTACAGCAAGTTTGTCACAACCTGCTTTACTTTGCAGTTAGGTTTCCCTCAGTTTGAGGGGGTGGGGTTTGATTAGTTGCACCTGAACAGACTGTATAAATAGAACCACTGGGACTCCAGTGGAGCTTGCTCTAGTGTTTAGCTGCTCTTAAAGGAAAAGTAAATGTTTTTCTTTTTCTTTCTGTAAATTTACTCTAAACAGCCCCCCAGATTAATGTACCTTAGTCCCTGCTGCAAATCTGCTCTGGTTTCTGTGTTATCAGCAGCTTGTTTCCCCTTCTTCCTGGTGCAGAGTGAAGCCCCACCCCTTAGCTTACTGAGCAGTGCATTTGCTGCTGTTCCACAATAGAGAGGAAGAGGGAGCCAGTGTGTGCATTAGTAAGCTAGATTCCCCAAGCAAAAGCTGCAGCACACTGGTCTCTGCTATGTCATAGTATGCAAATGATCTCCAGGACTAGTCACAGAGATAAGGTCAGCTCAGTAAGATAAGGGGCGGGGCTTCACTCTACACCAGGAAGAAGGGGAAACAAGATGCTGATAACACAGAAACCAGAGCAGACTTGCAGCAGGGACTAAGGTACATTAATCTGGGGGGCTGTTTAGAGCAAATTTACAGATAGAAAAAAAAAAGGTTTACTTGTTCTTTAACGGATTATTCATACCCGGGAAATGAGCTTCGCTATACTTAATTGCGGGTGCAGCTTTCGGCTCAATGTCTCACATTCAATCCGGAGACAGTTTCTCAGCGCCATTTCAAGCGCGTCAATCCACAATGCCCAGCAACAAACATTTGCAGAAAACTTTTATACTCATCTGCCTCATGTCTTCAAGTTTATTTGCGGGATGTGCACCACCTAGCCCACGCAGTCCTCCAGGCGTTTCATGAGCGTATTGCTCTTCCCGGCTCTCCAATGATAGTAACAGCTTTTCTTTGCCGATTTAGCTTCAGCGTGACATGTCTCCCTCCTCCATGCTTGCAGCCTACATATGTTTCGCCATGTTTGGCTTCGTCAGGGCATGCTTGCATCATCAAGATGCGCCTTTTAACTCACCCATTCAATCAATTTCGAAATATAATTAGCACATCTAAGTTAAATATCTCAACCAAAACAAATATTGAAGATGAATTCATATCTATTATAAGACACTTATATACAAAATCACAAAATTGAGAAATATATAATGCAGTGTATCTATTACAGCGTGTCACGAGGCATTTCCTAATTAAGTTGCTTTTATTATACTGATGTTATTTTAGTGATGAGGTTTATAAAAAGACTCCAAATTTTCTTTCATCATTCATGCCTTTCGGCCACAATGTATCCATCTGAGTTCTTTTTGTAACAATAATTTATCAACATCGCCACCACGAATTCCCAAAGTAACTTGCTCAATGCCATATACCTTCAGGCAGTTACTATTGCCTTCATGTACACTATTAAAGTGTCTGGCAACAGAGCTTTTTTGGGATTTACGTCTTATATCACCTACATGTTCTAACACTCTTGTCCCTAGAGACCTTTTAGTTTTTCCAACATATCTTAAGGGGCAAGTGCATTCTAGAACATAAATCACGCCTGTGGTTTTGCAGTTAATGAAACTTTTTATTGTAAACACTTGTGTATTTTTCAAATGTTTAATTTCATTGCATTTCTTCATATATCTGCATGCTTTGCAATTTCCACATCTGTGGGACCCAGTCACATTGCTACTTAGCCACATAGGTTTTGGATCTCGATCAGTACTTATGTAGTGGCTGCGGGTTAACTTGTCCCTTAAGGAGGGTGCTCTCCTAGCTGTTATCTTTGGATATGGGCCTACTAGTTCGTGGAGGTCTGGATCAGCTATTAGAATATCCCAATTTTGTCTCAATATTTTTTGAATATCTTTCCACTGAGAGTTGAAGCTGGTAATAAATCTACATGTCGAATCCGTTTGTTTGTTATACTGCTTATAGATGAGTTGGGATCTATCAGCGGTTTTCGCTCTCCGGTATCCCTGTTCAATCATAGTATCGCTATAACCCCGAACCTGAAACCTTTTCGAAAGATCACCTGCCTGTGTTTCAAATATTTCATCATCGGAACAATTTCTTCGAATTCGGAGAAATTGACCAATTGGTATCCCTTTTATGAGCGATAAGGGGTGGTGACTGTCTGCTCATAGCAGAGTATTAGTTGCAGTAGATTTTCTATAAGTTTTTGTATTTAACATCCCATTTTGTTTATAAATTAATAAATCCAGAAAAGCAATTTCTCGACTATGGTAATTTAAAGTGAGTTTTATGTTTTTATCATTATTGTTTAACTCATCGACGAATTTTGTCAATAGGTCGATGGTGCCTTGCCATAAAATTAGGATATCGTCCACATATCTTAGCCACAGGAGTACGTGCTTACCCGGCCATGCCTCTTGGATTTGCTGTACTTCATTATCTTCCCAGCGTCCCAAATGTAGACAGGCATAGGTCGGGGCGCACGTAGCCCCCATGGTGGTCCCCCTCAATTGTCTATAAAATTTATTGTCAAACACAAAAACATTATTGTTCAGAATGAAATTTAGACATTGTAGTACAAAATTGGCCTGTATTACATATTTTGGACCACAGGCCTGTATCCCTACTTCATGTGGTATAGAAGAATAAAGGCTTTCCACATCAAGTGTTACCAACACTACATCTTCACTTATGGGTATTTGGTCAATTTCACGTATAGTGTCTGAAGTATCTAAAACAAATGATGACATAGTGGGTAAAAAAGGTCTCAAATTTTCATCCACATATCTACTTAATGGTTCAGTCAGGCTCCCGATCCCTGATACTATGGGACGGCCTGGTGGATTATCTAATTTTGTATGAATTTTGGGAATCACATAAAATGTTGGCATGACTGGTGAACGCACATTGAGAAACTCAAATTCATTTTTAGATATTATATTCTCTACTTTAGCATTTATTAACATTTGTTCCAAATTAAGTTGCATCTTTTTCAATGGATTTTCTTTTAATTTTTCATATTGATTCCTATCGTTCAGTTGTCTCAACACCTCGTTTTTGTATTTGTCTTCATCAGTACAACATTGCCACCTTTGTCTGCAGCTTTCAAAATCAAGCCTTTCTTCTGAGTTAAATCTACTAGAGCTTTTCTTTCCTGTTTAGTTAGATTATCTGAATTATAGTGATTCATCTGAAGAGATTCTACATCTTTCTCAACACGTTGCACAAACGCTTTAATATTTGGAACCGCTGACAAAGGTGGCATATATTGTGATTTCTTTTTCAAAGTTGAAAAACCTATGGTGTCAGTTAACATATCACTTGTTAGATCTTCTGATTCACTTAGTAAGGATTCTAAAATGTCGATCCCGACATGATCATTTGTGGTTAAAGTCACTTTTGAAGGGGTGTGTTTATAAATCTTTTTCAATGTTAAATTATGTGCAAACATATGCAAATCTTTTATCACTGTAAACTTGTCTAGCCTTTGAGTAGGACTAAAACTCAGTCCTTTACTTAATAATGATAAGTGTGATGGTTCAAAATTAAAGCTAGACAAGTTCACAACCCTTAGATCATCGCCTATTTCATCATCTATATTTTCCTTCTCTGGGGATAGGCCCATTTCGATCTGTCTCTTAACTGGACCTGATTTTCTTTTGGACCTCCTTGTTTTTCTCTTTCCTCGTTTTTTGACGGTTTCTGTTTGCGTTTATTACTTTTTTTCTCTTCCAAATTTCTCTCTTGTTCTACCTCAGATGTATCATAACTTGGATAGATTAATCCTTTCTTATAATCCTCAGTGTCTCTTATAAACTTACGCTTTTTACGAATTTTTATATCGCGTTGTAAATTTGTTAACTGTTGCTTAATTTGGTCATTTCATTCCTGAAAAGTATTTTCTTCTCTTTTCTTCTCTATTAGTTCTCGTGCTTCTTCTACCTATCTATTAATTGCAATGATATTGGCACCGTTGACTTCCACCATGAGCTGCATCAATCTAAATGAACATTCAGATAGAATTTGATTCCATTTGTCACAGAGGGGTTGACCCCCTTCCATGACTAAATTGGAACTTGGAATTTTTTTCAGTCTAAGACCTCTTGGAATCATTTTTGCTTTGATATCATTTTCTAAACTGGAGATTTCCCAGCGTAATCTTAACTGTTTTATTAACAATTTTTTATACTTTTTAAATTCAGCAGCCAATGATGGAATGTCATTTTCGGATTCTAATTCACTTGATTGTGCATCATCAAACACTTCACTTATGTCAGATTCCCAATCAGTATCGCTGAAAGAAAATGCCATCGTGACCCCCTGCAAAATTGGCAAAGGGCAGGAAAAACCAATTAAGAATTTGATGCTTTATTACTTAATTTAGTTAATTTTTTTATATAAATTGGTAATTTTTGCAGTCATAGGGTGCTAAACAGCCTAGAAAATAGAAAAAGAAAAGACCATGATTATTATATACTGGATGGCTGTGCACTCGAATGCTATCTTTTTAGTAATCACATAGTCAGCATTTGCTGGCGGTGCAGGAGACTAAAAGGAACAGATTATTTAAACGAAAGGGTCTCAAATTGCACTCAGTGATTGTCTACCAATGCATCAAATCTTATGTACTGTATGGTTTAGGCCGCCCTTCACCAAATCCACACCGCACCATATATATTCCCAAAGTTTAATTTATTAATTAAATACACAAATATCAAATTATTAAAGTTAATGTATTGCAAATTCATTCAAACAATTGTGATGGCAATAAGTCCATAAATATCTGTTAAAAACAGAAATTGCAGGAAGGGAGAATTGTTCAAAACAGCCATATATATGAGGCTGTGTAAGAGGAACACGCTAAGTTGGAAAGCTGCACTAATAATTCATGAACGCTTGTTCAGAGAGCTGCATACATAATTGCCGGGTCTGCTGGGAGTGATTTTTACAGAGTAGCGTGGATGGCTTTTATTGAGTTGTGCGCCGTAATTTAAAGAGGGCTATGGTGTTTAAAGGAAAAGTAAATGTTTTTCTTTTTCTTTCTGTAAATTTACTCTAAACA
>CM044436.1:123204984-123226389 GCA_024363595.1 Xenopus borealis
AGGAGAGATACTCAGTACTGTTATACAGAGAGAGGAGATCAGTATCAGGGGAGAGATACTTATTACTGTCATGCAATACAACCATTCTGTCTGGGTTACATAACAGAGGAAGTGGCAGTGACAGACCAATGTGCTGGAGGTGAGGTGGTGGCAGTTTATGAAGGAGGATTTCCTGTGGTTTAGAGTTTAGAGTTTGGGATTTAGAGTTTAGAGTTTAGAGTTTAGAGTTTGGGGTTAGCAGTTTATGAGTCAAACTTGTCTTTATCATTCCTTTGTTAACACTTCCAGTTAGGGTTGCCACCTTTTCTTAAAAAAAATCCCGGCCTTCCTATATATTTATCTTTTTCTCTATTAATAACATTGTGCTCAACCATCAGAAATACCGGCCTTCCTATATATTTATCTTTATTCCCTATTAATAACATTGGGCTCAACCATCAGAAATACCGGCCAGGCCTGTAACACACTGGCCAGGTTCATCCAGTTCATCTCAGTGAAGCAGAGGTTAATGGATGTGGGCCAGTGTTAGCCATGTAGCTGAACTCACCAATACTTGCAGTCTCCAACGCTCCGTATTCAGACTGGACGGACAATTGTCAGAGGTCTAAAATGAACCTTCCCCACATGAACGGGAAAACCGGACGGAAGTATCGCACATAAGGAAGGGGAATAGGAGGGTGACAAGCAAATAACTTGCTCAATGACTTTGGCCACTAGGGGGCAACATAACAATGTGTGCGTGTAAACAAATGTATCAGCGCTAAACATAAACTGCCACACTAGCCAGGGGGGCATCAGCATTTCGGTGGTAAAATTAATTCTTGATGCCAGTCAAGCATCTTCAATTCAAGGTTCTCCCATCTGGAATTTATTCACATATAAGAGTTTTCATTAGGGATGCAAAGAATCCTCTATTTTGGATTCGTCCGAAAGCCGGGAAACCTCCATGAAAGATTCGGCTGAATACCAAACCAAATCTGAACCCTAATTTACATATGCAAATTAGGAGTGGGAAGTGGAAACATTTTTTTACTTCTTTGTTTTGTGACAAAAAGTCATGCGATTTTTTCCTCCCCGCCCCTAATTTGCGTATGATTTGAATCCTGCTGTAAAAGGCTGGATCCCGAAACAAATCCTGGATTCGGGCATCTCTAGTTTTCAGGAAGGTGATTATGGTTCTTGCTGCAAATCCTATACTTGGCTTTTAAAAGCTTCTTTCCGGTGGAAGTTATTACAGCTCCAGAATCTGGCAAATTCTCTAAGATCATGGTTGGCTTATGAACAATAAAAGCCAAATATTCAGCCTTCTACCTCAACAAGGTTCTAAGGGCTGTAGCTGGGTTCTACACAAATGAAGGTGAATCAGAAGTCTGTGGAGCAGCAGAGCTTGTCTTCAGAAAGAAGTGGCAACCCTTGGGTTGATGATGGCCTCAATAGCAGCAGTCCAGTGGACCAAGTTTCACATGAAACCTCTACAGCAAATGATTCTTCTCCAGAGGAACAAGAGAAACCTTCAACAATCCTGTGGTGATATCTACAATACTGAAGAAGAAACTGAAATGGTGGATGATTTCACAGATTCTTTCTTGTTGGAAAAACCTTTCAAGCTCTAGAATTTGTGCTAATTGCAGCCAATGATTTGTCTTTGTTCCTAGTCGGTCAATGTTTTGTCAGTAACTTATCAGAATCATCAAGGAGGTACCATGGCTCCTGTTCTAATGAATGAATCTCAAAGAATGCCTATGTCGGCATATATCAACATTTTATTCACATATTTCTTAAAACTGTGAAGAAATTGGGCTTCTGCAGTCAAATCTGATGGCCTCCCAACTGAACAGGAAAGTTCCAACATTTTTCTCTTTGCAAAGGTCAGACAATCAACCTTTCTGGATGCTATGGGGGAGATTCATCAAAGAGTGAAGTTAAGAGTGAAGTTCCCCCTATGTCTTTCCCTTGGCATTCCAGATTGGCCTTGTTGTTCTTGGTGGCCCCATTTTGGCCTAGGATGGTGAGGTTTTCAGACCTTAAGATCCTGTCCAAGTGAGTCTTTTGGAAACTCAGAGGATCTGTTGTTGCAGGGGAAGTCGAGACATCAAAATCCATGGAAACTGAAATCAACAGCCTGGAATTTGACAAGAAACATCTTTTGAATCAATGTCTCGGGAATTGTGGTGCAGATTAGTTTATGTTCTTGGAAAGCTTCTAAGGTATACAGTAACATTTGGCAAACATTTGTTGATTAGTGTTGAAACAAAAATCTTATTCCCAAAGAGTGCCCAATTTTCTTTAATTCTTCCATTATAACAGCGTTGTTTCTCAAAAGGGAAGAAAGGATTGTTCTAGAGTTTTTATGTGAGTCTGTTTGAGCCTGTGAAATTCATTTCTGATTAATACATGGTGGCCATTACTTCAGTCCAAGGGATTGGGGTATTTCAGGCTGAAGGACCTCTGTATGGGGTGGGTCTGAAACCATTGCTAGTCTTCAGACCAAACGTTCCTTCATGGGACAATTTGAATTTACAAATCACTTTTCCATGTCTTGCCCAGTCTTCAGTTCAAGGCAGTGAGTCTAATCTACCATGTTCATGGACATCTTTATCCAAATACGTTATCCAAAATCACCTATTTTCTTTTGTTTGGAGGAAAAATGAAAAAGGTCTCACAGATTCAAAACCCGAAAAGACTGTTTGGGTTAAAATAATCCCTCCCAGATTTTCTTGAACATGGATGTGTGGAGGGAGGAATTCAATATTATAATGTGCCCAATTAAAGGACCAGTAACATCAAAAATGTTTTTTTTTTTTTTTTTAATTTGTTAGTATGCATAGAAAAAAACAAACACAAAGTGAACCTTAAAATTGCAAAGCCTTTACTAAGAAACAACTTACTGAAATTCCACTTGCGCTCTCTTCAGAAAAAGCAATCGGGGGATCCATTGTGCGGCACTTGATTTCTACTCCCTGCCTTTCTTATAGGAGAAAGCCAGGGAGGAGAAATCAAGTGCCGCACGATGGATTGTCGCCCTATCACCTTTTCAGAAGTGGAGAATTGGTCAGTTATTTCTTAATAAAGGCTTTGTGTTGGTGTTTTTTTTCTATGTATACTAACGAATTTTTAAAAAAATAATTTGGTCTGCCTGTACCAAGACGAGGAACTAGGGGTAGGTATAAGAGACACCTGCCTAGGGAGCAATGGAAAGGTGCCTGTTCAAGGGTCTTCTACCTACTCCTAGTCTGGATTCACTTCCCTCTTGCCTCCCTCCTCTATCATTCTCCCCTTCTTCCCTCCTTTCCTAGTTGCCCTCCTGCCCTACCTCCCCCCCTCCCTCCCCTTCATTACCCTCCCCCTCCGTTATGGCGCATGCAGGATCCGTACATGTGGGAGAGGGGGTAGTGGGCAGCATTGACTAGGGAAAGTAATTTGCTGGTTACAACATCTATTTCATAAGATGTCTTGCTAAAACTAAAACGCGAAGCGTCTAACTCTAGCGCTAATTCGCCAGCGTGACGTCAATTTGCAACTTGGCAAATTCACTAACACCGACTCTGCCGAATTTTCGCTAGCGAAGTAGATAGATTTGCGCAACTTCACACCCTTACGCCAGGAGAAGTCGCACACTGATGAAGGATCGTAATTACGCAAATTCACTAAGATGAACATTTTACTGAACGTTACCTCTTACGCTAGACGTTACTTCTCAGGTCAGACCTGGCCAAGTTCAATACAATAAATAGGAGGTTGGAAATTTTTTTTCCTAAGTCCCAAAAAAACGCTGGTGTGTTTTACCATTGGAGGGTGATAGTCTGAAAAAGATCTATTTTTTTGGGGGGTTCCCCTCCTTCCCCCCTACATTCCCTAACATAAGGCAACACAACTATACAGGGGGCACATGTAGGGCAATAACTTTATTTATTAAAGGTTTCCTGGGCTTGTGTAGTGGAATGTAGTGGAACATATACTTCTATTATACGTTAAAGTTCCCGCCGTATGTAAATTAGGCTTCGCTAGCGTAATTGCGCTTTGCCTGGCGAACTAACGGTAGCGCTACTTCGCTTAAGTTCGCCGCCCTGAGCGCAAATTCGCATCTTAGTGAATTTGCGTAGTGCTGGCGAAAATTCGCCTGGCGAAGTGTGGCGAACGTTAGCGAAGCCAACGCTAGGGAATTTTCGCCGCTTAGTGAATTTGCCCCTACATGTTTCGTGTGTGAACCCTTTATCAAGTGTAAAGACATACAAAGTATCATGGAATTAAATCCAGGAACCTCCCCCAATTAAACAAGGAAGCAATAAAGTATAAGGGGAGGAGATTGGGATAAACTTTGACTTCATGGTGGATAATTAGACTGCACTAAACCCAAGGGTAAGAATGACCTTCACAGCCTCAAATGTTTTTTGTAATGACTTTTTGGAATGATCTTTTGTAATGATGTTTTTATATTACAATATATTGAGGTTTAACATTTGATTCCTTTTTCTCAGGTCGCTGAATATTCACAGAACTCCTGCCGCGTAAGTAATAAATATTTCAAGATCTGGTTCATAAATGGAATTGAAAGAGTAACTGATACAGGAGTTAAATAAATATAATCTAATTTTGCTGGGATACCTGAGGAATAAGAACGTAACTAACACAAACTCGTTTCTTGTGACTCTCACGTAGGGTCTTGCGAATACTTGGATCACTATTAGGCAGAGGCAGAGGTGGCAGTTTCCCTTTTTTTTTGGACATTTCTTCTTTACAGAAGACTTTGTTTTTGTTCTTTCTCTTTAAATAAGATTGTAATCGGACGGGGACATTTTACCTGCACGTGGAGATTATCACGATGGATTGGAATATACAAAAGTACTGAACATGGGCTGGATTGATCATAATCATATACTTTATTTCTTCGTTGTTTAATTGGGGGAGGCTCCTGGATTTAATTCCATGATACCTTGTATGTCTTTACACTTGAGAAAGGGTTCACACCCGAAACATGTAGTGTGGTTGTGCACTGCTAATAAATAAAACACTTGCACTTTAAATTACTGCTCTAATCACTATTAATTGGCTTAGCCCTGGTCTAAACTGGAAGCGACTAATTGTAAGCTCTATGGAACATGGAGACAGGGGTCTGTAGAAGACAATGCATCACATATATATAGGGAATTATGGGCACCCTATGAATCAGTATTTCTAGACTTGCTTGAGTCTAAAAGTGAGGACACTACGTAATCCTTGTACCCCCATAAATCCATAAATAACAGTTATAAGTGAAAAGAATGAGGCTGGGATGTATAGGGTTGAATTATAAGAGGGTGGGTCTTATAGGGTTAACAGAGGCAAACTTGCCACACCCTGTGGGGGGGGGGGCCTGGCATTCTGGAAAAGTTTTTCTTGTTCCTGCTCTCAGCGATGGCGGCTGCTGATCTGAGAGACGAGTTGATCTGCTCCATCTGCCTGAGCATTTATACTGATCCCGTATCCCTGCCCTGTGGCCACAACTTCTGCCAACGCTGTATTGGGGGAACATGGGACTCACAGGAGGGATCTGGGGCTTATTCCTGCCCTGAATGTAGAGCAAAGTTTCAGTATCGCCCTGCTCTGAACAGGAACAGAACTCTGGGAAACATAGCCGAGAGATTCCTTTCTGCTCAGCCGGAGCCAGGGGAGAGTGGGATTCCCTGCACCTACTCAATTCATTCTTCTATATCAGCTGCTCAAGGTTGCCCCTTGTGTGAGGCTCCTCTGTGTGATGCCCATGCCCGGGTGCACAGCAAGTCCCATGAACCAACTCGACCCACCAATTCTCTGAGGAACAAGACTGAGAGAGGAGCCCACAGGCTGCAGGAGACCAGGAGAGAAGTGGGAACAAGGGCAGCCGGTGAGACGGAGAGAGTCACCATGGAATGTCTGGAAGCTCCAGAGAAGCAACTCCTGAAAGACATCTCCAGGCAGAAAAAGGAGCTTTTTATCCAAGTCTGGGATCTAATGGATCAGCTGGAAATAAAGAAGGACCAGCTGTCCAGGAAGGTCCGTCACATCAAGGAGATGTACAACATGGTTGATCACCTACAGCAACGGGAATCACATGGAGGTGCCCTTTGTGGGGCTGAGGGGGCAGATCATGAGGGGGGCAGAGATGATGTAAAGGTCCCTGCTGTAGGGGATCTGGATGTGGATCTGATCTCAGAGACATTACTCACAGGCTTAGCTGGGATTGTGACTGGGGTAAAGGGAAGGATCCCTGGGCAGGAGGCTACAGACCTGGTACTGGATATAAACACGGCTGGGAATTATTTATCAGTAACACCGGATAAAAAATGTGCCTCCTCCTCACTAACAGACCAGCGTCGCCCACAAACCCCATGGAGATTTCAGACCCCTCAGGCTTTGAGCACCAGGAGTTTCTCCTCAGGGAGACATTACTGGGAGGTGGAGGTCCATCAGTCAGGGAGTTGGAGGGTAGGGGTGGCCTATCCCAGTATAGAGAGGAATGGGGATCAGTCCTGGATTGGGAATAATAACAAGTCCTGGTGCTTGTGTCGAGGGTGCAATACCTATTCAGTGAGACATGACTGGAAAGATACATATTTAGCCCGTGTCCCTTCCTGCAATAGAATCAGGATCTCACTGGACTACGAGTCCGGACGTCTCTCCTTTTACGAGATAAGTGAGCCAATCAGACACTTACACACTTTCACTGCCAAATTCACTGAGCCCCTTTATGCCGCAATCTGGCTATGTATGGATAATCCCTGGGTGAAGATCACTAGTTAGTGCGCTTCCACAGAAAGGAACCCAATTCCCACATCTGCATTTGGCCATGTGATGCCACAAAGACTGGACCCTTATTTATGTTGGCCAGTGTCCCCTAGCAATCTTTGGCTAAGTTAAAAAAGGAAACCAGTTAAACTCCTTTTAGCCCCACCAGAAATAAAAAGATAAATAGAACTCCACTGGTCCCTCTGTACTGGGCCCCTAAACCTTGGGATAATGATCTATATCTAACACATATATTGATATTGTACATCAGTCAGGAACCCCTAAACTCCTACACCCCCAAAGCATGCTACAAGGTGGGTCACCATAGGCTATAAAGGATCCCTTGCTACAACTGAATCTTTAGTTGTTTCCTGTTATTTGCGGATGACCTGCCAACCTTGTCTTCTTGTTCCTGATTTATCTTGTACCTGTGATACCTTGTTCCAAGTTCTTGTTCCTGATATACCTTGTACCTGTAATACCTTGTTCCAAGTTCTTGTTCCTGATATACCTTGTACCTGTGACACCTTTTTCCAAGTTCTTGTTCCTGATATACCTTATACCTGTGATACCTTGTTCCAAGTTCTTGTTCCTGATATACCTTGTACCTGTGACACCTTGTTCCAAGTTCTTGTTCCTGAATTGTTTTCATCTTTCCGCACCAACCTGGTAAAGACTTTATTTAAACTTTTCCTGTATTGTCTACACCATTAAACCTGCTTAATTCACCATGCTTGCTCCCATTGTCTGTGGCTACACCCCGGTGCTTCCTCCATATCCACTCCCCTCCTTCACAGTGGTTCCCCGCTGTGATCATGATAGTGTTATCTGCTAGTCATCAAGTTGTGTCCCCATTATATATCCATTGTGTTTCTTTCTATGTAAAGTTTGTTATTGCTGAAAATTTCTGTGTATTTAGTTTCTTAATGAAACCAACCCACCCTCGGGGGAATTTGCTTCTGTGCCCAATAGATGGAAGCACTGAGAGTTTCATGGAGGCTTCCAAGTTTGCCACATTGTCTCAGGTAAAAGAGCCAAGTCTTAGGGAGTATGATCCTACTCTACGGGAGTATGCCAAGAAAGGGTTACACTGTCCTCATGTCCTTCATCAATTTTCACTGACATTGGTCAAAGGGATCTCAGCCAACTACTGAAAAGTTCACGTCTTTCTCTCTCTAACTCTCTCCTTAGTAAAAAATATCATATAATTAAAGAGTTTAACAGATGATTCCCATTTTCTCTTCAGGACACCGTATAAGAGTCTCCCTAAACCAAACCTCCTCCTCTTGCACAAGCCGCCCACCCTAGCACACACATTGCCCCGTCCACACTGCGCAAGAGTGTCCGCATATACAATAGTTCACCGAGGGGGCTGCCCATAATAATGAAATTATTATAAAATATTCAAACATTTATGCGATAAGAGATCTTCTGCAGGTGGGAGCATTCTGAGGAGGAAACTGGGCTGACTGGGAAAACAAGACATTTGACAATGTTTAGAATTTTGGAGACTTTAGACCAAGAACAAGTAAGTATTGAAAAAGACATATCCTGGGACAAATTATACTACATAAAAAAGGTCCATCAAAAATATTCCAGATGAATTCTGGACCTCTGTGAGCCTAGATACAGGTTAGACTCAGAGTACTGAAAGTTTTTAGGTTGGTACCAAATCTTGAAGGCAAATTTATCATTGGCTACAATTTGGAGGGACAAGGAAGGAGACTCTTGATGACTCAACACAAAGATATCTACACTAAGAGGGAAGAAACAGGTGATGGTGGGAACAGGTACTTACAGGTAAATGTTAAAGGAGATACAATAGGGTATAGAGAAATAGCTTCCAAATCTCAACCTACAGTCCATGGTCAACATTAAATCCATTGAAAGCAGGACGACTCTTCTCTGTCCCTATTGTGTCTGTGCTCACCATGCCCTGTTTCTTCCCTCTTAGAGCAGATCTATTTGTCTTGAGTCAAGAGTCTCCTTCCTTGGTCCTTGTGCTATTGTGAGGGTGTTCTTTGGTTGCTACAGAAGAAATTTTCAAACTCTTGTTGATCCCTTTGGCTTATGCACAGGAGTCTTACATATGGTATTTAATGCTTACTGTGGTAGCCATCACTTACCTTGAAGCTGGTATCAGGATATCCACTGGAGCTCTAATACATGACTATTTGCTGGAGATTTCCCCTTGAATGTTCCCAGAGCTTTGAGGAGAATTGCAACTGGGCGAACAGTTTTGTAGTAGGCCTCAGGAGACCTGTCTCTGGTTCCAGCATGCTCTGTATTTGATCGACTGAGATGATAAGCATTTATCACCTGGCCTGGGCCTAAATCGGGGCCCGGAAGAGGCAAATCCTGATGTGTCCTGAAGACCCAAAGCCCAAAACGGAGACAAAGCAGCGAAAAAAACCCAGATGCTGAAGTCCTGAAGCAGCAAAAAGTCCCGAAGGCACAACAGGAGCAAATGCTGATAATCTGAACCATGAGTTAAGTTCTACTGAACACCAATGTGTTTTTTTATTTTATTAAACCCCTGGCCACCAATGTATTATTTTAATACTCTATAGGCCCCTGCCACCAATGTCCTTTTGAAAAAAATATTCTCTGGGGCCCCAATGTTTATTTTTAACTGGTAAGGGGGACCCTGGTGCCAATGTCTTTTTAAATAAACTTTTACAGGGGGGGGGGGGGCTGGCACCAAAAATGTTTTTTTAACCAATGATTTTTTAAAAACTTGGAGGGCCATAGTGCCAATGTTTTGTTTTTTTACTTATAAGGGGGCCCTGACCATCAATGACTTTTTGTAACTTGTGTCTGTGTGTGTGTGTGGGGGGGGAGGTTACCATTTTTAGCACTGTTATCTGTGTGGCCTTTTTACTGTTGGGGTGGAACTTTGGGGCTGGGGTGGGCAGGGACCCAGAAAATTGTGTTGTACGGGGCCCAGTGATCTAATGGCGGCCCTGCCTGTCATAACAACTGGATCTTCATCCCAGTACCCTGATGCCTCCTGTTTCATCCCTGATCTTGGGGTTGACCCTGTAGCAATTCTTCTTCTTTCCCAGGAGGCAAATTATAATTTACCACTGTTCCAAAAAGATCCTATAAATGTTTTTTTTTTCTATTATGACGTGAAATGTGTTCTTCATGTCATACTTTTGTATGCTTGTCTATTACATGTGGGATAATATTTAGAAGACCATCAGAAGATTGGCAAGACCAGGTGGTACCAATAGACTTCTCACCAGGTTTGTCCGCAGGAAAGAGTTTTTAACATTCCACCATCTGTCAAACAAATGCTACTGCTCCATGTCCCCACCCATGATATAGATACATGCAGTACAGAGCTAAATACTAATTCCCTACCCAACACTGTTACTGAGCCCCCATCCTGGGAATGGCTCTCTTTCCCATAATTTTAGTTATGAAACATAACAGGGAAGAGCACGAGGAGGAGGCAAGAGGGAGATTTTCCAGGAGATAAAACTTCAGATCACTGGAAATGTAATTTCATTTAATTTAGCTGTTTGGTTGGGCCCAGAAATTGTGCAAGGCCTTTCCATGCTCCCATGGTGCCTCCAGGACATTGTGGTTTCCATGACTTCTTTACAGAGCTTGAAAGTCAACATTCCACCCCAGCCCTTCCAACCCAGATGCATATTCATGATTCCCCTGTAGCCGCACATTTCCAGACAGGGGTGTGACAATCCAGATGAAAGAATGAGAACATGAGGAAACATTTATTTTGCTTCTGTTGCAGTCGTCTGTGGTGTCTTTTGTGCTTCTAGACTTCTAGTGACCTGATTGGATAGTTTTAGCCCCACCCAGTTCTCAGTTGGCTGCAACTCAGAGGGGGGCATTTATAAACAGTGGGTGAATTTGCACCAGGCAAGAAAAACATGCCATCCAATCAGATGATTGCTATTAATGTTCATCCTGCAGCTCATTGACGAAATGCTACTTACTGACTGGTTGCTATGGGTTACTGCCCAGGTGCAACTTTGCCCAGTGTTTATAAATGAATACAGCTCATTAAATGTGACTCCTGGCCCCATGTCTTGAATTCATATCAGCCCCACACAATCCCACAGTGATTGCTCCTCTCCTTCCAGAACAACTGTGTTTTTCAAACCTAGCAACACAAAAAACTGGTACACCCAAAGGATCCAACTCCTAAGGGAAAACAAAGCAATGAGGTATACGCAGTCCAGTGTAGCGAGGAGTGCACTGATCTGTACATTGGGGAGTCAAAACAACTGCTCCATAAGCGAATGGATCAGCATAGGAGGGGGAACTCTACAGGGCAAGAGTGTTCTGTTTTTCTACACCTAAAAGACAAGGGACACTCCTTTGAAGATAGCAATGTCCAAATCTTGGATAAAGAAGACCGCTGGTTTAAAAGAGGTGTGAAAGAAGCGATTCATGTCAAGGTAGAGAAACCATCCCTGAACAGAGGCGGGGGTCTTCGACACCACCTGTCTGCTACATACAATGCTATTGTCACATCTGTATCCTGGCAGTTTCAGAACACTTCACACATCCATTCATGCAACTCTCACAAGTAACACCTGTTTTCTAGGAGTTGCATGACACATTGGTAATCCTATCACTGTAACTACACACAATCAACACCTCTCTGAGGAGTTGCAATGTGCCATTGTGGTTGGATTGTTAGAAGAGTTTATATGCCGAGAACTTCCCATCACCTGTCAGTTGAAGTGAAGAAACTGCTTGGCTCGACATTTTCATAAAAAAAAAGTCCAGTTGCTTTGAGTTACTTTTGATACATTTACTAAAGCTAGTATTACCTTACAAGTCTTCTTCTCCTGTTGAGGCCTCCCCAATAATTACATCAGTGACTCCTAGAGTGAGTAATTACAAAAGCTAGTCCTCACTAGCTATATTACCTTACAGGTCTTCTTCTCCAACTAATGCTTTTTGATCACCCTTTTGGAGGATGTGTCTCAAAATCATGGGCTAGGATGAGGTCCTGAGTGTCCTGAGGCTGGAGACCTCAGTGAGATACCAAGAATGATGGTCAGATGAGATGTTTTAGGAGTGGAATTAGAGAGCTAATGGGGAGCAGTCTAAGGGGCTAACAGGGATCTAGTTGGGTTAATAACCTTGGGTATTAATATTAATGACCCCATGACAACTATTTATCAAGATAAAATGGGAAGGTGACTTTTTATTCTTGTTCCTGATTGTTCCCACCATGTGCTGCTCCTCTGTGGACTTCACCTGTGTGGGCAGGTACCTCACAATGACTGTGTCCCTAATAGTAAGTACTGGACTAGATTTGGTAAGGCTGTTGATTAAATATATAAAGGTTCTATTTCACCAGACAAGAGGCTGGTATGTAAATGAATGGATGAGATCTGTGAGTGACAAACTGGTAAAATAGACCGAAGAGGTGACGATGTCACAGGAGGGTCACTATTCATATTATTTTCGGTCTATTAGTGATACGCTACATGGATGAATAAGTATGGTGCCCATTTCCATAGAGGGAAATACACATGTGGGGGGGGGGGGAAGGAATCAAACTTTTAAGAAAACGTGGCTACCAAATTCTGTGGTTGAATGGAAAACCAGGTGAATGATCTATAGGAGCAGACAAGATAATTCTAGTCTGAAATGGAATGGACAAAGACTTATAAACTGCCCCAGACTGGACCCCCAGTACTGCTCCATCCGCCCAACCTATTAATAAAGTGTAGAGATGGTGCAGTTCTTCCTCTCAGTCCAATAACTATCATTCATGTAACATTTATTGAATTGAAACAGTAGAACACGTGTTACATCCACTCTCACATGGGCTCTTGCTTTTTAAATGAAGAAAGACTATTCAACCCCCCTAGACTCCCACCACCCTCCCCCCACACTCCCCAGTCTCTCCTGTGCTCCTTCACCCCTGTTACTGATGAGGAATCTCAAAACTTTTGGCCTCCTCTCACCTTACCACCTACCCGCTTGATCCTATTCCTTCATAACTTCTCCGCAATACCAACCCTTGTCTTATTAAAGCCTTAACTCATCTATTTAATCTCTCGCTCTCAACTGGACTATTCCCATCTCAACTAAAACATGCTCTTGTCACTCCCATTCTGAAAAAACCCTCTCTTGACCCCTCTAATCTTGACAACCTCGACCTATCTCTCTGCTACCTTTCATCTCTAAACTACTAGAGCCCCTAGTCTACACCTGACTAACCTCATTCCTCTCTGACAATAACCTGCTGGACCCCCTACAATTTGGTTTTAAGAAACAACACTCCACTGAAACTGCCCTGACCCGTCTAACTAATGACCTTCTAACAGCTAAAGCCAACAATAATTTCTCACTACTAATTCTGCTTGATCTCTCAGCTGCATTTGACACTGTAGATCACCCTCTCCTCCTCCAGTCCCTCCATTCACTTGGCCTTCGTGACACAGTCCTGTCCTGGTTCTCTTCTTACCTCACCAATCGTTCCTTCAGTGTCTCCTACAATGGAGTAGCATCTTCTCCCCTACCTCTCTCTGTTGGGGTTCCTCATGGCTCTGTCCCGGGACCCTTATTATTTTCTCTATATACTTCCTCCATCGGCAAATTAATAAGCGCGTATGGGTTCCACTACCACCTCTACGCTGACGATACTCAGATCTATCTCTCCTCTCCTGATCTCAACCCAGAACTCTTAACTCTCCTCCTGCCTGTCTGCTATCTCTACTTGGATGTCACAACCTTAAATTAAACCTCTCCAAAACAGAAATGGTTCTTTTTCCTCCAACTAAAACCCGGAAGTATCCATCGTAGATAACAACTCCACTATCACCCCGTCTCCCCAGGCCCGGTGCCTTGGGGTTATCCTAGATTCTGCCCTGACATTCACTCCTCACATCCAGTCACTTGTTAAGTCATGTCACTTCCACCTAAGGAACATACCACTGCCCTTCAGAATTAAATTCAAATGATTAACCCTGACATTCACTTCATAACTCTGTCCCTCCCTACATCTCTGAACTCATCTCTATATACTCACCCAACCTGCTACTCAACTCTTCTCTCATTACCTCCTCACATTCAAGACTTTGCAAGAGCTGCTCCCTCCTCTGGAATTCTCTCCCACTGTCTGTCCCACTTTCTCCCAACCTTTCTGCTTTCAAAAAAATATCTAAAAATTCACTTATTTAGAGAAGCCTCCCCTTAATTACCAAGTGTTATACCACTTACATTACTACATCTCTCATCTGATCTTGCCCACTCCCACACATTGTGTATCATTCCCTTCCCTTTAGATTGCAAGCTCTTTTGCACAGTGGCTTCCTCATTTTTTGTACCAGTTATTATTGTGATGTATGTAACTCCATGTTCTATGTATGTAATTCGTGTGATTTACTTGTATAAACACATTTACTTAACAACGGTACTAAATATGTTGGCGCTATATAAACGATGCATGTATAAATCCATGTTAATAATAATAATAATAATAATAATAATATATAGGGTATGCTATAAAGGAATATTGCAGGTGCAGGCAAGTCACATGGAGGAAGTGATATAGAGAGAAACAATAGGAAGAGAAGAGAGTTATTAGAATTAAATACTGGTGGGTTTGTGTCAGGGAAGGGGAGAACTAAAGGGACTTTCCAATCTGACAGCTGTTCCTCTGTGGGCTGTGGTTTCTGCTACAAAACAAGTGGGTTTCCATGAGATTCGGGTGGGATTGTCCATTCCTGACCCTAATCCAGGAAACCCAGGGCTGGATACAAAGTAACAATTCTTATTCCCAACACACACTGGGGCATGCTTACTAACATTGGAGATAAATATCTGGAGAGATTTCTGGAGATGTCAGTCCCATTGTCTGAAAACCTTCACACTACTTTCCTATGGGAAATGAAGAACTCTGGAGCAGCAGCCATACAAGCAATGGACCCCTGGATACGTAGCCTGGCTAGTTACATCAGTGGCCTTCTCTAATGGCATAAACTCATGTACCAACTGTAACGGTTGCTATGGGACAGGCGATTAACCAAACAGTTCCCCCTATTCCCACCTATAGGCAGCAAAAATAAATGAATTGAAAGGTTGGGTGAATTGTTGGTCCTTGATATTAGAGTTTGTGGGGGAACTTTACTCACTGGGACTCACTTTCCCTGTCTGGTTTAGATAAAAGAAACCCAAATGTAACAATGTTGGCTATTGATTTTAGTTTTGTTTCATTTTAAATTTTAGCACCGCTCATACTAAGCAACTTTCCAATTGGCCTTCATTTTTTCCTTTGTTTTTAACTTTTTGAATTATTTGCTGTCTTCTTCTGACTTTTTTCCCACTTTCAAATCAAGGGGTCACTGAGCCCCAAATAAAAAAATCAGTGTAAGGCTGTTTTTATTGTCATATTTCTATTTTCTCTGTTTCATATCCCCCTTATATATTTATATATAGTGATCATATCCCCTTATATATTTATATATAGTGATCATATCCCCTTATATATTTATATATAGTGATCATATCCCCTTATATATTTATATATATGATCATATCACCAATAAACAACAAACTGTTTTGTTATTCTGTAAGTCCTGTGAGTGCTTATATAGACTGTAACAGAGTCTCACACTCACAGGACTTACAAAATAAAGAAGAGGCATTATAAAGAATCAATAATTAATGTAACCGGTGCCAAGTTCCCTAAGTCCCAGTTCCTACTCTCATCTATAATATTCCCTGCTGTTGAGTTTTCAGAAGGTTCCTTCAGGTGCTTAATTGAGTTCCATTGTAGACTTGTCCCTCACTGAAATTCTGGCAGGCGATGGAAATGAACGTTCAGAAAACACTGCACATAGAAAAATAACTCCCTCATGATGGTCATGGTGGTCACGGACATCATTCATGGTGATTATCATCTTGCAGTCAACGCTTAGCTTTCAAAGTTATCTGGGGAGATGAGGAGGCAGGACGAGGTTCAGGGCTGTCTATAGAGGACATCACTCCACTCTGTCTTTGGCTAAAAACTCCAGGACTTTGAACCTTTATGGCTTCTCACCAGGACCTAATTTCTGGGCTGTCTGGAGTAAGTCCCCTGTATAGAATCCACTGGTTGGTCTATCTTCACCATGGCAGAAAGGACTCTGGGTGGCCTACCAAAGAGGATCTGGAATCTGGACAGCCTATGTGGTTCTCAATTGAACATTACATGATAACCCATGTCTACCCGTAAACCTTTTCCCTGTTGTGTGCTCTTAGACAATTTCATTTTTTAGGGGATGGTTAGTTTTTTTCAGTTGGTCTGAGGATGGCATGTAGAATGTCCCTGTCAAGTCAGACACTTGCTAAGTTCATAATTATAGAAAGGCCATACCTGAGGGATAGTCTCCTGAACAAACACTACCATGGGGTTATGTCTCCACCCATCCTGAGATCAACACAAACAGGGAAATATTCAACTCTCTGCCTGAAAGGTGCCCTCGGTAGGTGGAAGGTGTTCTATGTGGTCCAATATGGGAGAGAAGAAAAGGATATTATTGACCCTACCATGAGACCCTACTGAGAGGGGCATCTCCAATGGGTCAGCCTTGAGAAGAGGAGCAGTTCCCTGTCAAACTTCTTTCTTCATCAAAACAGTTTTGAGAGTTTTTTTGCAGATTTAACTAGAAGATTATGTAAAGGTGCCTCCCTAGTATCCCTTCCAGAGTGGTACAGCCCTGAATCCATCTAGCCATATACTTCTTAGGCAGAAGAGAAAAGCTCAAGCAAAACCCTATGTGAATTCTTTGCAACCGATCTATCCCATTACTAATTTCTGTAGTGATGTATGGAAAGAACTGCTCTTACAGCCAAACAGGTGGCTCTGCCCTTACGGCCATGGCTCTAGTGACCAAGACTAGCTTGAGAACAGAATCCCTCCAATTCAGTGGTCTCAGGGGGGAATCTTCATACAAGAGCTTTCAAGGAAATACATGGTGGGCTAAAACAAGCCAAAGTAATAGTTATTAAGTTTTCCTTTAATTTCTTGTAAGAAAGGGTCTAAGTGCCAGGCAATATCAGTCCTTGTACTAAGTCACATCTCTTGTATAAGAAGAATTTTTACCCACAGAAATGGGAATATAGGAAAACATTATATATATATATATATTTATATATAGTGTAACAAAGCAAAGTGTATATGGCAAATGCTGTGCAACCATGAATCCAGTGTCATTCTACCAGTACAAAGGACATAGGATAGTGTTTGTATCTGCATATGACATCACTGCGGCTCTGTGACATCATAGTGACTGCATCTCGCTAAGCCACACCTTCTCTCAGTTACAGTCCCTTCAGCTGAACATTCACTTCTCCTCTGATAAATGAGAGACTCCTGCAAGATACAGACGGGCAGATCTATGGGGCGGATGCAGTAGCGCAGCAGATACAATATTCGCTTAAAGCGAGGACACGCCCTAAACGGCCTTTTTACTGTGTGTAAAACTTGTTCCCTGCTGCAGGGGTGGGGTGTGGTACAGAACCATTCAGTATTCAGAACTAGCCAGACACCAAATGTAGGAGGGTAAAGCTGGTTTTGCTAACCTTTATGTTCTTTGGTTTCATTTTTCCTATGTGAAAGTATTGTGCTGCAGTTCAGTGACTGGCCAGTAGATGTCACTATGTAAAAGGGTAAAGGTTTTCCTATGCCCCAGTGACTGTGTTAGCCAGTTAGACTGGGTCCTTTTTCCCATAGGGGAGGGAGAGTAGTTCCCAGAGGTTATAAAAAGGGATGTGCCGTGTGTTTGGGCCTCTCTTTTCCAGTGCTCCCATTGGTCTGTGCTGCCAAAGCCTGAAGTGGAGATAGGCCTCAGTATAGGAACAAGTGTCAGGTCAGAAACTGTAATAGGTCACTATAGGAGTGACAGATGAGATCAGAAAAGTTAGTGAGCAGCTACGGCTCCAATGAGGAGTTTAGTGAAGGGTTAGTGCCCTGCGGTGACAAAGCTGCCAGGTAGGGTTCCGGTTTTGACCCGGACAGCCCGGTATTTTGAAGGGCCGCCCGGGTCAATGCTTCCTGCCCGGTTTTCCGAATAATTAGCTTCATTGGCGCCGCGATCGGGCAATCGGCGATCGCGGCGTCATAGCTCCGCCCCGTGACATCACAGGCCCGCCCACTGATGTTGCGGGCCCGCCCACTGACGTCGCGGGCCCGCCCCCCCGTCCGGCTACAGCCACAGGGAAAGGTGGCAACCCTAGTAACATCAGATGCAGAGATGTATCCGTAATACGACTGTAAATGACCTGCTCTACTACTTGTGTCCTGGAGAAGTCAACCACCAGTTCAATAAATGTTCTGCTGGTTTTAAAGAACCACTGGCGACCCAAAGTTATTTGATAAGGAGTGAGCGTGGTGTGTCTATGCAAGTGGCTATAAGTGGGGACCCCACCTGAGGTTAGTCTATTTATATTGTGCCTACCGGGAGTTGCTGGGAGTTGGACCTCTTGCACGGGTACTAAAACCAGGGAATAGTAACTCAAGGGAAGGAGTAGGAAGACCCTGACCCATCCACTTGTAGGGGACTACTAAATTAACCTCCTAGTTATTTAGCAGGCAGTCCCCAAGTGTTATGGACACCTAAGTGGGTCCTAAAATACAGTTAGGAGGGGGAGCTGTTTCCCATTCCTGCTCTAATCCATGCCCCTTGTTATTACACATAGTGACCAGTAGATGGCACTGTGTTATAGTATAAAAGCACTGTAAGCCATGCTTTCAGTGTCCATCTTGTGCTGGCTCTAGCCTGAGCAGGCAGGCAGAGTATTCGAGTGGAACCTAAGCAGGTCAGGCTTAGTAAGGATAGGCTACTCACCGTAATAGGTCGCTCTAGGAGTGACAGATAGACAGGATTATTTAGCTGAGCAGTCTGAGGCTCCTACGAGGATTGTGAGTGGGATTAAGATCCCGGGTACTAATTACCCAGAGTAGGGACTAAGTGTACAGACCTAGGATTGAAAGTGTCTCCTCAGGTTCCACTTAGGGAAAAGGCTGAAAGCTGGGTGTACCTCCTCCATGCTGCATATTCATTGTCTCTCATGTGTGAAGGGGACAGTCTCTGACTAAAGGTGCTGTGAGTATTGCCTATCCACTGTTGATCCTGCATGTGCTATGTTACTGCTGTACACTCCAGTGTGGATTGTATGTTCAATAAATGTGTTCTATGGTTAAGTTATAAGAACCATTGGCGCCCAATTATTTGCACCCTGAATATTGTTACAGTTGCACTACACCCTGCCTCCACCTCGCTGCGAGGGCTTACTCCCTAAGATTTAAGGTCTCATCCGGAGCAATATATTGGGAGTGAAGCCTATAGATAGAGACAGGTGCACTCAAGTTTACTATAGCGCTACACACTATACTATTTTATACCCATAAACGGACCCACAGCTCCTTCTCCCTTATGGATTTGCCTAAAGAAGTCCCATTGAAGGGATTCTGTCAAAGGAAAATACGTTTTTTTAAAAACACACCAATTAATTAATACACTGAAATCAGTTTTTCAAAAGAGGAAACAGATTTTTTCTATATTTCATTTTGAAATCTGACTAGAGTTAGCTTCCCAGGTACCCTCAGCCATGTTACTTTTGCTCTGATAAACGTCAGTCACTCTTTACTGCTGAGCAACAAGGTGGAACGACATCTCCCACCTCCCTTTTCACCCCCCCAGCAGCCCATCAGCAGAACCATGGGAAGGTACTGATGTGGAGGGTGGCTTTCACACACCATTGTTACATCGCAGGCGGGTTTGGGCTGAGCTCTTCTTTCCGCTGTCCACAAACACCTCCAGTGTATGTTTGGCTCCACCTCCTTCCATGACATCATAGCAGGCCAGGCACTTGTCTATAAATTCTGAGGTCAGGGTTGTCTCAGGGTGGTGGAGCAGCGGGTTAGGGAGCGGGTGTTTGTCGATTTTTTGTCCACCTGCACATCACCAGGTAACTAGATTACAACTCCCTTACACCTGCATTGCTAAAAAGGCTCCCATGCCCCACCTAGTGGTACATATGATACAATAATAAAAATCCAAGTCTCACTGCAACTCCTCCAATTCCATTGAGTAGGAGAAACAATAGCTTATCTGGAAGCAGTTCCATAATGCAGTGCTGGCTCTTTCTGAAAGCACAGGATCAGACGCAATGACCTGAGATGCACCTACACACTGTCAGGAATAAAATCATGACATCATCCATTTAAGGGTATAAGTAGCTGCTATTGGAGACACTCCCTTATGACAGGTAAGTTCTGTATAAAGGGAAATGGGTGTTGTGTGCGTTTAAGATCAGGGAGGTCATTGTCTGTAATAGGCTGAGACTATTGTTGATGCAAGTAACAGTGTGTAGGGACCCATAGGTTTCTATTTGGCACCTATGGAGTTAAATCCCTTATCTCTTGTCACTAGGCAAAAGCCTATGGGGGAGATTCATCAAAGAGTGAAGTGAAGAGTGAAGTTCCCCCTATGTTGCTATTTGTGTTATTAACCAATAGTTATAGCCAAGAGTGTAATGACCCCTTGCTGCCACCCTGCCTTATAGTGTGTGTATTGAGTGGACTCTTCCTCTTTGGCTGCTGGTACTCATCAAGCTGGTTGCTCATTGAGTCTGGGATCCACAAGGCCCCAGTAAGCCACATGTTAGTAATATAAGTCAGGGACCAGGCCACCCGTGAGCGAGGGAAAGCAAGTGGAGGGTAGTACTGTAATAGTCTCTATATAGAGAGAAAGGCAGTTAGGAATATTTAGCATGAACAGTGTGTGTTCCAACAAGGAGTGTTAGCGGGAAGTGATCTTCCTACAAAGCTTCCCCTGTGATGCTTTTAGTGCAGGGACATCATTGTGATAAGGATTAGGACTTAACAGCAGCTTCCCGACATACACCGGTGTTCTACTCACATTGCAGCAACAGGTATTTTGTATGGAATTGATGCACCCTTGTCTATGAGGACTCTGAGTAATAATCCCCTTATTGAGATGTGTGTGAAAGTTCTGCTAATATCTCCACTACAGCTGTGTGCACCTCTGCTATTTCTCTGGATGCTCCTGCGTGAGTACTAAACCTGGGGATATTGCTTATGCTGATACATTTCTACCTTTTGTTGTAAAGAACAGTACAGTTTGCCTGGGTATTGTAGTTATACTACCTCCTAAAGGATATCTTCCACTTGCCCTGGTGTGTAGGTCGCAGTGTAACCAATAGGGTTGCCACCTGTCCACTTTTGACCCTGACAGCCCGGTATTTTGAAGGGCTGCCCGGGTCAATACTTCCTGACCGGTTTTCCAAATAAGGAAAACCAGGCGGGATTAACTTGATTGATGTCATAGCTCCGCCCCATGACATCACGGGTCCACCCACCGACGTCATGGGCCCGCCCCCTGTCCGGATTCAGCCACAGGAAAAGGTGGCAACCCTAGTAACCATGCTTATCCATCACCAGCTGCACACTTAAATCAGTTGTGCTTTAATTAGCCCAAAAAAGTGTTACAAGTAATTTCAGTGTCACTTCCATATCCACTGGGAAGGAAACTGTCATTTCCTCTTTTGTGTGTTTCACCATCCCGACAACATGTTGTTCATCACTGGACTTCACCTGACTGTCACTGTATCACCCTGCAGGGGGAGGGGCTCTCCTTCTGTCTGTGTCACTGTATCACC
>CM044436.1:123376309-123394219 GCA_024363595.1 Xenopus borealis
CCCCCCCCCATGGAAACCTCCTATTGTCCCTTCTGAAGGATCATTCTACCTTCTTTCCCCTCCCTGATCTTGTGTCCTGTGAAGGAAGTGATGTCACAGTGGGCGGGAGTACGACAGTGCGTTCTATGGACTACGCGGCGCCTGTTTCCAGCCCAAGTGGCTCCTCCTGCAGCGGGAGGGGTGTGGCTACACCTCTGCTCATTCTCATTGGGGAAAGACTGAATATCGCTTTCCTTTTTAAAGGGACTCATTGGTTCGTATGGTACCTGCTCACTTTGTCCGACCCGCCGACAGATGTGTTTTTGGTTTGTGTTTTAATCCTGCTTTTGTTTACAAATGTCCTGGAGAAAGGACGACATTGCTAACGATGGAACAGTGTGAGAGTCCTCCGATGCGGTGGGACCATGCCCAAAGCTTCAAAAGAACTCTCCCGAGAGGGTGGGGTTATGGAGAAAGCCTTTTATTGGGTGTCTGGTGCAATTGCCTTAATTTTTGACATGGAAACTCTACGCTGCCTGAGCGCAAGGATCCTTTACGGACAATTTTGGGAAATGGAGCGGCAGATCCCGGCAGTAGATAAGGATGTCTACCCTTAATTACCAACCACCCAACACTTGTCTGTCCCACTGTACGTAGTGACTAGTGGGGCTCAGACCACCGTGAAAATGTGACTGGCGACTCCCATAGAACTGGAACTGGAGTCCCCAACAAACCAGTGTTTCTGGCCGAACTGGCCACAGACTCGTTATTGTGACACTTGTGTGTTGTCCTGCAGAAGGGCACGTTGGACATGTATTGTGTAAATAGAACTGCAGCTCATTTGCCTAAATCCAGCTGTTTTATGCCTAAAAAGACGCTTGTTTTTTTGTTGCTGTGGGTTTCATGTATATCTTTGCCACAAGAATGTATTTGGGCGGGCGCTGGCATCCAGCAATGTAACTGCCGCCGTAGCCCCGAGGGCGGAGAGGTGTGTGACCTATTGGGGGAAATGTAAATAATTCGGCTCGGTATTGGGGTATATCCTGCAATTACAGTGTGTATAAAATGGGAGAGTTTGTGTCTCCTTGTATCTCCTCTCCCACAGCTGTGGTGTATTCCAGCCCTGCACACACTGGTGTGAACGTATACTATATGATTGTGCCCGTCCGTGTATGTACAACAATACCTGGGCTAGTAGCCAGGCATACTGGGCTCTATAGGATGTATATGTGGCCCATAACCACCAGTCACATCTGATGAAGGCCACTGCAGACCTTACGATCTTTCCTGGAAAAGATGTTTCAATAAATGTGTAGAGCTGAGTGGTCAGACATATAAAACAATAGAATTCTACCTGGATCTGATTCAGCACTATAACAATGGCCGACTGAATCGACGGGCCGACCAATATCCAAGTCTTCTGGCAATATTAGTCGTCTCCCGCCATACACGCACCAAATGTCATACGATTCTATCAGTTGTATTGCCAGCACATTGCTGGTGGGTTTGTGTGTGTTACTAGACCCAGAGCCCCCCCCCCCGGGTCACTTGATGAAAATATCTGCTTCGGTATCGCAACAGAACTGCAATGGAGTCTCTGGCCGTTTAATTGATACAAAAAATGTTACCCTAAATCCTGTATGTGTGTGTGTATATATATATATATATATATATATATATATATATATATATATATATATATGCACCTGTACTTACCTCTCTGGCCGCTCTCATTTCCTCTTGTAATATTTTGCCTTATTTTTCAGTATTCAAGGTTTGAAGTGAACTGGCTGTGCTTTGCTGCACTGTGTATATAGAGGTATATAGAGGTATATAGCGCCCTCTGCCTGTGCTTTGTGTGTGTGTGTGACACTTTTCCTTTAGTTCTATGGCGGCAGATCATTGGTCAATAGGGGTCGCCAGCCATGGACATCTCTGAGCATTTAGTGCCCTCTGTGCGACGCGGCTTTTTAGTTCAGTGGAAATATATACAATGTCCTGTGTTTAACAGGCACACAGTTTGCATCTTTGTGTTGTCTGAGGAAGTTGTGTTCCAATAATATCCTGATAAAAACCTGTATGCAAAAACAAATGGCGGTGTTGGTGTTTTGACTAAGTGCAGTGTAAAGTCACTTGTTAGAGGAGTGCAAGCTCTCAAACCCAATCCTCTTGCATATCATTTGTTACTGCATGTATATACCCTCTCTGCTGTGCTGCCTGTGCTCACATATTCTCCATTTAGTGGCCATTCCCATCCATGCAGCGGGTTCCTTCTCCAGGCACCTCAAGTCTTGTCTGTTGGCATTTGTTAAAGAGGCAACACAACGTCTCCAGTGGGGCACGTGCCTGTAGTTGAGTGTAGCCCTGCCAGCTATGGGTTGTCCATACTTAGTGGAAACCAATGATGTTTTTCTGCTTTTAAATCTTCAGAAAGATCAATGACTACAGTGTAGTTAACATTCCTGGGGAGAGGACAGAATCCATTTACTTCAGTGCAGCAGGAGCACTTGGTGGCACATGCAACTGCCACCCAGCCTACTCCAGTCTTCCCTCCAACTAGGATCCATATTACCCACAACTCTTACTCCTCCTCATTGTCTGCTGCCCTCAGCCAGCAACTCCACAATTATTCCTCCTTCACAGACCCCAATTCTATATCTGCTGCAAATCCCCTCCATTATCCTTTTTTGATAGTTTTCTGGCATTCCCTGGTTGCCCCCTGTTTTCATGTATTCTTCCAGTGCAGGGCCCTAGAGTCCTCTCTCTGTTGTAGCGCCAATGCCTCTATTTCCAGTTTTGCCTCAGCCCAGAACTGTCCATCTTGAATATGAACTTGCCCTTCCTATTGTAGCTATGACTGGTGCTTCTGGAAAGGTCCCACTAGATGTTGGAACATTGTTGCAGTAAGTTGTTTCCATTCCGCTTCAACAGCATTAGTGAGGTTTGGTGTTGTTGGGGATCAGGCTTACAGTTGGGGTTCCAATTCATCCCACAGGGGTTCAGTTGGATTGAGGCCAAGGCTCTGTGCAGTAAGGTTCTTTAGCAAACCCATTATGTAGGGACTTGTTCTGTACATGGGGTTAGCATTATTGTACTAAAACAGGAGAGCCCCCCCACCCCAAAACTATTCCACAAAGTAAGAAGCACAGAATTCTCAGGTATGTCATTGTAGCCTCAAGGTTTCACCGGAAACAGGGGTCCAAACCATGAGAACCAAGTCAGATTGCATTAGGCTGCTTTGACAGGAGAGCAATAATGAAGGGATGAAATGGAGACACTGATGGAAAACCCTTTTGAGAGATACAGTGTACTTAAAGGGCAGATTCATTATTGAGCTTGGTTTGGAGACGTCTCTCTACCTTGTAGCTCAGTGGTCCTCAAACTTGGCCCTCCAGCTGTTAAGGAACTACAAGTCCCACAATGCATTTGCCTGACTGTGGCTGTCAGACTCCATCATTGCATTGTGGGACTTGTAGTTCCTTAACAGCTGGAGGGCCGAGTTTGAGGACCACTGTTGTAGCTACTCCTTGTTGATTTCATAGCCTGATCCATGTAACACTAACATTGAAAGCAGTAGCAGAAGGCGAGAGATTTTCCTGTTTGACCAACTTGAACGCATTGGAGGAGAACCCTAAACTCTCCAACCCAGTTGCAATAATTCCACTATCCAACACAGTATCAGACTTTTTCTGAATTATTATTGCTTTCCAGCAACTCAGAACTGAAATGTGTCTTCCTGTCCGGTGGTCTCCTCTGGTTGGTGGCACAGAGGACAACTTGGAGAGTAGCCTGGACTTTGTACCCAGAAGTAGAGGAGGAATAAATAGATCATCCCCAGAACCCAATGGAGGACAGAGTGCTTGAACGCAATTGTGTCTTGGTTGCACTTGTTTATTTAGGTCCCATCAACAGCCAATTTGGGGTTCCAAGGATTAATCTCCAGGGAAAAACACCTCTACGTCCCGAAAGCCACAGGTAAGTAAATGACAGGTTACCAATCCCCTCGCACTCCTTGGAACAAAGTGAAAATGTATCATACTGTTCTTTTCCTCAATTGTAACAGTGGGCACCATTGGACCATCCTCCCGCCATGTGAAAGGACAGCAAATGACAGTAAATCAGTTGTCCCTTACAGCCTCGCCCATAGGGAAAATGTGTCCCCACTGTCATGTTACAGTCCAGGAAAAGAAAATCCCTAAGTCTGATACGATTTTCTCTTTTCTTTACATGGGACCGTCCCTAATAAACAACATGTAGGCAGAAAATGTTTGTCAACAAGGTAGCCTGAAGATCACACTCTACAAAATGTTGCTTGACTAGCAGAAAAAAACCCATCCAGTTTTGTGTAGTAGAACTTAAAGGTAGAAATGAGAGTGGCCACTTTATAGAGGTCTTCTGGTGGGACCAACATTTCACCACAACCCTGTTTGAATGGGCATTAGCCAATGAGGCCTCTTATATGTTTATCTTCTTGGATGATAGATCTTATAGATCTTGCAATAGTATCCCTAGACACATGGAAGGTCACTTTCAGTCCTGCTGGAATAACCAGAAGCTTGGCTGATCTTCTCACGTGTTTCACCCTGTCCAGATAGATTTAATACAACTCAGCAAGCATGGGAAAAGCCAGGAGCATGTGACTGATACCAAACCCATATGCAGAAAGAACTTCTGTGATCAAAACACCGTAGAGCCTGAATTTCACATACTTTAATAGTCAATTTAATTGTAGGCAAAAAAAAAGTTCTCTTCCAAGATAAAAACTAAAGTGGGACATATTCCAAGGAGAAGTCAGTATCCGGAAGGCTAAATTCAAGTCCCAAGGAGGAACTTGATAAAATATTATGATTAGTGGATTCTGGGTCCAAATAGCCACAGTTTTAGCTGTCAACGTTGATACCTGTCTCTTCAAAGCTGGACTGAGCTCTTTATTGAAACCTGTTTGCAGGAAATCAATGTTTATTTTCTTAGAAACCTATCCTCTCATTCATTCAGCCATTGAAGAAATGTATTCCAGACCTTATAATGCTGCAGAGTTCACGGTGCACGGTTTTGTACAAAGTTTGTTTTATCTTATGGACTAAGGGTGGATAAGGGGTAGGCTAGAGGTTGCCTGGCAAGTACATTGCTTATAAATTTGTAATACTGGTCAAGTCTTGGCCACTCAAGCACAATCCAGGTGGCAACCCTCATCCCCATGCAGCTATTAACTGCACATTTGTTTAACCCTTGAGGTACTGCTACCTTTCATCTGAACATTGTTCCTGTTTGTTTTCTGCTTTAACCTTCCTCCAAAGTCTTTATTTCAGCCCTGACAACTGAGGATAATACCAGATTTGCTAAAAAAAATAATGCTTTGATATTTTAGAACCAACTGTAGCAACTGTTAGGGTAGAGCAATGCTAGGGGCAAAAGAAATTGTAGTTCTGTAAGTGCTGCTTAGATAAATTTCCATCCAAATCCTATGAATAAAACTATGAATAAGAAGTGGACTATGAGAGAACATTGACTGGATAGGCATTGGTTATAGATACACACTCTACTGAACTGTAGATATGTATATTACATGTGGATGTCTCCGTATAGATGACCAACACCGGCTTGTGGCGATGGGTTTAAACTCTACACCTCTACAAAAATCATGTCTGTTGGGTTTTTTTTAAGTTGTAAAGATGAGTTACACCTAGAAAATGTGGGGATTACTTAAAGGGCAAGGAAAGGCAAAGAAATAAAATCCCATTTTTACTTTCTTTACTGAAAAAGAAATCTATCTCCAATATACTTTAATTTAAAAATGTGTACCGTTTTTATAAGAAACCTGACTGTATGCAGTGAAATTCTCCCTTCATTTAGTGCTGAGGATGGGAATTGTCAGACGGTCCCTAACTACTGGCAGGGAAACAATCATACTTATGAACAGCAGGGGGAGCCCCTGTCTTACTTACCAGCCATGCAGAACTCAAGCAGCTTTGTTTTTTTATCATTTATGACGATCCCTAAGCAGCACAGACCATACTGAGCATCTGTATGTAGTCTAGTCTTGCAAAGATGTATAACAAAGTTACAAGATGACAGCCCCCTGTGGCCAACTTTGTATAAATCATTTGTTTGATTAGGCTTGTGGTGCAGTAAGTTCATGTTTATGTTTAGTATACAAAATACACCATTTCTACCCTTATTCTATTTTACACTTTCCTTGCCCTTTAAACACATGGGCGCAATCCCTACCGATTCCTGCCCCAGATGTCAATGTTTGGCTGCAGACTTCTTTCACCTAATGTGAATGTCAACATGTATTGCACTTCGGGGAACAGGTTGTAAGTTTTCTAGCAGACCACCTGGATTTCCCCAGGGTAGTTTCCCCCAAGACCTGCTTTCTAGGGGTCTTAGATGAACTAGTAGCAGCCAAATATCCACCTGCTTTCTAGGGGTCTTAGATGAACTAGTAGCAGCCAAATATCCATGAACGTGTTTTCGTATTCTATTCTCCTATGTAAAAAAAACAGTGGCCCTCCACTGGATGGGCAACCTTCCGCCTTCTCTTAAAGCCTGGATATCTTTAGTCAACAATGCAGGACCCATCTGCAAACTCACATACAAGGCCAGGGGAACCCCAAAAAAATTTGATAAAATTTGGGGCCCATGGAATGATATAGATCTGACTCTGCAGTAGAGAGGCTCAATGGAACTTGCCTATTCCTAAGCAGACTGGGGAGTTACTATAGGAGACCATGCCTATTATTATCAAGCTGTAATGTATCATTCTCCTTGTGAGCATTCTTCTGTACCCCTACATAATCCTAGGGTAGCATGCTCAAAGCTGACCAGTAAATGCTCTTTTGCCACTCTGTACGACTAGTTTGCGTGGTACTTACCTGTTGTATGTGCTCTGTGTTTAAAATAAATAAAACTTACCTTTAAAAAAAAATAAAATATGTGGATTAACCCACTGAATACCACTGATCTTCTCTGCTGCCAGCCAATGAAAATACATGAAAATTATTTAACAGCCAGTTAAATACAGCAGAACTGTTCACTTACCAACCAGAAAATAGCATAGACCGACCCACTGATCTATCACTACATCTTAAAGTTCCTTGTGGCTTATCTTTCACTAATAAACTCATTTTCATTGTATTTATTATTTTAATAAACTAATGTAATTAACAGAGCCAGGTGAGAGTGAGACCCAGTTTTATTGAAAGAATGGGGATCCAACAAAGCCTGATCACACATTACAACACATTTGTGGATGGGCAACATGGCTCCAACAAAGGAAGTGTTTGAGGACCTCAGTAAAAGAGTTGTTGATGCCCATAAAGCTGGAAAAGGTTTCAAGACTATCTCAAGATTTTGGACTCTGCCAATCAACAAAATATTTACATCCACGGAGCACCAGCCAGATTAAAACAATCCTTTTATTGAAAAATAAAATTGACTCCTCAATGCGTTTAATGAAACTCGGATACAGACATGAATTTAATATTGTACAGAGAATTCCCACTTCAAAGCAGTCCGATGTGGACCCAAGACACCTACAAAGAAGAGAAAGTGAAACAATATGAATGTAGGAAACTGAGAGATCAACTTCAGCGTAATAAGAAATATTATTTGAACAATGTGGGTTACCTCTGGCGATCAGAGAGACCACAGTTCCATGGTTATAATACCCCTAAAAGATACCAAAGGAGGGATTGGTATACTCCGTGTTCCATTTTGAAACTTAAGATTGTACACTTTGTAGATAAATGGTAGGACCCCGGCCAGGTTCCTCTCCCCCTCTTCTTTTTTAACCTCAGATCAGGAGTTCTCTGGCAGCGAACCAGGCGAAGATCGGAATTACGACCTCAACGCCAGAGAGACACTCTATGAGGATTCAGAGCCATGGAGAAGATAGAGCGGAAGAGGATATAGGGCGAAAAAATCCAGGATCTACTTCAGCGTTCATGGGCCACAAGAAACAGAAGCGTTGGTGACTGGAGCAGGTGGGAATTATCCATGAAAATAATATGGAAAATGAAGACCCTCACGGAAACGTGATTAATTTATCCACATATGAATTGTCAAGATGAACTAAAACTCTTGTCACAAGATTTAAACAACGTACTGGAGAGCCACTGTGATGTATTCTCTACAGTTTTAGATCTTAATAAATTTATTAGATACATTTATTAGATTGCTTTCTTTGAAGAGCCACTTCCTGGCATCTTAATCCACTTTAACTGATCCTGAATGTAAAGATTTCCTGAGAGATGACTGTGAGATTACCAATAATGAGACCATTTCCAATGCTACATTGACTTCTCACACCTGTGTTTTGGACATGCATTTGCTACAAGATTTACAGAGAGAATGAGATATCTCTAATAGTCCTGAAAAGAAAGTGACCAACACAGGTCGGTCTTAAGAATAAATCTACTCATTATCTGGTGTAGTCAAAAAGTAATTATATAGAATTAATTCACAAACTAACACAGAATGATTTGGAATTATCTACTATACAAGGAAAATGAAAGGGAGGTAATGGCACTCGCTTCTTTAAGCCAAAATAAGAACATTGTCATTAAGAGTGAAGATAAATGTGGAGTGGTGGTTGCCATGGATTCCCCCATTACATACACTAAATTACATTCTGATTCTACAGACAGATTTATGAATTTAGTAGATGACTGTGATAAAACAGTGCTAAATAAATCTGAATGTGATTTTCTAAATTGTAACAACCCTGTGATCCCTATCTTTCATATTCTAAAGGTCGCCCTATTGGGGCTAGTATTGGGTCGCTCTCTAAATATGTTGATAGACGACTGATTCCGCTATTAGAGAAATTACCCACCTATTTGAGAGATTCAACAATGTGTAAAACATTTGAAGGTATACCATGGAGACCCACATACAGGGGGTTTTCCATGGATGTTGTGGCCGTCTACTCTTCCATTGAACACGACCTTGGGTTACAGTCCATTGATTTTTGGTCAACCAGTAACAAATGCTTTCCGAGTGTTCAAAAGGAATTCCTAATACAAACTATTGGGTTTCTGTTACACTCTAATTATTTTACTTTGATGGTGAGTTCTACCTCCAGAAGCATGACGCTGCCATGGGTGCTTTGTTTGCTCCCACCTATGGTAACTTTTATGGGTTTGGAGATACGAATCCATATCGTAATCCAGTTTTGGATTGGTTTTTAGATTTTGAATACAATACTAAAGACATTAAGTCTGCTAATGACCAAGTGGTCCCTAGGAATAGATCTGACCTTTTGAAATATAATCCCAAAAAAATCTACCCCAAGTGCTTTGAGCGCGAACAAGAATCCCAACCTCGTTTTAGCACTGTATATACTAAAGATGCCCGCCATATACAACATAGCATTCGTAGGCATTGGAGTATTCTTTTGCAGGATCCGATACTCAAAAATAGGTTGGAACCATCCCATCCTTTGTTTTTAAAAAGTGAAGTCTTGGCATCATGGCAATCCTCGAGTCTAAATGAAAGTAAAAAGGGAAGTACGACTCCAGTGTGGCTTTTTAAGGGTTAATGGTTTTATTGGGATGTGGCTTCATTTATTTTAAATAGTGGTGTGGATGTACTGATATACTGCTTTTAAAAAAGTGGCTGTGACCATAAAGTGCGTCAAGCGTGCAGACTATGGTGTGCTTCATGTTTTTTTTATATTTTTCAATAAATGGTGGGTTTTAATCCTGCTAGTGCTCCTTGGATGTAAATAATTTGCTTTGGACTTACTACACTTTGGGGATTATACCACGTAGTAGCACAGAGGAACATCCCTGATGGATCAGTATATACACCCTTTCTTGTTTAAATTTGAATCCACCAATCAGAGATTGTGTGCAAACGGAGGAAATTCTATTTATCCTACCCAGAAGTGGTTGATTATCAAAAAAAACTCCAACTGCACGGCATCTAATAGTCTGAGAAGCAAAAAAGGAACCCGGGTAACTTCTAAGCAACTTAAGGCCTGTCTCACATTGGAGAATGTTGATGTCCATGAGTCCACCAGCAGGAGAAAATTGAACAGCAGTGGTGTATATGGCTTGACAGCAAGGAGAAAGCCTCTGCTCCCACCCCAAACATATTACTGACTGTCTACACAGTTTGCTGAAGATCATGTGAACAAATCAAAAGGATACTGGAAGAATGTTTTGTGGATGGATGAAGCAAAATTAGAACTTTTTGGCTTAAATGAGGAGCGTAACATTTGGAGATAGAAAAACACTATCGCTGCATACAACCTTATCCCATCTATTGAAAATTGCATAAAATTTTTGTCTTCAAGTCTCTTTAGACCTTATTCGGCTTTCAGCGCAGTCTATGTCCTTTGGAGTAGCAGCCCAAAGAGCCTTATGGTTAAGATCTTGTTTTGCAGATACAGCCTCTAAAAAATTCTCTCTGCAAGATGACATATGAAGGGAGTTTGGAAAAGCTCCTGATGATACTATATCTACATTTTCTTCCCCAATCTAAAAGATTTTGAGACAATACCAAGAAACAAGACTCCAATGTCTCTTCTAGATGAGGAGATGAGCCAAGATCTTTTAGATATAGAAGGGATAAGGAACTTCTACCTGGCTTTCAAGACAAAGCTTCCTCAGATCTAAAGCTAAGCTCCCGAGATCCCCTAAACCCTCCATCATCAAAGCTCAATGACTGTCACTCAGTCCATCCTCCCGTCGGAGCAAGGCTTTTCTCTTTTCGGGAGATTTGGGCGAAGGAACATTCTTGGGTTCAAACAACAAAAGAGAAAAAGGAACTAAGGGCAAAACCAAATAAGGAATGCAAGGTAGAGGGAGATAACCAGACTGTGGGGGTAGGAGTGCCCGCACTGTGTAGGAATAAGAACATTCAGAAACTAGAGGGCTAAACCTCCAAATCCCACAGGTCTGGGCAGTGCAATACGCAATACAAAAACATCATTAAAAAGCAATTTTTATTCGCCACCATGCCAAATTGAATGGGTTAAAATGACATACAAATTAAAACCAAGCAGCGCTGCTAGGAAAGGAAGGGACTTGGGGCAGCTGGGAAACTGACAATATGTCTTGCCGCATGTCAGATTTCAAAATGAAATATAAAAAAATCTGTTTGCTCTTTTGAGAAATGGATTTCAATGCAGAATTCTGCTGGAGCAGCACTATTAACTGATGCATTTTGGGGAAAAAAAAAAACATTTTCCCATGACAGTTTCCCTTTAAGTGCAAGGACTGAGAAATGGTTTTAAGCTGCGTAATGTTGAACAGAACAATGTTTTCCCTGTGTGTCACATACTCTATACAATACATCAGACAGTTTCTGGACAATTTCATATGGACCTTTATAATTTGGTTGAAGTTTAGGGCACGTACCTCTTTGCCTGGTTGAATCTCGTACCTATTCTTTCTCTTCTGGCTGAAATACCTTACTCTTTCTGTTTCCCAGTAGCTTTGGACTGGAGATATTATCCCGTATTTCTGATACCTGAAATTCATTTACATAGTTGGGCTGGTAAGTTTTTCACCTAATACCCACCTCTAACAAGGTCTACAGACAAACGCCTCCCTTCCAAACATTCCCCCAACCTTGCGAGTCTACGTCTGACGCCTGTTACACAAGGAGGTGAATTCAGCTTTTAAGCAACACGTCTGCTCAGGGGCCCAACGGACATCTCCTGACACTCTGGTTATTGTATAATTATTATCATATATCATCTGAGGGACCATTATCTGGGAGCCCACCATCCACCTTCCGTTTATTCACCTGTCGGAGGAATAGGTTGTTCCCAAAACGTATCATCACCTGACCTTGTGTCTGAACCTTGTGTCTGAACTTGGACTTGTCTACTGCCTCTTCCAACCACTGTCTTTGTTTTCTGCCTGCGCCGTCTAATAGCCATTCTAATAAGATTCCACCACGGCCACGTTACGGCTTGTAGTTCCTCTCCCAGAACATATTTATCCTGTTTAGAGATGATACTGAATAATACAGTGGATTTCCTGAGCACAAATGGATCAGCCCCATGGGTATTCGATCAGGGACTTTTCCAGTCTTTCTTTATCCATAAAACCCAATACTATATCATGTAAAATTGCTAAACCTTCCCTCTTTTTAATGCTGTTTTTGTTTTCTTCTCTAGAAATAATACCTTATTCCATCATATTATCCCTGACACAGAAATGCCTCTCTACCTCTCCAGGCACAGAACTAATGATCTCTGCACCAGCCGCAAATCCTTCTCCCCAATGACAAAGGGTTGTTATGTGGCTTGGCTATGAGTCGACATATGGAGCTCGCAGCAAGAACCTGTCACTTTAATCGTGCCCCCTCCCCTCATGGATCTCACTGTTTCTGCACAGACTGGGAGTCTCCTTTAAATTCCAATGGAGTGTCTGCTCCTTCCTCCAATCCCAGCTTAGTCCCAGGGAAAGGCTCATCTCTTATTGGCTGGGATAAGCAACCAGCATGAACCCCCCACTTAGTGTAGCAGAAGCCAGGCTGCAGATTTAAAGGGCAATGGGCTTTCAGCAGGTTTGTTCGATCAGTGGGTCTTCAGGTGTCTGGACAGGATGAGTGGAGGAGTCTATGGGGGAGGTAAAGACTTGCTCACCCTCCATCCAATCCCCAACATGCCCCCCTACCCCTTTAAATCTAATTGCCTTCGGCACGTATGTATATAGGATTTCATCTGATTACCTGGCATCAACCCCTCCCAATCTGATTTACCCACCCCTATCAGCCCTCTCTATCCCCCTACTACCCCCAATCTGATATACTCACCCCTATCAGCCCTCTCTATCTCCCTACTACCCCCAATCTGATATACCCACCCCTATCAGCCCTCTCTATCCCCCGACTACCCCCAATCTGATATATATGTATATTAATGTCTCTCTCAATGTTTATTACTATCTGGCCCAGATGAGGTGGGGGCGCTGGTGTTTGACATCGGTTCATTCTCAGTGAGAGCCGGTTATGCCGGAGAAGATTGCCCCAAGGTTGGTGTTTGTCTCATGCATGTTCTTTAGAGAAATTTCTTCCTATCATTTTACTGATGTGGCCCTCAGTGGGGTAACTAGATATTACTGGGCCCCACAGCACCTTATTTTTCAGCCCCCCAAAATGTCTAGAAATTGACTTGTTTTACCAATATCTATTGAAATTATATTTGAATTAGGGCTTCATGGGGTCCAATACCTCCTGGGGCCCCACAGGGTCTTATTCATCTGTAGTTACACCCCCTGGTGACCGATTTGCACCAAAAGGAAAGATTTTTAGCAAAATTGGGGGGGGGGCAGAAAGTTGTAAAATCCTGAGGGAGGGACATTATGTAGAATAGACAGGAGAGGTCAATATCTTCTATTCAAGGAACATCTCTAGAACCTTCTCATTGTTATTTGCAGCTTGTCTACTCCTTTATTACCCCCTATGTTCTCTATCTCACCCCCACTCAGGCCGACTTCCCCACCACTCTTGGGGTTCACTCTCCCGAGGATCCACTTCCCTCTGAGCTGGAGAAGGAACACAAGCTGAGCCGGGTCTACTACATCGATACTACCAGCTTACACGTGCCCCGGGCACACACTGAGGTCACCTCCCCTCTCAAGAATGGCATGAGTGAGACTGCACCCGTGGGGCCAACTTGGTGCCACCCTGTATCTATGTTCTGTGTCAGCTTTATGCCCATCCTTCACCCAACTGTCACCCATTGTGGTGCCTCATTAGGAAAATCTCATTTCATTGGCCAGAATGATCCCGTGTGCCATGTCTTTGCTTGGCATCATAGCTATACTTGGCATCAGCACTTCAGGAGACCACAAAGTGAGACTTTCTGTCTCTTGTGCCCAACTTGCCAGTTCATCCATGAACATCTCACCCAGCAAAGGAGTGACCTGCACAGTGCCAGCCCATGCCCGTCTGGAGCCTGCTCTAAACTCAGGGTCTTGTGACTGTGCCTGGCAGTGCCACGCAGATTTCTATTGATTCAGACTCCATTTCATTAATGTCAAGCATGTGCCCTCTGTGCCCATCAAGCTGTCATCTTGTGCCACCACCCCTACATTCATTGCATGACACAAGCCTGATGCCCCCTCAGGGATTATATGTGCCCAACCAGGCTGTGACCAGTTTACCCGCTGTGTCAGTGATGCCAAGTGATGCCCCCAGGAAAAAGTGTCCCAGTCGCACATCAACTTTACTGTATCATCAGTCATCTCACCATCTGTGCCCAGGATCTCTTGCAGTGCCCTGCTGTGTGCCCCTTACCCGCTCCTCTGTGCCCACCTCTGTGTATCTCTTGGCAGTTGAAGACTGGGAGGCATTCCAAGCAATTCTGGATCATACGTACAACAAGCACCTGAAATCTGACCCAGCCCTGCACCCTGTCCTGATGTCTGAGGCACCAGTGAGTGTACCCCAATGTGGGCGGGGCTGGGCACACAGTGCTTTGACAACTGTATCAGGGGGTGGGACTCTCCTTCTGTCTGTGTCACTGTATCACCCTGCAGGGGGAGGGACTCTCCTTCTGTCTGTGTCACTGTATCACCCTGCAGGGGGAGGGACTCTCCTTCTGTCTGTGTCACTGTATCACCCTGCAGGGGGAGGGACTACAGAGAGTGATGATGGATGCTCAGATGTGTATATAGAGGAATGAGAGGAAAGGGTAGAAAAGGAAAGTGACTGTTATTTCTATATTCCCCATTCAGTGGAATGCGAGAGCCAAGAGGGAGAAGGTGACGGAGTTAATGTTTGAACATTACAATATCCCGGCGTTGTTCTTGTGTAAAACTGCGGTGCTGACAGCGTATCCTTTATATGAGACCAACATTATACGTCACTTGTACTCTCTTTATTCCTCTTTATTCCTCTTTATTCTCTTTATTCCTCTTTATTCTCTTTATTCCTCTTTATTTCTCTTTATTCTCTTTATTCCTCTTTATTCCTCTTTATTTCTCTTTATTTCTCATTATTCCTCTTTATTCCTCTTTATTCCTCTTTATTTCTCTTTATTCCTCTTTATTCCTCTTTATTCTCTTTATTCCTCTTTATTCCTCTTTATTCCTCTTTATTCCTCTTTATTTCTCTTTATTCCTCTTTATTCCTCTTTATTCCTCATTATTCCTCTTTATTCCTCTTTATTCCTCATTATTCCTCTTTACCTCTTTATTCCTCTTTATTCCTCTTTATTCCTCTTTATTTCTCTTTATTTCTCTTTATTCCTCTTTATTCCTCTTTATTCCTCTTTATTCTCTTTATTCCTCTTTACCTCTTTACCTCTTTATTCCTCTTTATTCCTCTTTATTTCTCTTTATTCCTCATTATTCCTCTTTATTCCTCTTTATTCCTCTTTATTCCTCTTTATTTCTCTTTATTCCTCTTTATTCCTCTTTATTCCTCATTATTCCTCATAACATGTATGTAGAATAACACGTATGTAGAATAACATGTATGAAGAATAACATGTATGTAGAATAACATGTATGTAGAATAACAAGTATGAAGAATAACATGTATGTAGAATAACATGTATGTAGAATAACAAGTATGAAGAATAACACGTATGGAGAATAACACGTATGAAGAATAACATGTATGAAGAATAACACGTATAAAGAATAACACGTATGAAGAATAACAAGTATGAAGAATAACATGTATGTAGAATAACACGTATGAAGAATAACATGTATGTAGAATAACACGTATGAAGAATAACATGTATGTAGAATGAACCACTTCCTTAACCAGATTTCCTATAGATTTGCTAATGGTCGCTCCACAGGATTAGTGTTGGACAGTGGAGCAACTCACACCACCGCTATCCCAGTGCATGATGGGTATGTTCTGCAACAAGGTGAGTAACACTTACCTTCCAATAGTTCCTTCTTTCTTTTAGCTCTGCATCAGGGCACTTACCTCTTCCCTCCAGGAATCATCATGTAAAGACTTCTATTCCCCAATCATCATTGCCCCCCATGGAGGGAAGCAAGTCCTATTCACCCCCAGATCAGCCACTCCTTGACCCCTCTGCACTCTTATGGGTGGGCTGTGTATTGGGGATTAGGGGCAAGTAGTGCAGAGGGAATTAAGGGGTATGGCTGTGTATTGGGATTGGGGGAAGGATGTGCATAGGGAATTCGGGGGGCTGTGCAATGAAGATGAGGGGGTGAGACTGCATTGGGGTGAGGGGGTGAAGTTGTGCATTGGTGAATGGGGGGCAAGTCAAAGTAACATTGCACATGGGTGGGCTAATACTTATGGGACATGGGCTAACAAACTAATCCTGACTTGTATAGATTTGCCCCACTGGACTTCCATAATAAACACCTCACAGATGTGCAACAAGCTCAAGTACTGGGGTGCCAAGTGATTCTCCACGGTCTGCTGCACCCCCAGCACCCCAACTTTTTGTTTGTAATAGTGGTGCCGAGAAATATATTTTCTTCTATTTGCAGGAATAGTAAAGTCCCCCCTGGCTGGAGACTTCATCACTATGCAGTGCAGGGAGTTGTTCCAGGAGATGGGAGTTGAAATTATCCCCCCCTATATGATCACTTCTAAGGTAAAACCTGTGGGACCCTACACGGTCAGCCTGAAATGGGGAAATGTTCTGTAGGTTTGGGGGTACAGCAGAATGCTCTGCGGGTTTGAGGGAGTGCAGGAATATTCTTTATATTGATTTGTTCTTCAGCTTCTAATGTTACTTTGGCTGAAGAACAAACAAGTCCTGCAATTGGTCACATCTCCAGTCTCAATACAACTGACAATCTGTGGCACAATTTGGAAATTGAGGGGCACAAGTGTCATCTGACCAGGGGCAATGGGCTGAACCCCCAGAGCAGGTCAGTTATTAAAGGAAAAGTAAATGTTTTTCTTTCTGTAAATTTGCTCTAAACAGCCCCCCAGATTAATGTACCTTAGTCCCTGCTGCAAGTCTGCTCTGGTTTCTGTGTTATCAGCAGCTTGTTTCCCTTCTTCCTGGTGCAGAGTGAAGCCCCGCCCCTTAGTTTACTGAGCAGTCCATTTGCTGCTGTTCCACAATAGAGAGGAAGAGGGAGCCAGTGTTTCATTAGTAAGCTAGTTTCCCCAAGCAAAAGCTGCTACACACACTGCTCTCTGCTATGTCATAGTATGCAAATGATCTCCTGGACTAGTCCAAGAGATAAGGTCAGCTCAGAAAGCTAAGGGGCTGGGCTTCACTCTGCACCAGGAAGAAGGGGAAACAAGCTGCTGATAACACAGAAACCAGAGCAGACTTGCAGCAGGGACTAAGGTACATTAATTTGAGGGGCTGTTTAGATCAAATTTACAGATAGAAAAAAAAAACGTTTACTTGTTCTTTAAGGAGAGAGTTGGCCGAGGGACTGAGTATATTTCATGGGCTGAAACAGCATGAACCCCGGGTTATCACTAAGAATATCTCCCCATCTTCCACAGGAACCTGTGAGGGAAGGTTCCCCCCCAAACTGGAGGAGAAAAGATAAACTACCAACTGTGACAAAATCCTGGCAGAACTACATGTGCAATGTGAGTGTGAGCCCAGAGGGTGAATGTTGGGCAGGGACATTGGGAGCCACGGAAAATGATGGGGTAGGAGATTCCAGAGTCTCCATCCTACAGGGAGCACCAATTAGTTCTACTTCATAGTATTTCTGCTGAATAAGAGCCAACGCCATCAATAGCAACCCAGAAGCCTTGGGACTAATCATGGAGGAAAATAATAGCACGGGTATCTCCTAATAAACAGCAGAGAAGGAAAATCTCAGACTGAGGGAGAACAGGAGAATCTCAGGCTGAAGGAGAAGATAAGGTGAATTTCAAGATGAGAGAACAGAGGAGAATGTCAGGCTAAGGGAGCAGAGAAGGAGAATCCCAGGCTGAAGGAGCAGAGAATGTCAGACTGAAGGAGTAGGAGAGAATGAGTATGAGGGAGCAGAG
>CM044436.1:123398945-123409026 GCA_024363595.1 Xenopus borealis
TACAGACTATGAGCAAACTTAGGGACTGTTCCTGCTGAATTGTGCTTAGTACAGGGTATGGGTATACCAGCTTTAGGTGCTGGAGATGTAGCATGACGAGGCCAGAGAGGGAAATGAGGGGAAGGATTTGTTGGCTCCATGTGTCCCCTCCCCTCAGTAAAATCCATGTGTTACTGGTTCTGAGGCCTGGAATTCCGCACATTCTTTGGTTTTATCCAGACCTCTCATTAAATGGATTTCTATGGGGAAGCACCAGGAAGAGGGGAGAGTGGGGGGCACATGGAGTGCAGAGGGGCTCAGATAAAGGGGTGGCAGATGTGTTATTGGAAGTTGGGCCCCAGAGCAGAACCACATTGTGGGGACAGAATCCTTGTTTCAGATGGGCTATAAGGAATGTTAGGGCCACAGCAGCTCTATTTAAAGCCCACAAAGTACCTCTCACAGGGTTATTTATGGAGTCTCATTTGCAATGGATTTCACTTCTAAGTAACCGGTTAATCCAATGCATTGAGTTGCAGCACAGTTGGTACATCTGGATTGCCCCTATGGCTAGTAGTTGCCTCTAATGATCTGTCCGTTTCTGCACTTGGAGGCACGAATGCTAGTGGATGCTGGGAGTTGTAGTTTGATATATAGAGCAGCTCTTGGATTAGCCAAATGTATGTTTAATAATTTAATCAGGATAATTTCCCATCCTGCCTGGAGCTCTTTCCCTGCTCTCAGCACTTCATTCCCCCATACAAGGGCCCCTTTAATGGGCAGAAAAGGGGTACAGTGGAGGGACCCCCATCCCTCTACAATAAACCTATAGTATAACTGTGCACCTTCCCGAGGGTTGTCTGTCTCCAGCTAATTATCCATGAAAGTCAACTAAACTCACACAAAGTGTCATATAACAAACAGATCCCAGCCCCTTCTTCTCTTAGTTCTCATGATATTAGCACTTTTACTCACATAGAAGCATAAACCTGCATTAAAGCCATGTATAAAGGGCCGGGGTAAAACCTAAGGTCCGATTCCCTATAATAAATCACTATATTAACTACAACATATTTCTACCTTTTCACAGACCAGTGTTTCTTTGCGGCGGAGACATCACAGGGGATTCTGGGTTCATCGCCAGTGAGGGATTTCCAAATTATTACCCCCCTAACACAAAATGTGTATGGAAAATCACAGTAAGTGGGGAGGATTTTTTAGGGACGTACCAGGGCGGAAGAGGAGAATGTGGAATTAGGGCTCTGAAAGAAGCACAAGGAGATGCAGCTAGAGAGAAACACAAAATGTATTTCTGATGGGGAGAAATTCTAAAGAGAAGGATGTATGAAAAGGCAATTCTGACCCACACATAAATGAGTAGGTGGGATAGAAAGGGAGATGGTAGAGAGAAATACAAAAGAAAAGGGAGATTGGGAAGTAGGAGGTCTAGAAAAGAGATGGGTTATGGGAAAGAGTGGGAAAAGATGAAGGAGGAACTTTGTTAAGAATATGATTATGTGAGAAAGAGAAGATGGAAGAATAACTCTGGAGAGAAGAATCATTGGGATGGGACCGGATATGGTGGAGGAATAATTCTGAAGGGAAAAAGTGTGTGAAGAGAGGTGGTTGAGCTGGACAGAAGAAGGAAGATGATTTCTGAAGAGAAGTGGGAAAGTTGGAGAGAAGATGGACACATTCTGGAGAGAAACGTGTGGGTGAGTGGGACAGAGGGGGAGAAGGAGAGAAGTGTGTGTTACAGAGGGATCAATTCTGGTGAGAAGACAACAGGACAAATATAGACAAAATGGAAGAATTCTGGAGAAAGTGGGACAGAAGAAGAAAAGATGGGATGTGAATTTTGGAAAGAAGAGTGGTGGCGTGTTCTACAAAAGAAAGAAGATACATTTTGGAAAGCGGATAAGTGGGACAGCTGGCTATAAGGTGGAAGATTTCCAGTGGGAAAATTGTTGGGTCCATGGGACAGAGAGGGAAAAGATGAAAGAGAGATGGGTAAAAAATGGAGGAGAATATGAAAAGAAAAGTCTGGAGTGAAGAGAGGAGTATTTCAGACAGAAAGGGAAAATATGGAATAGCAAATCTGGAGAGAAGAGAGGTGAGTGAGATAGAGTGGGATGTACAAAATAGGGGGTATGTGGAAGCACTCTAAAGGCAAAGTTATAGTGTATTTAAGTATAATGGAAGTGCTAGTTTTAATGCACATTCCCTGTGCCCCTGTCTCCAAAGTAAGTTTGCAAAACAGGGGTTTTTAGTTACAAAGTTATGATCATAAAGTTGAAAAGAGATAGAGTGGGAGATGATGATGAGAGAGGTGGCTGTTTGGCACAGAAGGTGAGAATATAGAAGAATTCTGGAGAAATGATGCTCTTGTCTCTCCAATCTCTAACGAGGTAATGAGTCCCATTTCTGCTCCAGGTTCCAGATGGGCATGTGGTGATGCTCACGTTCAGACTGCTGGACATGGAGGCAGATCCCAGTTGCCGCTATGACTACCTAAACATATACAATGGGCACAGTGAGACTGGTCAGAGGTTGGCCCGTGTCTGTGGAACGTTTCGCCCAGGAGCTCTTCTCTCTACCGGCCCACAAATGATGTTGGAGATGGTAACAGATGATGGGACGGGAGGTCGAGGATTCTTGGCTTGGTACACTGCTGGTTCCACCCAAACCACTGGTAAGGGACACAGCGATTATTAAATGTCCCCCATCAGGGGGACAGACAGAAGGACCCTTTGTTTTTGCTGTGCAGGGGTCATTATTGGTAAGAGTATTTTCTTGCTTTAGAGAGCCAGATCTGTGGGGGGAAGCTTGAGAAGCCCCAGGGAAGCATAAACACACCTAACTGGCCAGAAAATAACTACCCAAGTGGGATCAGCTGCTCCTGGCATATTGTGGCCCCAAAGGAAAAGGTAAGACAATGCTTTTATCCCATCAGAGGGAGGGGCCTAAATCCCATCATTTACTGGTAGCCCGGTTTAACTCAAAAAGTCTCATCTGTTTCTCCTTTAAACTGTTTGCCCGGACTCTTCTTTTTGCTCTCAGGTGGTGGAATTATCCTTTGGGAAGTTTGATGTTGAAGGGGACAGTTATTGCCGCTATGACTACCTGGCTGTGTTTAACGGGGGAGAAAGTGACAACACCCTGCTAATCGGCAAATTCTGTGGTGATTCTCCACCAAAGTGAGTCCAATAAAACACAAAAGTCTGATTGGGGCTATGGTTCATGGGAATTTGAGAGAGGATGCAGGGATTCCCCATATGAAGCACAGGCTGTGGCCAGTATAAGTTATGACTTTGCCAAATTTCCAGACCAGTTGAGAGATGACCACATCAATGGCCTGATCAGTTATCGTAGCCAAACAGGCTTTTCAATGCTGCCTAATAAATACCTGGCTCAGTGTACTCTTTATTCATTTGTGACATCATTTTGTCATACTTCCAGTCTTGCCTCTCATGTTTGGAAGACAAAGAACTAACTCCCAGATTTCGTTTTTTTAGAACTATTTACTCTGATGGCAATGAAATGCTGGTCCAGTTTGTGTCTGATCTCAGCATGACGGCTGATGGATTTGCAGCAAACTACAGGATGATGGATGCCTCAGAGGTGCCAAAGACCACACCAACATCCACCAGTGATGCAGAAAAAAAGTCACCTATGGATACCAAGCTCAGTATCAAACCCACAGTCAAGCCCATCCTCAAAACCACAGCCAAGCCCACCTTGAAAGAAAATCCCACTAAAGAGGCCAAAACCAAACCAACCAAGAGTCCAGGTACTTGGATATAGTTCTGTTTAGTTTACTCTAGTCAGTATAACTTTAGGAAATAGTAACACAACAAGATAACTGTCCCAGCTCATAGACTTTCAACCACTTCAGAAATATTTAATCACCACCGGATGTCAGAATACTTCCCAGTTGTTCCTCAAAGCGGTGGAGCTTATGATACGTAGGACATAAGTAGATATTGCCTTTGTTTTTCATTCTGTGACAATTCAGCTCCGTAAATAAAAAAAAGCTTATCTAGTTGGAGAATAAGTGGGTGATTGAAGCGGCTGGAGTCAATCAGAACCAAGTTCTGCAGAACATTAGACTTGGTTCTGTGAGGGAAAAGTTTTCTCTTACAGTGATATCTATGCACTAAGTGGGGTACAAGGATTGATGGTGCCATTGTTCTGTTTTATTCTCAATCTATGAAATGACTGAATTGTTACAGGTTCCTCATCGACTGTTAAGTGCCCTCAAAAGTGCAGGAAAACAGGAACCCTCGGGAGTCACTACTGCGCCAATCAGTTTGGTAAGTAGTGGTGTTAAAAGCACAGGCTGATGTTGAGGGGGGGGGCTGGGCTTGTTTAATTACCATATAAAATTATTTATTATGGCTCATATCTTGCTACTGTAGTGGTGACAGGGACCGTGAACTCTCTGACACAAGGAGATTCAGATAAGTCACTCTTGGCAACGGTCACCATCATCAAATCCTTCAAGGTTGAGGGACTGAGCATCCAAGAATCAGGGAAGACCATGAGCATCAACGTTATCAATGAGTGTCCCAAGTGTCCAATCCTGAAGACAGGTAATGTATAATGGCACAAAGTAGCTACACGCTGATAGTGACCTTCCTGTTCTGTAGAGCAATGCCGAGTATCTATACACCAATTTCAATCCTGCCTTCTTTGTGTCCCAGGTTCCAGTTACCTGTTCATGGGAGAGGTCAATGCTGAGGGACAGGGCAGGATCGTTCCTGAGAGTTTTGTCATTGCCTACAAAGCTGCTCAACATCAAATCCTAACAGCCATCTCCAAGAAACCCTGCTAAGGACCTTGCGTTGGGTCAAGACAGTCCTGTATGGGTTCCTTATAACCTACAAAATCCTGGTGCTGGGCTTACATAGCCTCCCCGGCAACAAGCTGCTATAATGGAAACTAGGTTTTCCTACATTAATGCCTTTCATATTGCTCACTGCCTAATTAGGTTCTACAACCCCCACCCCAAACACTGTCTCCACAACTCTCCCATTTTCTTTCTGTTCTTCTTCTTTCCTCTCTGCCTCATGTCTTGGTTTCACCCTTTACTTCATTTTCAGCTTGTACTTCTGCTCAACTTCTTCTTACTCCTTTCTTCCAAACATTTTCATCCTTCCTGCCCCCAGTTCTCCTCTTTCTTTATTCCCTCTGACTTTTGCCCTCGTCTATCCATCAGCCCTTCCATTGATAAGAACAATAAAAAGCTTAGAATGGTGCTGATGTGTCTGAATGTTTCATTCTTCCCTGGGAAGTAGTTCTGTGCATGATGGCAGAATGGGTGCAGTGGGGGCCCATGTGGTACCATAGACCTGCAGTTCCATAATTTATCTCCTCCTCTATCTTGTTGTCTATGTTGGACTGCAGCAAATCCTCTGTTTGAATGACATGGCTGGACAGAAACCACATTCATATGGGTATCGGTTAAGTTCTAGTAAAGGAAGGTGTCATTCGATGGGGCTCAGTACTGAATATAAATGATGGTATAATCTAGAATTTACCGGCCACCTCAGTTATACAGGGGTGCACTGGGACCCAGGGACAATGAGCACAGAATCTGTTCTTTCCCATTATACAAGTTATATAAGGGGTGATGAAGTGGAAAGAGAGACTTAGATTGAATCTGGTTGCAGCCAGGGGTTGTTGTGACCCAACACCGAGGAAACAGCTCGGCCCACTCACAGCTGTGCCTAGAGGTTCTGAAATGGGAACAGGAAATCTGAAACAGGGATGGGGGTAACTTTAGTTTACTTCTCCTTCAAATGTAATCAGTGCAGCCTTCTGAATTGATTATCTAGGAATGCCTGCAGTCTGGGTCTCAACCTGCACACTCCACTGAGACCGACTTATGTACAGTTGTAAATGATCTCCAGACTGATAAGAAGATGTGACATTACTCTATTCTCCTGGACTTATCTTCTACTTTTCATATGGTTGCCCATTCTGTTAACAGGTATCCGGGATTAAGCTGCATCTTGGTTCTATTCCTACCTTTCTGACCGCTCCTCCTCAAATCATCTCCCCCTGTTGATCTTAATGTGGGGGTGTCTCAGGGTTCTATGCTTGGTCCTCTGTTCTCCTTGTACGCTCTCTCTTTAGGAGACTTTAAATCTACATTTGGCCTTATACATCACGTGTATGCTGATGACATCCAGATATATTAGACACCCACTCACTAACCACTGACGTTCAAGCCCAGATATCAGACTGCTTAGTAACTATCTCTTCCTGGATGAACCAACACCATCTCAAGCTCAGCTTGGTCAAGACTAAGCTCATGGTCTTTCCACCCAAACCGAGCCTTCTCTTCGTTTCACCATTACTATTGATGGCATGACCATTAACCCGGTTAACTCAACACACTTCTTGGGGGTGATGTTTGACCAGTCCCTCTCCTTCTCTAATCACATTAATAATATTGCCAAAACGTGTCGCTTCTTCCTCCGCAATATAGCCAAGATACGCTTTCATAAACAACAGCCAAAACACTAATCCATGCCCTTATCTTATCCCATTTAGACTATTGCAATCTCCTCCTAACTGGTCTTGACACACATCTCTCTCTCTCTCTCTCTCTTGCAATTAGGGATGCACTGAATCCAGGATTTGGCCTTTTTCAACAGGATTCGGCCGAATCCTTATGTCTGGCTGAACCGAATCCTAATTTGCATATGCAAATTAGTACCAGGGAAGGAAATCACGTGACTTTTGGCACAAAACAAGGAAGTAAAAAATGGTTTCCCCTTCCCACCCATAATTTGCATAGGCAAATTATGGTTGGATTCGGTATTCGGAATCTTTAGCGAAGGATTCTGGGGTTCGGCCAAATCCAAAATAGTGGATTTGGTGCATCCCAACTTGCAATCAACCTTAAACTCTGCTACCAGGATCCTTCTGCTCTCTCCTAAAAGGGAACCTGATAAACCCCAACTAAAATCCTTAGGGGTAGATTCATCAAAGAGTGAAGTTCCGCCACTAGAGGGAAATTCCGCAGCTCTCAATTCATTTCTATGGGATTTTGAAAGGCCTATTTATCAAAGGGTGAAATGTCACTTCACCCATTGATAAATACGCCTTGCAAAATCCCATAGAAATGAATTGAGAGCTGCGGAATTTCCCTCTAGTGGCGGAACTTCACTCTTTGATGAATCTCCCCCTACGTGTGGCTGCCTGCTAAGCAAAGGGTAGCATATAGTCCTTCTGCTAACATTCATATTCTTGGTCATCTTCTCCGCTCTTCTCAGAGCCACCTTCTCTTCACACCATCCTCCTCTTGTCTCAAACCCTATTATCTTGCTTCTCCTTACCTCTGGAATTCCATCCCTGAATTCCTCCATGACAAATCCCCTCTCAATCTCTAGGAGTCTAAATTTTGGAGCATTAGAAGCTTAGCCTAATCCTGTGCCTAATGACTATACCTTACCATGTGCACTTTTTCATCTCCAATTTGTGCCTGTATGTTAGTCTCCCATCCACTTAGACTGTAAGCTCTACGGGGCAGGGACCTCCTTCCCACTGTGTCTCTTACCACATAGCACTTAAAGGCAGGCCTGGATTTGTGGAAAGGCCATCAAGGCCCCAGCCTAGGGTGCCATGATTCTACAGGGTGGCATTCTGCCCAGCCGCACCCACATTGGTTCAGAAACACTGGGGATACACAGGAGAACCAAACCTGTAAGGAAAAAAAACCCTCCGCCGGACAAATGCCCCTAATATTTTACTTACCCCTCCTGCAGATTCTTGCCACGGGAGTTTACGGCCGCCATCTTCTTGGTTCGGTCTTCATTGTAAGTAGAGCGGCATTGTTGGCGCATGTGCAGTTGGAGGAGATTTCCATAGCTGAACCACTGCCTGTGAACTGAAAGTCACTACATTTTGTGATTTTTGTAGCATGAGCAGTGGTTCAGGTCCGGAAATCTCCTCCAACAGCACATGCGCCAACAATGCCGGTGTAGTTATGAGGAAAAACTTGTGCCCCTGTACCTTTATCTCTTGTACTTTGTGTAAAAGCTCCTCACAAATGACCCTATACAGACACCTCCCTGGTTACCAGTTGCTCTGGTAGAAACAGGCAGCAGGGAAAGCTGAGCGTTACTTGTGAGGCCACTCTACCATACCTCCCCACTGTTCCTTTTTTGGAGGGACAGTCCCTCTTTTGAGAGCTCAACCCGCTGTCCCTCATTTGTACTGGAAAGTCCCTCTTTTCTTTGCACTGAACAGCCAGAAAAAGAAACAAAGATTTTAACTTAATTGGCTTTTGGCAGAGAGCCCAGGACAGCTAATAGGTGCAAATAAGATACTTTGTAACACTTTTGAGATAAGAAAATAAGTAATTGTAACAGTTTAGATAAGGAGAATTATTTTCAAACTTTCATAACCTGTCAAATTTAGTAAAATAAACATGGTAATGAGGGGGTGTGGCCACAAAAATGGGCGTGGTCACAAAAATGTAAATGTAAAATACATTTTTGTCCCTCTTTTTACTTACAAAATGTTGGGAGGTATGACTGGGAGCCAAACTTGCCCAACACGCAACAATCTTCCTCACACAACTAAACCCTTACTAAACAAGGCCCAAATCATCCACTTGCACCGCCTCACACCGCCCAGCACAGCTTTCCCGCCAACACCAAACACCTCCTCAAACACACGCCCCGCTGCATTATGGGCATGACCCACTCACACTTGCCTGACAAAGCATTCCGGAAGTCGCTAGTTGTAACGCTAGCCAATCCGAATACAAAGTAGATCAGTTGCCCAGGAACGACAAAGAAAAAGTCACGCCCATCAGAAAAAAACTTGTTAGCTCCGCTGCGCAACCAATCCGAGCAGGGCTAGGTGTGACGTCACAGAAGCAGGGCCTGCTAATGGCGGAAGCGGCAGGCAAAGCGTTCCGGTGACGTCCCGTTTTATTAGGAAAGCGGGGGAGACGCGCCCTCTCCTGGTGACGCTCCGCTAACTGCGCGTTTCTTTAGCGCTCGCCAGTGGATTCCCGGGCGGCACGTGATTATTGGTGCAGTACAAAGGTTACCAGTTACTGCCGGAGGGTTTGGCTTGGGGAACTTACTCGCTGTTCATTGGCCCGAGTTTCTCTCTTTGTACAAAGTGACCAATTGCACGGCAGCATCTCATGATCACATGGCCAGGGAGGAGGGCTCAGTCTATAATGGGACTAAAACAACAGTTTTTATAGGAATTCAGCTTTGGGCCAATAATAGGCACCGCCAGTTGTGACTGCATAGAGTCCAGCTGACATCTAATATCCTTATACTATACAGGGGGGTTCACGAGACATCACTATGCGCCAATGCTAAAGGTGTATATATATATATATATTTGTAATACACAAAAGCCATGAATAGCTTGTAAATTAAAAAAATGGTGATTAGTGATGTCATCAGTTATAAACAGTGAGTAGTGATGTCATTTTGGTCACATGACTCAATAAAACCTGTGTAATAAATAAAGTAGCCCTTGGAAAATATGAGGATATCAGAAGCAAACGCAGAGATGTGTGACCTAGGGTTGCCTCCTGTACGGTTTTGACCCGGACAGCCCGGTATTCTAAAGGGCTGCCCGGTAGGGTTGCCACCTTTCCCTGTGGCTCAAGCCGGACAGGGGGGTGGTCCCATGACGTCACGGGGCTGTCCCGTGACGTCAATGGGCGGTCCCGTGACGTCAGTGGGCCGATCGCTGCGTCAATCAAGCTAATCCCGCCCGGTTTTCCTTATATGGAAAACCGGGCAGGAAGCATTGAACCGGGCAGCCCTTCAAAATACCGGGCTGTCCGGTTCAAAACCGGACAGGTGGCAACCCTACTGCCCGGGTCAATGCTTTCTGCCCGGTTGGGATTAGCTTGATTGATGCCACGATCGGCCAATCGGCGATCGCGTCATCATAGCTCCGCTCTGTGACCGCCCACCGACGGTACAGGCCCGCCCCCCTGTCTGGCTTCAGCCACAGGGAAAGGTGGCAACCCTAGTGTGACCTGTATAAAAGCACTCGGCCTCATACTTTTATATGGTCACACCCCTCAGTGACTTCTAATATCCTTATCATTTAC
>CM044436.1:123427861-123441737 GCA_024363595.1 Xenopus borealis
GAACAATCAGTAGTTTAGAGATATCCCTCAGCCCATTCAATCAGAACAATCAGTAGTTTACCAACTCTCAGAGCATTTATTACCTGTCACAACTCACAGCCCTTTGGGATGTATACCACCCAGCAGCCCAAATCTTACCCGCTAGGCCCTGGGTGCACAGCAGCTGCCTTAGTCGGGCCACTTCTTCCTTCAGCTCACGGATCAGCCTGGCATTGGGATCTTCATTGATCACAGCGTTGCACTTAATCTGCTTGGCACGGTCTGCATATCTGCAGCAACCAGACCCCAGAGTTGCACAGAAACAAAAAGATTAATAAAGAACAGTGGCCATTGTTATCTGCACTTGTTGTTCTAGAACCAATGAGAAAAAGGTTTTGACACACATGTATTTAAAGGGCACCTATTGTCAAAAACAGTTACCCCCAACCAAATGTGCCGGCTGATAGAGCCCACCTTCCGGTTGGGGGTACCGGTGTTTTTTTTAAAAAAAAAAAAATGCCCCTCGCCATCGCTAGCGAGCTCCCGGTGCGAGCCACCATGACAGTCTCGGCACATGCGCAATTGCGCGCGTGTGACGTCAGGCGCATTAAGAAAAGCGGCCTCAACACTGACCGTTTTTCTTAATGCGAATGTGCCTGACGTCACGCACGCAAACGCACATGTGCCGAGACTGTCATGGCGGCTGGCACCGAGAGCTCCCTCTTTTGTTTTTCAAAAGAGCAAGCTGTTTTTTTTTACATTTCATTTTGAAATCTGATATGGGGCTAAACATTTTGTCAGTTTCCCAGCTGCCCCCAGTCATGTGACTTGTGCTGTGATAAACTTCAGACACTCTTTACTGCTGTACTGCAAGTTGGAGTGATATCACCCCCAGCAGCCAATCAACAGAACAATGGGAAACCAGATATAAGAATAGCACTCAATAGTAAAAATCCAGGTCCCGCTGGGACTCCTTAGTTTCATAGAGTAGGAGAAACAACAGCCTGCCAGAAAGCAGTTCCATCCTAAGTTTAGTGACAGATTCCTGGAGATTTAGTTGCCTGGTGACTAATCGCCTCTTCTTCTGGGCAACGGTGTCCCCTGCCTTCCGTGCCATACCACCGGCTTGAATGAAAAGTCGCCAGTGTTATGGCACTCGAGGCACTTCGTTTTCTGAAGTCGCCCAAAGTTTCCTCGCGGGGCGACTTTGGAAAACAAAGCGCTGCTGTGTCCCCCGACCAGGCAAAATACCTAAGATGCACCTATATTACAACTAAAAGAAAAAATGCTTGGTTCAGGAGTGAGATTTTACCTTGTAGAGTGAATTATTTGCAGTGTAAACAGCGTCATTTAGAAATAAAAACTACATCAAAAAAAATCATGACAGTGAAACTGCACTTCAGAATTTTCACTTTAAAACATACATTTTTAGTTAATATAAAGTGGAGTGAAAGGGGCCCCAATCAACCAAATCAAGGCTCTTTCAGAACGCTGGATAACGTCTAAAGACAAACACAGACATGTTCCTGGCTTTGCTCACAAACAACATACAGTTAATGTACTGAGTGCAAGTCCTTCCAACCTGAAGGGAATGAACAGGTGAGGGAAGTTAGGAGAGATCAAAAGGTGTGAGGGGCAGGATCTGCGGACAGGAGGAATGTGGTACAAGACCAGGCAGAAATAGCTGCAGGGAGTACAAGAAAGAATGCATAAACGAGGAGGTGACAGCATGGAAGAATGGCTGGTAGCAAAGGCATGGGGTGCTAGAGTGTGTAAAGAAATGGGGCAGGTGTAAGGAATGCACTGCCAAGACTGTGGGCACTGAGGGCCTCAGCTGCTCTTAGCCTGTGTATTGATGCAGAGTAAGAGAAGCACATCTGCTCTGTGCAATTGATTTGAATATGATTAACCTGTGCGCCTAACTGATGACATGTGTATGTCCCTACCTGAGTGTGCTCAGTGTCTCCTCGTAGTTGATATCAGCAGGGCTGAGAGCTGCAATCATGGCTGTGCGAGAGTTTCCCCCTGTCATACAAAGGAACACGTTAACATACACACACAGATAACCATTGTCCTCACTTGGACGTGTTTCCTGAAACCCACCTAAATTTTCTTTCAGCAGCCAGGTTAGGGCAGAATCACGATACGGGATAAAATCAGATTTTTTCTTCTTGTTTTGCTGGAAATAAAATTGGACAGTTAAGAGAAGAAAAAATATGGCTGCAGTTTGCCTTCTCCCTACCACCCCGAATCCCCTAGAGGCACAAAGAATACTTACATTAAGAATGCTAAGGGGCAGTCCATTGAGAGAATAATGGCAGCATTAGAGAGAGAAACAGAAGAACTTGAGTTTGTGCTTATTTGCAAAGGAAGGGTAACCGAATATATCAAGGGACACTGTCCTGTGTCTGACACCACAAATATTAGATTATGCCTTGCATAAAAGTGTTGATGTTATCAAGCATAAACCCCAGACAGGCTTTGTTAGCTTCTGTCATATTGGAGATTTAGAATTTATCTTTTTGCCGCTCTTTAGGCTACAACTTGTGTGTACATGTAACTGAGCCAGCCATATGAAAGCAGACTCGCACAATTACATGGGGATTGTATCATAGAGCTTTTTGTTTATATCAGCGTGTGCTGCAAATGATATATCAGAAAAACCCAATACCATTTAAAGGACCGGTAGCATTAAAAAATGAAATTGTTTTAAAGTAATAAAAATATAATGCAGTGTTACCCTGCACTAGTAAACCTGCTGTGTTTGCTTCAGAAACACTACTAGTGTTTATTTAAATATGTTGCTGTGTAGCCATGGGGGCAGCCATTCAAAGGAGAAAGGGCAGCCATTCAAAGGAGAAAGGGCTTAGGTTACACAGCAGATAAGTTCTGTAGAACATAATGTTATCTGTTATTCACTATTAATCCTGTGCCATTAGGCTTTTTTTTCAATTTCCACCATTGCTACTCAGCAGCTTGTTTATATATATATATATATATATATATATATATATATATATATATAATAGCAATTCTGAAGCAAACAAATCCGTTTTACCAGCGCAGGGCAACACATCATCTTTTCATTACTTTAAAACACTTTAATTTGTTGGTGTTACTCTTCCTTTGAATCACACTATATCCATATGGTATGTGACTACATGACTGTCCATATTTGATTGCAGAAGATACCCATGAAGGAGGAGGCAAGAACAATTCAACAATATTCCATGAGCTCACCATCTCAGCCAAAGCAGAAATGACTTTCCCAAGTGTGGTTAGAGACTTGTTTATGTTTGCTCCTTCCTGTGCAGGAGAGAAGGAGAGGGATTTGGTTTAGGGAGCAAACATCCATCACAGATTTCTACCTAGCAGGGTGAAGGTAAAAGTAGAACCCCTTTCCCACTCATGTCTGAGAAATCACTCGCCTTCAGCCTGGTTCCTTTGGCTCCTGTAGAATCTGCTCTCTCACTCCCAGCCAGATCCACTAAGCTGATTTTACTGACCTTGGAAATATAAACATTGACAAAAATGAGACACGTCCTGATGCCACAAACACAAGGGTGCATTCAATTCTTTCCTACATCAGTACTGCAAGCTGTAATAGCTGTGTCTTTAATCTGCTACTAGCCATACAAGATGTAACACAGGAGATATTAGTCTCCAGCGTGAGATATAGCCAAAGTCACGTTTGCCTTCTAGCCTGTAATAAATGTACAAACCTGTAATTTGCAGATACCAGGATCAGAGAAACACTGAATTTCAGTTGTGCCGCAGAATCCATGGGTCCATGTGTAATGGGCTAAATTTTGCTCACCTTCTCAGTGTCCAAGTTAGTCAAGTCGTCGTGACGCTTCTGCGTGAAAACAATGGTAAAGACTGCATGCGAGCGGCTGCTGGTCTCATTCATGTTAGTAGCAGCCACCGTCCTGGAAGAAATGAAAGTGAGAATATTGTCATGTGTAATAAACTAGTGACAGTGGTGTTAACATTTGCTAGTTAGATCCCCAGAAATAATGACTTTTTACAATTACTTTCTATTTGTGACCACTTTTATAATATTGAAGTGTAAAGTGTCATTTTTCCAACATCTAAAGCAGCTCTTGGACGCGGGGGTCACAGACTTCTAATTTGATACATTAAGTTTATACATTTCTTATCTTGGTCCCTGCAGAGCAGAATCCAGGAGTTTAGTTACAGGCAGCTGTTGGAATTGATACAATAGTTGCTAATACTCCAGAGATGCTGCTGAGAAATGTATCAACTAAATGTTGCAAAATTGTATCAGTTTAGAGTCTGAATTACTGAGCTGCCAGATTCAAACACCAGAGACAGGGACATTAAACTTTGAACTTGGATTTTTGAAAAAAGTGTTTGGTGAACAACCTCTTTAAAGGGATTTTTAAGTATAAAAATAAAAACTGGGTAAATAGTATGTGCAAAATAATATAATTAGTCAAAAATATAATGTAAAGGCTGGAGTGAGTGGATGTCTAACATAACAGAACACTACTTCCTGCTTTTCATCTCTCTTGATTGCCACTGATTGGTTACCAGGCAATAACCAGAGACTTGAGGGGGCCACATGGATCATAATTGTTTGCTTTTGAATGTGAGCTGAATGCTGAGAATCAATTGCAAACTCACTGAACAGTTATGTCCCATGTGGCCCCCCTTATAGTCACTGACTAACTCACAGTTATGTCCCATGTGGCCCCCCTTATAGTCACTGACTTACTCAGAGTTAGAGAGCTGAAAAGCAGGAAGTAGTGTTCTGTTCTGTTACACATTCACTCACTCCAGCCTTTATACATTACATTTTTATCTAACTATGTTAGAAACATTATTATTTTGTACAACCTATTTACCCAGTTTTTATTTTTACCCTGAACTGTTCCTTTATGCGGTGGCCTTTTTCCCTTACCTGGCTTTATTCCCACAGTCCATTAAATCAGCTATGTCATGGTAGGAAGTGACAGCTAGTTTAGACAGGTCCTCCACATAAGGTCCCATGATAGGGTGTTCCCGCACACGTAGGTTTCCTTTACTCTTAGGGTTCAGCAGGTCACGCACTCTCTCACAGTAGATTTCCATGTAACTGACCTGCGCAGACCACAAATGTAAACCATATTCCGTGGGAAGGGGAGGAGCAGAGGTGTGGGAAGAAATTTAGGGAATTGGGGTAAATTCACATTTCTCACCTCCACGGAATAGGACAACTCTGGGCTATTGTTTGCAGATACTCTGGCAAATAAATCTTCACATAACTGGTAAAGAGAGAAGCAAGGTATTAGTTCCAAGCAAAAGTCCATGGGTTCACTCCCTGAGCCAGGAGAGCAACCTGTAGTTATGCTTATAGCCAGATACAATCTTCAGCCCACACCCAGGGAAAAGGTAAATGCAATGAAGAAGGATTGTCTAGGAATCTAGTGGTATGTCACTGCTTTATTCCAACCCCATTTAGACAATCCTTTGCTTTATTCACAATTGGTCAGTACCTGTGGGATGATCCCATGCTGCTCAGCTTCAGGTTTGCCCATCATAGTGTAGGATTTCCCAGCTCCGGTCTGCCCATAGGCGAATATACAAACATTATATCCTTCAAACGCATGCAGCAGCATCTCCTCCCCAATATCCTTGTACACCTGGCACTGGGAGGCAAAGTTTGGGTCTTCTGCCTGAGGTTGGAGTGAAGAATGGAGGCAAATTACCATCAGTTTAATCAGCTGGGCAAGGGAAACAAACCCTAAATCCCTAGTGGTGCTTTCCACGAGGAACATTTGGATGGGGATTATTAGTGGGAGCACAGATATCCCAGAAACTAAGGGGTCTTCTACATTAGTGTTATATTTTGTAAAGGTCATTTTCACTTCTATATCAGTGCATTAAAATTAACATCTGCGGTGAAGGTTTGGGTATTAGAGATTAGTTATAAAAGGAGTACGATATCCACATGTTTAATGGAGTTCCTTTTGTGCATTCTACAGGACGGAACAAACCCCACGCTTCTTTTTGGGTACGGTTACATTAAATGCGCAGTCCGGTGCCCATAGCAGTAAGCTTAGTGTCAAGCTATTATGTCCACCGTGCATGTGCAAACTCACCGTAGTGTGTGACCAGTAAGAATAATCAAAACTAAAGTTCTTGGCAGAGTCTTTGGGCTGCTTGGGGTTGGAAATACCTAGAAAACAAAAACATAGACTTGTTACTCAAATAGACTGGAGCTGGAGTCCATTTCTAGCAAACCCTCCCTCCCTTCCAAGCTGGAGTCCATTGCTAGCAAACCCCATCTCAGTTCCAAGCTGGAGTCCATTGCTAGCACCCCCCTCTCCCTTCCAAGATGGAGTCCATTTCTAGCAAACCCCCTCTCCCTTCCAAGATGGAGTCCATTGCTAGCAAACCCCCTCTCCCTTCCAAGTTGGACATATCAAGTTCTTGAAGCATTTGCTGAATATGCAATATTCAAGGGGTGCTCTCACCAGTGCCCAAAACCCAGTGCCCTCCAGAGAAAATAATAAAGGCCACTTACAGGTGGTATTTCCCTGCATCTGGATGACACACTTTGCATCACGTCCAATTTCACGGGAGTTGAAGGGCCGCACACGGACTGCCACCTTCACGGATGCTCCCGCCATCTTGACTCGACTTCAACTTTTGATGCGAGACGGAGCCGAAAACTAGAAAGAAGAGGCAAAGAAACAGCTAAGAAAATCATTCTGCCCCTATTAGATGTTCCACAGTCGGGATTTGTAAAGGAGCCCTGATATACAGTTATCCTCAGGATCAAAGAAAGAAGCAAAAATATGTCCGATTCGTACAACTTTCATACAGTGTGGATCGACATTTTTGTTAGCATGGGGATTAGTCATTTAGTTGATGGGACAGGATAGATATCAGTCGGCGGATAATTCTGACAATTTCAGTGGGTGTCACTTCTATTTGTAGGACATAACTTTCATACAATTGCTGTCATGGCAAGAACGTTGTCTGATTTGTTCTTTTGCTTCTTTATTTGATCTGAATGGTTAGTGGCAAGTTGTAGAACTGAGACATGAAATCATTCGTTGGTAATAAGGCTAAAATCTGCACATCTATGGCCGACTAGCATTAGAGACCCCTGTGCATCAGGAATATGAATCAAGTCTGGATTTCCAGGATTCGTTCTGTGGATTACATAGAGTGATGCAGGTCAGGATTTATAATGGAGCCCTGATTTCCAGACCACCACCAGACAGCTATAAACTGATAATTCCCTTTAGACTAGAAGCAAATGTTCTGTTGACCCCCGAATGCAGAATAAGAACTCTATCCCCGATGCCCTTGTTTTGGCTACCTGGCCAAACGAGAAGTTTAAAGCCATAGGTCTCTCACTTGCTTTGCCCTCAACAATCTGCACTACATCATCCTATCCAGACCTTTGTAAAAGGATATCCTTATGGATTTCTTTTATTATACACCATATTGATGCTAGATTGTAAACCTTGTGGACAAGGCCCTCCAAGTGTCAGCTTGAATGAATGTCAGTTGTTGGAGCTCTAGGAATAAATTTAGATTAATAATTAAGATGGCCGCCCTACATTTCATTAGTGCTGTGTCTAGGAGTGCACCACAAATATGTCTGTACGACACACCCTTCCCCATCCTTCCCCCGGCATTACAGTTCCTCACACAATTCAGGGTCTGCTGCCATTCTCGCCCCAATATGCAAAAATTCCAAGAATGTTCTGGCTGCTTCAAAATCCTGAAATGAGAACCCCCCTCCTCCCCTTTGATGACTGGTCTGTGCTGAACATGTAGAGCCCTCACTTGTAAGTCTGGCACCTCCCGTGTGTCCCAGCCCCTCTCTTCCCCCTCTGAGCTATATATACCCCAGTGTCCATCAGCAGTCTGTGTGTCAGGACCAGCTGGGCATGCAAGCCATACGGACACTTGCTTCATGAGGCAGAGAATGAGAGGCACGTGGGAAGGAAGTATTTATGTGCAGGATACAATGTAGTGCCTAATATAGTTTTGTTTGCTAGTTACCAGTGATATACAGATAGCTAGAATCTCAGCTGCCATAAAGCAGGGCAGGACTGCTGCTTCCTATAATGGGGATCAGATCTGTGCAGCCACTGGGACAGAATGCTCTGTTATACAGATAGCTAGAATCTCAGCTGCCATAAAGCAGGGCAGGACTGCTGCTTCCTATAATGGGGATCAGATCTGTGCAGCCACTGGGACAGAATGCTCTCTTATACAGATAGCTAGAATCTCAGCTGCCATAAAGCAGGGCAGGACTGCTGCTTCCTATAATGGGGATCAGATCTGTGCAGCCACTGGGACAGAAGGAGTTAGTGGTTTGGGTGAATGCTTGTTGTTGTTGGCTGGTCCTATGCCAAACATATAAATGTGGCAGAAATAATGGAAGTGGTTTAATGTAACAACAGAAACAACAATTGTGCCAAATCCCTGTCTGTGACGGGAGATGAAAGTGAAGCCACTGTCTGACAGCAATTCCATGTCAGGGACAGAACAAAAGCACTTGCTCTCCTGTCTTCTCCCAAACACTCGCTCCCTTATTCTGCCCACGGGTTTCCTATTATGCCAACATGAATCTCAGGCTGTGATCCCTGCACCCCAGCTGCACTATGTGTGAGCCCACAACACAGCAAGTTTCTTCTCCTGTGCTGCCCAATCACTGGCTAAATATAACCTGGACAACAAGTGCCCCTCTACTCACGTATTTAACCCTCCACATTCTTCTTGGGCCTTTCAGGCTCAGCCCAGTGTTCCAGGTAGTGTTAGAGGAACCATAACAAGCAATGAGTCACGGGTCCAAAATGCTGCAGGACGGATCAGCCGTGAGCTCAGCAGTGACACAGGCATAATAGGGTGAAAGGTCTCTCCCATTAAAGGGGAAGTTACTTGCAGTACAACCCTTCAATTGGTCTTCATTTTTTTTTATAGTGTTTTGTTTTCCTTCTTCATCTGACTGTTTCAAGCTTTAAAATTTGAATCACTTAACCCAGAAGGTGAGGCTACAGTTTTATTTCTATAGTCACATTAATAATGCAACTTGTAGTTTTATTATTCATGCAAAGGTATGTTTTGTAGTTAACCCAGAATATACATAGAGAGACAGGTATTCCCTGTACTAAGCACAATTCAGCAGGAACAGTCCCTAAGTTTGCTCATAGTCTGTACAGAGAGATCCCATAAAACTATGTCACATAGGTATTCCCTGTACTAAGCACAATTCAGCAGGAACAGTCCCTAAGTTTGCTCATAGTCTGTACAGAGAGATCCCATAAAACTATGTCACATAGGTATTCCCTGTACTAAGCACAATTCAGCAGGAACAGTCCCTAAGTTTGCTCATAGTCTGTACAGAGAGATCCCATAAAACTATGTCACATAGGTATTCCCTGTACTAAGCACAATTCAGCAGGAACAGTCCCTAAGTTTGCTCATAGTCTGTACAGAGAGATCCCATAAAACTATGTCACATAGGTATTCCCTGTACTAAGCACAATTCAGCAGGAACAGTCCCTAAGTTTGCTCATAGTCTGTACAGAGATATCCCATAAAACTATGTCACATAGGTATTCCCTGTACTAAGCACAATTCAGCAGGAACAGCCCCCTAACTATACTTTTTTTTAATACATATAAACAAAGAACAGGGGGAAAATATGTTTTTAATCCTTGTAAACTTAAGTCATGTGATATTAAAGGGGTTGTTCACCCTCCAAACATTTATTTTCAGTTCAGTTGATTTCAGATTGTTTTCCATAAACAAAGACTTTCTTTCAGTTGCTTTCCATCTTTTAGTTTTTACCATTTTCCCAAAAGTGAAGTGTAAAGTTTAATGTCGGTGGCTCTAGTGCAGGGGTGTCCAACCTGCGGCCCAGGATGGCTATGAATGCGGCCCAGCTTGAAAGACTTGGCTCCCGAGGAAACGTCATGTTGTGCAGGATATAGGAATAGGCAGGAGGGGGGACTGTGCATTTTCTTTACTTTTTGTGGCCCTAGACCAGTGATTTTCAACCTTGTGCCTCCAGCTGTTAAGGAACTACAAGTCCCACAATGCATTTGCCTGACTGTGGCTGTCAGACTCCTTCATTGCATTGTGGGACTTGTAGTTCCTTAACAGCTGGAGGCACAAGGTTGAAAATCACTGCCCTAGACAACTTTTCCAGTGTCCAACCAAAAGGTTGGACACCCCTGGCTCTAGTGTTTCAGTCTGGCAGCTCAGTGATCCATTATCATCTGAACTGTTACAATTTGTTACATTTAATGGATACATTAATTGCTACATTTACTTGTTACAATTGCTCCATTTCTCAGTAGGATCTATGCTGGGGAATATATGTGCAACTATTTTATCAATTCTAATGAATGAAGTGGCATATTAAAGAATCTGATCAAACAGTGTGCCGCCGCAGAGATCAGCTGACCAGAAACACTGCAGCTCTAACGGTTACAGGAAGGGTGGAAGAAAAAAACACTGTCTGTTAATTGGCTCATGTGACCTAACATGTACGGTTTGTTACATTTGTTTGTGTGCGCTGTGAATCATGTGATCCCAGGGGCTTGCCCTTGTTTTTTTAAATGGCAGTTTTCCATTACTAATTACCCAATGGCACATACTGCTAAAAATTACAATTTTATAAAAATGTTTTTTTACATGAAGCAGGGCTTTACATTTGAGCTGTTTTAGTCAATATATTTTTATAGAGACGGGTATAGTTTCTTTAATGGAACTCAGGGATTCTGCTCAGCAGGGTAAACACACAATCAATAAATGTATCAATTTAGAACAATTAAAGGGAAACTGTCATGGGAAAACATTTTTTTTTCTAATGCATCAGTTAATAGTGCTGCTCCAGTAGACTTCTGCACTGAAATCCATTTCTCAAAAGAGCAAACAGATTTTTTTATATTTCATTTTGAAATCTGACATGGGGCTAGACATATTGTCAGTTTCCCAGCTGACCCCAGTCATGTGACTTGTGCCAGCACTTTAGGAGGGAACTGCTTTCTGGCAGGCTGTTGTTTCTCCTACTCAATGTAACTGAATAGTACACAGTGGGACCTGGATTTTACTATTGAGTGTTGTTCTTATATCTACCAGGCAGCTATTATCTTGTGTTAGGGAGCTGTTATCTGGTTACCTTCCCATAGTTCTGTTGTTAGGCTGCTGGGGGGGGGGGGGGGGGGGGGAAGGGAGGGGGTGATATCATTCAAACTTGCAGTACAGCAGTAAAGAGTGATTGAAGTTTATCAGAGCACAAGTCACATGACTTGGGGCAGCTGGGAAATTGACAATATGACTAGCCCCATGGCAGATTTCAAAATGAAATATAAAAAAAATCTGTTTGCTCTTTTGAGAAATGGATTTCAATGCAGAATTCTTCTGGAACAGCACTATTAACTGATGCATTTTGAAATAATTTTTTTTCCCATGACAGGATCCCTTTAAAGCTTTAAAGGGTCGGCAACCCCCAGAGCTGCTTTAGAAGGTGAAATTTTTAATTTTACACAAATAGAAGAAGGGAATCTGGTGAACTGTCTGAAATCAACTGAACTGAACAAAAGTGAATTAATCCAAATAAGAATCGTGCTGAAGAAGGGTGGAGCAAGAGGATCTAATAAAAGATGTTTAGAGCCAGATGAACTGGTTGAGCTCTGTAATATGGGTATAGTAATTTACAGTCTACACCCTAGAGACACAGAACAGCCAGATCCATCCTCTCAGACAGGAACAAAGTCTTCCTTGGGAGAAATCACAAAGATCGGCCCTTTTTACTCCCAAGGTGCACAAATAAGAAAGCTATACACTTGTGCTCATAAGTTAGGATTTCTTAACCATTTCTCAGAGAATATGAATGATAAGACAAAAACGTTTCTTTCACTCATGGTTAGTGATTGGCTGAAGCCATTTATTGTCACACAACTGTGTTTAAATCATAATCACTACACAAACGACCCTGATCAAAAGTTTCTGAATACCGTGTGTTGTCCCCTTTAACATCAATGACTTCTACTTGCCATAACTTTGCTACAATTGCTGTCACAGACAGAACATAGTCTGATTTGTACTTTTACTACTTTATTTCATCCCAATGGTTAGTGGCAGGTCAGAAAATTCATGTGCAATCTTTCATTGGATACAAGTCTAAAATCTCTACATCTATGGCCAGAGTTTGTCTGACATGACCTATTCTTCATTAAAGGGATCCTGTCATGGGAAAAAATATTTATTTTCAAAACACATCAGTTAATAGTGCTGTTCCAGAAGAATTCTGCACTGAAATGCATTTCTCAAAAGAGCAAACAGATGTTTTTATATTACATTTTGAAATCTGACATGGGGCTAGACATATTGTCAATTTCCCAGCTGCCCCTGGTCATGTGACTTGTGCTCTGATAAACTTCAGTCACTCTTTACTGCTGTACTGCAAGTTGGAGTGATATCACCCCCTCCCTTTCCCCCCCAGCAGCCTAACAACAGAACAATGGGAAGGTAACCAGATAACAGCTCCCTAACACAAGATAACAGCTGCCTGGTAGATTTAAAGGAACAGTAACACCAAAAAATTTGAGTGTTTTAAAGTAAAGAAAATATCATGTAGTGTTGCCCTGCAGTGTTAAAACTGATCTGTTTGCTTCATAAACACTACTTATACAGTTCATTTAAACAAGCTGTATAGCCCCATGTCAGATTTCAAAATGAAATATAAAAAAATCTGTTTGCTCTTTTGAGAAATGGATTTCAGTGCAGAATTCTTCTGGAACAGCACTATTAACTGATGTGTTTTGAAAAAAAAAACATTTCCCATGACAGGATCCCTTTAAGCCAACCAATTGCAGTCTCAAAAGCTTCAAGCACAAATGGTTATTTTTGGCAACATCCTTGAAGGAGAAATAAACCCCCCAATAATTAAAACCCCTACCCACTACCCTACATTGCCGCCCACCCGCTTCCACCAACACCCCCAGCATAGGTGATGACCCCTGAAAGTGCTCCTAATTCATTACTCGAGCAGCGTAAGCACAGTGGAGCTCATGGGCAACATCCTCCGGCTCTTCTGTATTCTTCACGGAAGTGGTGCATGCGCAGTGGGAGTAGTCTTGGTTCATAAAGTAACAAAAGAGGGCCAGAAGAAGACTGAATAGACCCCATAAGCTTACTCTGTGCTTACCCTGACCTACACGTGAGTAATTAATTAGGGGCACTTTTACCAGTAATCACATATGCAGGGGAAGCATGTAGGGTAGGGTAGTGTTTTTTTTTACTATTAGGGAGTTTGGTTCTCCTTTAAACCCTGTGCTGCCGACAGAAGATGTTTTGGGAACCTATGGAACTCTGCACAGACCAAAGACTCCATCTCTGGGGGAAGCCCCAACACTAAAAGACGGGTTTGTTCAGCATAAGAATATAGTGGACTTGCTCTAGTCCCTGTAAGTTATTTACAGTTGCACCGAATGTCCATTCAGTTCCTGGAAAATGGGGGGAGGGAGACAAGACAACAATACTCCCCCCCCCAGCCTGGTAAACAGAGATCTTGAAGACATCTATTTCTGTTTCTGCCCGACTTTAGTCATTAATACTGCACAACGTTTACTCCAACGTTTTAACCAGCTTAACCAATCAGGAAAATCAGTTTTTATCTGCCCAGGAAAATATTCTAATACCAAATGTACTCATTTCTCATGACAAAACCCCTGAACGACATGAATTTAAATAACAGGAATAAAAGGCACAGCACCCCCATCCTACTCAGAGTAATGTCCTCCTCTAGGGGGCTTGTGCCTAACACATATGGCCCCATAAATGGATCAAAATGCTATGGCTAAATTAAAGGGGTGGTTCACCTTCAAGTTAACTTTTAGTATATTGTAGAAGGGCCAAT
>CM044436.1:123477613-123493282 GCA_024363595.1 Xenopus borealis
AGATACTCAGTACTGTTATACAGAGAGAGGAGATCAGTGTCAGGAGAGATACTCAGTACTTTTTGTTGCTATGTACTGCAGAGCTCTCACTTCTGGTTTCCTCCCTGGCAGTGGCTGAGTGGCAGAAGACCTTTGAGGAGAAGTTGGCCCCACTGTTTGCAGTTCGGGAGACCCTTTCTGAAGAGGAAGCAATAAAGATGGGGAAGAAAGACCCAGAACAGGAGGTGGAGAAATTTGTGGCCGCAAACACCCAAGAACTGGGCAAAGAGAAATGGTTGTGCCCTCTCAGCGGCAAGAAATTTAAGGTCTGGAGATTTTTCAGTTACGGGACTACCTTGGTGCCTTGTATTTGGGTCTGGGCAGGGGTCATTGATAGATTTATGGAGCAATGAGCTTGAGGAAATCAGCTGGAGGTTCATTACTTCCTGCCCTCTCTTGGGCATTATGGGAAATTGAAGTCCCCATAAACTAATTGCCCTTGTGTAACCAGGGTCCGGAGTTTGTGCGCAAGCATATCTACAACAAACATGCGGAGAAGATTGAGGAGGTGAAGAAAGAGGTGCAGTTCTTCAACAACTACCTGATTGACAGTAAGCGCCCCGCACCCCCCGAGGTGAAACCATTACAGCCACCAGTTGGCGCCGCTGGGCAAGGTGAGTGTTAGCAAAGTGCAACATTCACTCCTTATCTGCAGCTTCTCTGTTTGACCATTTGTTTTCATTCTTCAGTTTTGGCTGCTGGGCTACTGTATCCTCCTCAGGGACCACAAGCCCTCTTACCTTATGGCCAGCCCCGGCCTCCAGTACTGGGTTATGGAGGTGAGTATCCATTAATAGGCCTCTTATAGTACTGGGGGAATTCTACTGAATATGACATTATGGAGACTTTAATGCGTCTGGGTGTGCGGGATTAATCCTGTCCTTGGGCTTTAGTTTGGGGCTTTCTGATGGTTAATTTTTGTTTCTTTCAACAGGTGCACCTCCGTTCCCTCCTAATCCCTACGGCGCTGGACGTGGAAATTACGATGCTTTTAGGGGTCAAGGGATGTACCCTGGAAAGCCACGCAACAGGTTTGTGTCTGTCTGTCTTCCTTCATTGTGTCTGTGTGTACTTGCCTTCATTCTCTTCTTCTTCTCTTCCCCACAGGATGATGAGGGGGGACCCACGCTCCATCATTGAATACAGAGACCTCGATGCGCCCGACGACGTAGATTTCTTTTAAACTCTGACTTTTAATTTCCTTCCGTGTTTGTTGCACTTTCCCTCTGCCAGTGCGATGGCGCTCTTCCCAACTACCCTTGGGTTGTTTACAACTGTCTCTCTCTCGCCTGATGATAAACTTGGTGATGTTGAACTTTTGTTTAATAAACAGATGAACTCACTGCTGTGAGGAGCTTTTTATCCTGATCTGAGATTTTTTTTCCAGTGTAGAACATGACCAGTGGTCTCTGGATAATCCAGTCCCACCCTGAGTAGTAATTAGAGAGAGCTTTTATAGGTATAGAGTCCCGCTCATTACCCACAAATCCTGCGGTACCCTGTAGTTTGCATGTAGAAGTTCCAGGTGTGGGTATAGAAGTGGGTCGATGGTTCTGCGGGTTGAGGGTCGGGCCACAGATCTTCTCCATAGCGATTTCCCCCCCCCCCCCCTGAACACGTCTACTTCTGATGATGTCACTTCCGGTTTACAATGACCGCACTTCTGATTCTTGATGGTCAGCGGGTTGCGGGTCCGTTGCGGAAAGGTATTTGCTGGTCGAGTCGGGTCGCAGGTCCAAGCGAGTAAGAATGAGGGTCACGGGTCCGGATTGGAGGTTGCGGGTACAGGTCCCAAAAAATGGAACAGCGCAGGACTCTAGCTTGTGATTTGATTGTATAACAACACAATGCTTTTAGGCACTTCCTTTTCATAATCATCATGTGGGGCTTATAGGCTACAATCTCATCATTCAACTCATAAGGTCCTGGGACAGTTGCCCGGAGCAACTCTTGAATTGGTTATTGGTTGTTTTTCGCATATTAAACTGGTGTGGCAGCCCCACACCTTCTATTTTGCATCTACAGACATCAAAGACAATATCGAGGCCAATGGCTGATCTCAGTGCTGTGATCCAGGTTATTGCATCTATATGATTATTGCATTGATGCTACAAGGAATTATTGGTCTAGGCGGAGACCTCATCCGAAATTATCCACCTTTAAATGAATGCCTTTAATTATGCACAAAGTTATTGATGATAAATAGGATTCCACCTTGTGTGCTGTATCTATATTAACAAGTGGCAAAGGTACTTCAGTAACAACAGGTTGGAACAACATTGAGGACATTGGTTACACACTATATAAACAGATCTTATAGACTTAGAAGAAAGATCTTGTGGGCTCAGGCCGACCTCCATGTAATCCCCCTGGTGGAAGACTCTTGGATAAAATTAGACTTGAGTCCCTTTCCAATCTGTGGCCCAAGGGTGCTGGCCAGAAGAGCTGACTTTGCAGTACTCCTCCCCCAATTAGTGGATCTGCTATCCACTGCCTTTACCTTACTGGGACCCTCTTCTTCAACTACTTTAGAATTATGATCTCCTTTGGGTTTGAAGCTCGGTATTGGGGCTGGGACTTACACAACATGCACTCCTGGAATGAACAGTCGTATGCTTTACCACATTATAGTAGGGTTGCGTCATTTCCTAGATTCAATTTAACAAAATACGAACCTTAAAAAATGCTTCCAGCACATGCACACTTGGAATGAAGCAGAGAACAATGAAGAAGAGACACGTGCTCCTTCGCATTATATTAGGGATGCTCTGAATCCAGGATTTTGTTCGGTATTTGGCCTACACAAACGCCTGATAAGCAGGGTGATTAGTTTCTTTTCTTAAGTAATAAAAGATTATAGTCTTCAGGTCTCTGGAACAGCTGGGAAATCTCTCACAGTAGGTAAAAACCTGGAAGTTCTAGGGCAGTGATCCCCAACCAGGAGCAGAATTTTCACCTTCACTATGGTTGGTGGCAAACGATATTAGAAACAATAACAGTTAAATGACCATCTCTCTAGAGTCAGTGACATTGTGAGCTTGTTTTTTTCAGTTTTAGATTTGAGAAAGGCACGACATCAAGTGAAATTGTTCAAGATGCAGTTCTACTTGATTGTTGCATGTTGGAAGACACAGTATACAGGAGGCCTCAGTCCCAGAAAGCTTACACTCTAATGAAGGTTCTTCTGGTCAACTGGCTTTAACATAATAATCCCATAAAATATGGAAACCACAGCCAAGTGGGAGCTGCAGGTGGTGAAGGCTCTTCATCTCCTGACACTGATCACTATCTTTAGGATTGTATGGGTTCTAGAAGCAATGGTTACTGGTACAGGTATGGGATCTGTTCTCTGGAAACTCATCATCCAGAAAGCTCTGAATTACCGAAATACCCTCTCCCATAGACTCCATTTTATACAAATAATCCATGTGAAAAATTATTCCCTTGTTCTGTGTAATAATAAAACAGTAGCTTGTACTTGACCCCAACTAAGATATAATTAATCCTTATTGGAAGCAAAACCAGCCTATGGGGTTTATTTAATATTTACATGATTTTCTAGTAGACTAACGATATCAAGATCCAAATAATGAAAAGATTCATTATCCAAAAAACAGTAGGATAACAGGTCCCATACTTGTATATAGTTTTTCAGATTATAAATCTGATCTACATGATTTTTAAACGACATTGAATGGAAAAAAGGAGAGCGTCAGACATTCTCCAGTAACAATGTCTATTTATTCTTCACCAGTTCTGGTCATGCCAACCAAATTTCAGCCATTTCAATTCCAAGATGTCAGAATGCCAGTTTCCTTGGATATTTCTTTCTATTCAAGTTCTGCTGCAGTTCCTGGTTCTGCAATGACTTTTTAACTTATCCCTCCAGTTCTGCTTTGCCCTCAGCTTGTTGCTTGTCAACACCCTTCCGTGAGTGGCTATTGCTTTTTTTTTGGGGTCACTCATTAATTCCCATATCTAAACAAGTAAAATATTGAGGAAAAAGTGCTTTGCCCACCAGTCAGTATGGGGTCCCAGGCTTTATTGATTTTCTTTTTTCCCTTTCCTGGTTGCAGAGATGTAACTACTGGGGGAGCACCGGGCAATATTGCTTCCGGACCTGTGGGACCCCTCTGGGGCCCAAATAAGTCACCTCATGTGTGCACCAAGGCCTGAAATTAAGCACAAACAAGCTGCACATTTTCTGCGGATGATGAGGATGAGGAGTCCAATTCTTGAACCAATTCTTACTGCTCCCCAACCACTGTCCAATTTGTATCATAATATATTAGGTAAGGATTCCGGTCTAAATTATTCTGTGCATTCCAGGTGAACCACGGTGTATAAGAGAGGGACCAACTCCCCTCGGTCACGGCCTGATGTGACATAATCTCTGCATATTGCTGCACATCTCTTGCCATTGATAATATATTAATATAAAATTAGATAAATATGCAATGCAGACATATACTTGCTTCAGGAGCAAAATCCTACATATAATTGTTAACAAGAAAACTTGTTTGTAAAAACGGGGGGTTGTCTCAATATCTGGCAAAACTAGAGCTCAAATCTCTAAATAAAGAGTTCCTGAACAAACAAAAACAGAGGTAGACATGGAATTCACTCTAACATAATTCACAAAATCCAAGGCATCCAAATTGGATGGTTTCCCATACAGTTATTACATGTTTTAACTACATCATCTTGAAAATGTTGCAAGGGAATATATCCAATAAAAATGCTCCCCTCTAACAGACCAAAAGCCCTTCTCACTTCAGATTTAAAAATACAACCCAAACTGATGGAAAATAGATTGGCCCCACTGTCCTACATTCATTAAGTCCAATCCAGTGGGAAACATATTGAGGCATCATGCTTGTGGCAACACTAATAGATACTCCCATATAATATAAATAGGAGCAGGAGGTCATGCTTCTGTCTGCTGATACTACAACTTTTGGGTATTACCTGTTTGGGTTCTTGATTTCTCACCAAAACCAAATCTTAAACTCCTAAGAGCAGGACAACAAGTAGTCCAGAAGATGGAAACTAGGAACTACAAGCAAATTATTTCTGTCCATTTCTTTTTTTAAAGCTCAAATGTGATCATTCAACAATAAGATGGATCAAAGTCAAGTAGGTGTGATGGTGGACACAGTCTTTACAAATATTCTAAGAGTTATTAGGCCTTTTCAACCGTGTCAATGTAGAAGAAGAAAGTGCCATCCACATAGCACATGTGTGAATGAACAAGAGTAATACAGTTATCAAAAGAGAAGAAAATAAAGTTGGTGGTTGTTTTTATGCATTTCAGAAAAACTGCATTCTATCTAAGTTCCATGAATGTTCTTTTGCTCAGTTGACCTTCACCTGTCTCCCCATCGCACAAGAGAAGGAGATAATCATAAGGAAACCAGGAGACTGGGGGCAAACCAACCATTGACATGTCCAAAAATAATACTTAATTTTAATATAGCCTTGTTGTTTCTTTTCTATCCCCTATATGAATAACAGCACTATGGGTGTTCAATTGACTAGTTGCCTTTTTAGGGCTTTATATCTTGACTCTTCAGGCTGTAAATAATGGGGTTAAGCAAAGGAATCACTACAGTGTATAACAAAGAGAGGACTTTGCTTATGGTCTGTGATTCTTTTCTGGGGGGGAACCACATAAATAGCAGTTATAGTCCCATAAAATATGGAGACCACAGCCAAGTGGGAGCTGCAGGTGGAGAAGGCTTTTTGTCTTTAGGATTGCATGGCCAATACACATATAAAATACAATGATCAGTATAAAAGGGCAAAAAAACTCAGGGATAGACTGCAAAAAGACATCTATTTTCACAAATAAAACATTTGAGCAGGAAAGTTCTAGAAGAGGATAAAGATCACAGAAGAAATGGAAGAAATGGTTAAAGGATCCGGGGGACCACGGAATCTCCCAGAAAAAGTGTTCCTGACCACGGGTCTCAGCAAAGCCGTATGAAAGACAGGATGAATTCTGTAAGTCACTGGTAGCTTGAGTTCGAAAGCCACATCATTAATGCGGCGAATAATAGGGAAAGGGCCCAAAAACCTCTGACCCAACTTCTAAGTGGGACATGGTAGCTTAATGTTACGAGTGGACAGCCACACAAGGTCACCAACTTGGAAATCAGGAACTACAGCCCTCCTACGATCCGCAAACTTCTTAAAATCATCCTGCGCCTGTGCCATTGCACGCTGAAGCCTCGGAACATTATCCAGGAAGAAAGACAGTCGATCTTGTACTGCAGGCACATAATCCTTCAATAAATTGGAGCACTGGGTTAATGCAATTCTCATCTGAAGCTTGTATTTCACATTTGTTCTTTCCCAAGACCATACCCAGAGTTCTGGCTTTATCACAAGACTCTCGTTTTCCATTGGTTCCTGCTTTTCTTCATGACTTCATGGATGTCTTTGATCAAAAGGGAGCTGACACATTACCTCCTCATCGGATTTATGATTGCCTTATAGACTTACTTCCGGGAGCTCCAATTCCTTTCGGGCGTATTTATCCCTTGTCAGAACCTGAGTTAGCGGTTCTAAAGGAATACATCGACGAGAATCTGAGGAAAGGTTTTATTCGCCCGTTTACTTCACCTGCAGGGGCAGGTATCTTTTTTGTGGAGAAAAAGGACCACACTCTGCGCCCTTGCATTGACTATAGACATTTGAATCAAATAACGGTGAAGAATCGTTATCCTTTACCTCTCATACCTGAATTATTTCAGAGCCTTCGCGGAGCCAAGTTCTTCACTAAATTAGATTTACGAGGTGCTTATAATTTAGTGAGAGTACGTCAGGAGATGGATGATACAAATTCGGCACCCAGTGCAGAGTAGCGGAGTCAGACGTAAGCCGGGTCATACACAGGAGTCAGCAGTAATGAGACAAGCCAGGGAGTATTCAGGAAACGTAGTCAGGAGCAAGCCGGGTCATACACAGGAATATCTCTTCAGAAAGGTATCAAGCAGTTCACAAACAAACGAAGCTCTGTGTCTGGTAAAGATCACTTTGCAAAGAACCTAGGCCTGAGCGTTCCTTAAGACGCCAGCGCATTTGCGTCAAAACGTGCGCGCGACAAAGTGCGCACGTGACAATTCGCACGCGCGGTATGGGAACTAGGCGCTAGTGTGGGGACTTCAGTGCGAATTAGCGCTGGACGCTGACAACTAGTTACTTACACTATTATATATATTCTGTCCAAGTTTTTTTTAACATAATTCATTCTGTAAGTAACTTTGCATAGAAGTGCGTCTGTTACATGGAGGTTATATATTTGTGAGATTGATTGTTAAAATTTACAGAATGGAGTTTGTAATATAATGGCATCCTTTTGTGCACTAACAATATTTTGTTCTCATTCTTTAATAGAAATGTCTTTTGTATATTTTTTATCTGTGTATATGGTCACAAATAGTTATATACCATGAGAGACATTCTGTGTATTAGGGATAGTTTTGTATACAGAATGTATTTGGGACAAATGGCACCCCATACACTTCCACCTCTGTGCGTGCCTTTTTATATACTCGCCCTCGTCTGACCCTTTCATGACATCGCAGCAGGGTGGGGCAGGTACGAGTATAATAAAGAGGGGTGCATGATGGGTTAAGGTTGGTCGCGGGTTGGGTTTTTCTTGACCTGTACGTCTCTAATCCAGAGATCTCCTGAATAACTGGAGGATCTAATTGCTCTTGCCATCAAGTTTGATATCCACCTTAGATAATACCAAGCAAGAGATTCCAGCCTATCTTGGCATCACAATTTCAAAGGCCTCTTCTTCAAAGCTCTCCTTCACAACCTCATTCCAATTTCTCAGAGGAGCCCAAGCAGATTGGAAGGGCACATATCTCTAAACTGTGGAGACATTCCACTGGGCTGTGTTTGTATGTGGTGGCAAGTCTCATTTTGCCAATAACTGCCCCTTGCATCAGGGAAACTCCGGCACCGAGGTATCTGGCTTCTAGAACTATCCTTGATTCAGGAGCTGTAGGGAATTCAATACACTCTGCCTTTGCCAAGTTGCTTGGTATTTCCCTTTAAAGCATGTCTTGTAATTGATGACAGACACCAGACATATAAAATAATCTCAGAAACAACAGAGGGAAATACCTTTAACTGTGCGGGGGGAGCGGAGGGTCTTCACAAAGAAAAACTATCCTTCCTCATCAATAAATGTCCCTTTCTACAGTGGTCTTAAGCTTAAAATTGGCTGGTCTTTTAATCAAATCTCATGTTGGAGTTTATACTGCCTAAAAGCTGCCTACCCATTATTTCTATTCATGAAATCAATCTATAATAATTCCCCCCTACTTTCAAGGACTTCTGTTTCCTTCTAGAAATCTGCTGGGACTCTACCATCATCTGTATGATTGTCCTTCTACCAGGAACCATGCCTGAGGGTGTACTCACCCTGTCTCCTTTAGAGACCAAAGAAATGAAGGAGAAAATCTTCAGTGCAGATTCATACGCCCAGCTCCTGCTTGAGCCATCTACTTTTTTTATGGAAATGAAGGATGGAGGTCTTTATCCTTGCATTGATTACAGGGGTTTTAATAAAATCACTTTAAAGAACCATTATCCTTTATCCCTCATCTCTGAACTGTTTGACCATTTGAAAGGAGTTAGTATTTTCAGAAAACTTGACGCTGGGCTACAACCTAATTCAGATTTGTGAGGGTGAATGAAAATCCAGAACTACTATATCATTGATAGATGAAGCTATTAATAGGCATTGTGTTTTTTAGCCCAATGCAACTAGTCCCATGGGTATTTCACTGAAGGCTGAAGGCCAAGCCTTTAGACAGAGGACTATTTCAGTTATTGATGGTCAAGTTCAGGATCAATGTAACAAGACTCATGTAACCATAACCCTAAACCTAACCTTTACTAGTTACTAGGGATAACATTCAGGAATATACATATATATATATATATATATATATATATATATATATATATATATATATATATATATATATATATATATATAAAATAGAATGTTTCACTTAAATTACATGTACTACCAGGCAAGCAGCATTCTTTAGAATCCAAACATTCCATCTGCAGTAGGTTTACCACAGGTAATTATGTATTTTTGGAAAGAAAACATTCAAAATGGCTAAATATATCTTTTGCTCCGAACTACCCGGCTGATACTGTATGGTTATTTTTCACAAAAAAAATTAAAAATTTAAATCAGTTTTTATTTTTTCTCCCACCAGTCATTAGGTACCAAGATATAGCATCCTAAATATGAACACTATGGGTATTATCCATTAAAATCTGAACATTCCTCACTATTTTCTTAAAAACACTTCGCCCAAGCTCTGTTCACATTTTTACAGTATTTATCAATAAATTTACTAGAAAAAATCTGATGCGGGAAATGACTTGATAAAGTCATTAAAAAATCTTTATATATGATTTTTTTGTGTTTGATGACCAAAATCTCAGATTTTTTTTGGATTATCATCTGAAAACCATGAATTACTCAGATTATTGTAACAGTTGCATGCCCAATAGGAATACATAAACCAATCTGCAAAAATTTCTGTAAAAAAAATTGCCTTCCGTGCATATTATGTTTAACACACCTCCAGAAAACCATATTCAGAAAAATCCAAAATGGCTAAATGTCTTTTTATTCCGAATGACCAAACTGTAAAATATTGCAATGTTTACCCTGGACTACTAGTTTAGAAGAAATTTTAAAAAGTTGTCTCTAGTTGCACTGCCTTTCTGATGTTTCATATAGTTTAAGTGACCTTTAATGAATTCCAAATGCACCTAAAAATGTTCCTCCAATTTTCTGCATGTGACTTTCATTTCCATCTACTAAAATAGCTCTCACAATGATCTCAGATAATCCTCATTACAATGCAAAATGGATGATATACAGGTATGTATATATTTACAGTATACCTTAAGTTAACTATACCTTAGTGTATAGTATAACAGGGGGCCAATTTACAAAAATTTGGATTGCAATTTTTTTTACAAATTGTATTTTTCTATAAAAATGCTTGGTTTAGAATTTTTCTAAAGCTCTAAAAATTTGAGATTTAAATGTGAAACTTATAAAACTTGTAAAAGCCACAAAAACGTCTAATACAAAAATGAGCCAAGTATAAATTGTTGACGTCCCATGTCATGATACAGGCCTGTAATAGCTAATAAAACAGGCCAAGGTATCATGAAGAAGATTGTCTTAGCTAAACTGGACACATAACAGGCCTCTCTTCACTAAGGTCTGGAGTCAGCCATGTGTAACAGGGTCACAACCTATTATGCCCTTCTCTAAGCCCTGGCTGATAAGAGCCATTCCATGCAAAGGGGGGGAAGCCCAAGGAGGGAGAACTTGAAGATCTCAGCAAGGCCTCTCACAGGTGAAGTGAAGGTTGCAAATAACACTCCCAAAAACATATTCATCCTCCCAGAACCCAGACCTGTTGTACCAACAGCATTAAAAACTGGTGATGGGTTCAAAGTAATATTGGGTTTCAGATGAGACCAAACATGACTAGGTTTAATATTCTGTTTATCAGATGTGAATATCAGGGCAGGGGCAGGTCACACAGTATTGATGTTTAGTCTCTATGGAATCCAGGAGAGAATTCATAACCAATGAATATAATATCATATCTCTCCTATGTTCCTATAGGGAGTTATGATCATTATATTCTTGGTCCAATTCTCGGTCCTTCTAGGCCACGCCCCCTTACATTCCTGAGGGAGGGTGCAGTTACCTGACAGCCACACCTAAAGTCACGTGCGTTTGGGAGTACCGTGTCCATGACAAATAGTGATGGTAGTAGTGGGCCAAGTATAGTCCCCATACCAGAACCAGTACTGAGGGGGGGCCAGGTGGTCAGTACGAAGGAGGGAAGGCTAACAGGGTCCATGACATCCCATAGGAGTCAATTGGAGCTGCACTGATCCTATTGGACTTTTTTTGTAACCATTCAGACTTTTAGAGGTTTTTTAGAGGGGTTGTACAAAAAAACGCTATTCAAATTTTTTTTAATTGTTCAGCATTTTTTTTCTGTTTGAACTTTTGAATTTTTAAAGAACTTTCATAGAGTTCATGGTTTTAGAGAAATAGAATTTAATAATGAATTCAAAACTATAATAAAACAAAAATATGACCGTCGGTATATGGGCCTCTCCCAGTATCGGCCAGTAAAAACAGAAATTGAAATTACGTGCTACATCTTAAGTGATATAAAAGAGAGGAATGCCCCTGTCCCGTAATGCTTACCATCTAAATTCCATACATGTTCTTTTGATCAATTGAACTTCCATTGTCTAAATAGCACAAGAGAAGAACATAACATAGGAAACCAGGAGAGTGGGGGCAAACCAAACATTTGCAAAAACAAATTGTCATGTCCCAAAAAAATAGTTAATATGCTGAAATGTGTTCTTTCCTGCACCATATTCTCTGTTCTTTACTCTCTCCATTTACTTTAGGCGCTGATCCAAAAACATTGTTGTTTTTAAACGTAATATTCCTCTATGCAGCGGAGAGACTGAAAAGGAGCGGCAGGAGAGAGACTCTCTAAAGGACTATTTTATTCCTAAATGTTGTTGTCCTACATACAATAAACCACAAGAGCACTACAAAGTTTGTAGCGCGTGTATAATAACTCCATATTTTAATAGGGGTACCTTTCCATGGATGATATACTACTCCCCCTTTCCCCCTTTCTGGCAATTGCAACAACAGTTACATCCAAGATATGGAAAGGTGGCCTTTTATTCTGTACCTTGTCTCGTCTTTTTAGTCCCCAAATCTGACCTCATTAACATTGAATCTATAGTTCTATTCTTCTTATAGGACACGATTGGCGGGTTTTTGAAACTTATCACATTGGGGAGACCTTCCTTTAAAATTTTCCAGTGTTTTTTTTTTTACAATATCAGAAACATTGTGGTTGATAAAGGGAATCCGATCTCCCCGTTGTTCATCACGGCCCAATGTCTTTCTTTCTACATCTGTTTCTTCTACCTCCTTACATTGTTCTTGTAAGAGGTTATTTGGATAACCCCGCTGCCTAAATTTGCATCTCATAAAATCTAACCAAAGTAATTGGTCATCCTTTACGATACACTTTACCCTGTTAAATTGGGATTTCGGGAGAGATTTTTTTTTGACCTGGAATGGATGAAAAGAGTCGAAATGTAGCAGTGTGTTTCTGTCAGTGGGTTTGACGTACAAATCCACCGACCCTCCACAACTGGATGCCTAAATATCAAGAAACAAAATACATTCCTGAGTGGACGACATGGTAAATGTTATACAGGGGAGTGAGGTGTTGATGTCTCCTACAAACTGTCCAAACTGCAAACACATTGATGCAGCAAAACCATTTATAGCAGTACTTTGCAAACCATTTGCCACATTGGATCCCATAGCGTTCCCCATATTTGCATGTAATATTGGGCTTTGACCCAAACATTCAGCAACGATTCAGACTGACATTGGTCTTTTATCAAGCTTTGAAACCAACTCATAGTAATGTGATTTTTAATGTATTCTAGTAGCTTATCCCTCATACCCCTTCCAAAATCATTCCTACCACCGACATCAGACTAACCAGTCTAAAGTTTACAGACTGAGAACGGGATCCCTTTTGAATAGTGGCACTACATTAACAATTCGCTAGTCTCTCAGCACCATCCCAGACCTCAATGAATCCTGAAAAATTAAGAAAAGCTAAGCTTGATTAGTACACTGGGATGAATCCCATCCGCTTCAGGCACTTTGTTTAGGTTTTATGTTCTAATTTTTTTTTTTAGTTTCCTCCTGAGTGACCCATGTATCAATAATTATTTTATTAGAATTAACAGATTTCTGGTTAAACTACAATAGCTATATGTCTATGAAGAGTCTCATTTATCCAGGTAATGATATACAGTATCTGGTAGAAATAAGTCAAAGGCAACTGGACATTTAGGGGCAGATTTACTGAGGGTCCAATTCAAGGATTAAAAACCCCTCGAATTTGACCATGGGAATAGTTGGGGAATGAAAATCCTTCAAATTCGAATTCAAAGGATTTTACCGCTATTCGATTGGTCGAAGTGGTCTACAAAAACATTCAAAAATTTTTATCTTTTTGAAATCCTTCATGTGAATTTGATAAATCTGCCTGCAACACCATTTGTCATACAATAACACTTTGACATCCTTACCCCAGCGGCTTCACAACAATTCCCACTTGCAGTCGAACATTGAAAGATTAACCTTAATTTACAAAGATAAGTTCAAACCACAGTGTAATGCTTTTGTCCTCCAAAACAGTGGCAAATAGGGTTCTCTCCTTCCCTCCAAAGACACTTCAACAGAATTCCCAAAGGAATATTGCCAACCGTACCTCAAAAATATATAAGGGGAGACAAAAAAACAAAAAACGAAATATAGTGTAGTAATTAAAAAAAAAAAAATTTGCACCCAGTGTGTAAATTCTTTTTAACACTTATCAGTGTGCTTTTCAGTGTTTCATTGGAAATTTGTTCACTAAAAAAAACGGGTAAATTTCCACCACCATCAAACCAGTGTGCAGGTGTATTATGTAAATAACAAGTGCTGTTTAAAAGATATACCCACACAATCTCGGGTTTTGTTTCTGAGTGTACACACAAACGTTTTGAATGATTTGCAGCGTTTAGTTATATTCCCAGAATCCTCCGTCAGACCTTCCGATCTAAATGGGTTGCAATAAGAGCGGCATGTGCGGGAAAAGTATTTCAAAATAATTTCCCCGGAAGGAGGTGACCCTGCGGGATCGGGTAATGGAGCCGCACATATAGCTACACACAGGAGGCGAAGGAACTGGCGGAGAAGGACTTAGGCGCAGAGAGTTCCGGAGAGCGCTGTGCCAGTGCCGTCGGTAAAGGAGCCGCAAGTATAGCCGTGCAGGGACTCCAACCTAACCCTTTAATGTGATTTTTGTAAGCGCGATTTTATCATTTGTTATTTACATAGTACACCTGCACACTGGTTTGATGGTGGTGGAAATTGATCGATTTTTTTCAGTGAACAAATTTCCAATGAAACACTGAAAAGCACACTGATAAGTGTTAAAAAGAATTTACACACTGGGTGCAAATTTATTTTTTTTGAATTACTACACTATATTTCGTTTTTTGTTTTTTTGTCTCCCCTTATATATTTTTGAGGTACGGTTGGCAATATTCCTTTGGGAATTCTGTTGAATTGAAAGATTAACCCCTGCCTCAATGAAAACCATGGTACCATTGTGACTGGATCCCACTTTCACACATCTGTCTGTTTCAGTCGACATCTTACTGAAGTTCAATGGAACCATTGTGATTGGATGTCTTTGACTTTACTACCCTCAAAGGCTTAAATTACTTCCATTGCACTGAAGAAGTCACTTAGATATGGGTGAAATGTTTTCAAGAAAAACTCTAATGTTCAGTTGGCTTTGACTTAGTTCCAGTAGATACAGCAATAGCTAAAGCTGCACAATGAGATAAAGTGATTCAAGTAAAAGACAACAAGAAGATGAAGACTGAGACCCTAATCCTGTGGAACCATGGGAAGATGCCCAGAGCTTCTCCCAATGAGTAACCTGCTCTGTATTTCTCCTGCCACAATCAAAACCATTTCTTTAGAATAAAATCACTTTACAGGAAAGATATTCTTGGAATATTATACTGGCCTGATTTGTACCTACCAGAACTGCCCCAGATACTGAAGAACAGAACAGATACTAGGCTGAGAAGAACACATTTCCTAACATCCATGGCTGAGAAACCTATTGAGAAATCTCCCAGAGTGTTTGGAACAATTATCGGTCCATAGAGAAATCTGACTGTGTAAGAATTAGTTTTTCAGACTCCAGGCCCAAACAAAAGCTGGGAACTCTACAGAGGAGCTGTGTGAGCCTCTGGCATTTGAAGTAATTATCTGTCCATAGGGAAATATTCCAGGATCGTCTCATTTAAATCAAGCCCATGCCCACGTGGAAAAGAGAAAGGAATGTACACCAAGATTTATGACAAAACGGATCAAAGACTCATCGCCCAAGATGTTACAGTATCAGAACACAATGTGGCACAGTCCCGTGGGCAGATTTGGAATAAAGTGGTTAACTGGACTTGAAGGGTTGTTACCTCAAAACATTGTGCTCAGTCTATTTCTACAAATACACTTTGCCAGCTCGGGTTGCTCCTATTGATTGCTGAATCACATTTTCAGGAAACCCAGACACTATTTGTACTTGGGGCACTAGTGAAAACTGAAGAATATTGGTAAGTCACCAAGTGTGCATATCCTTCTTATTATTACTATAAAACTAGATGTCCTTGTGTTACTACCTGCATGTGTTATTACCAGAAAGCACCACTAGATGTCACTGTTACCACCTGCATGTGTTATTGCCAGAAAGCACCACAAGATGTCACTGTGTTACCGCCTGCATGTGTTATTACCAGAAAGCACCACTAGATGTCACTGTGTTACCGCCTGCATGTGTTATTACCAGAAATCACCACTAGATGTCACTGTGTTACTGTCACGCTACTTACCTGGGTCCTCGGCGGGCTGTGCGGCGCAGGCGTCAGGAGGTGCGC
>CM044436.1:123530211-123541113 GCA_024363595.1 Xenopus borealis
AAAGCCTACGACACCTGGTATTCCCAGGCGGTCTCCCATCCAGGCACTAACCAGGCCCAGACCCGCATCGCTCCAAGATCAGGCCCTTCCAAGGGGGTGTGGCCGTAGATCTCAGACTGATGACTTTTGATGCTTCTATGAAGACTTTGAAGAAAAAACCTGCAAAACTTTGACCTGGCAAAAGTCTAAAAGCCTACGACACTAGGTATTCCCAGGTGGTTTCCAAACCAATATATTAGGGTTAGGGTTAGGCCCTCACCAGTCTTTACCTGATGTACTGGATGGACAATGAAAAGGGTGGGCATGCTGCCAGGGGGTATGGCATGGGTATTCTCTTTTCCTGGCCATCCCCTGGCTGCATAACAATTTGTGTTAGTACCCTAGCAATCAGCAATAACAGAATTTAATTAGGTTACAGCTGCGGCCTGCAGTACTTAACGTCCAAACTGCGCCAAAGACGCAGCTCTAATATCTAATTTGTAATGCTTAATAAATGTGTTTGGAGTAGCCCATGTTGCAGCCCTGCAAATTGACCCAGGTTGTGCTCCTGCTTCTGCTGCCCATGACAATGCAACGGCCCTTGTGGAATGTGCTTTGATCCCCTCAGGCACCGGCTTACCCTGCTCTTTATAGGCTTTCTGTATTGCCGTCACTATCCATCTTCTCAATGTTGCAGTTTTGGCTGCCCCTCCTTTCCTAGCCCTCGCTGGGACTATAAACAGCCTATCAGTCTTCCTGATGCCCTCAGTCTTTTGGAGGTACATCCGTAGACAACCTCCGGAATGAAGGCTGGTAAAACAATCGGCTCATTTATGTGCAGAGAAGAGACTACATTAGGCAGGAATTGTAATATTGGTCTAAGGACCACTGAATCCGCTTTGAAGATAGTATAAGGAGGCTTAGATGATAAAGCTTTCAGCTCACATGCTCTCCTGGTTGATGTCAGAGCTACTAATGGGACAGTTTTCAGGGTGGCATTCCATAGTGTGGCCTGTTCAAGAGGTTCAAAAGGGCTATCCACAAGAGCATTCAGGACGAAAGGCAAGTCCCAAACTGGAGTGAGTGGCTTAAGTGGTGGAACAATCCTGATTGCTGCTTGAAAGAATCTGGAAACCAAGGGTTCCACTATCCATCTTCTTCCCAGAATCGCGGATAATGCTGACAATTGTACTCTGAGTGTACTCAGGCTCAGACCCTTCTCTAGGCCTGACTGTAGGAACTCAAGAATGTTTGGCACTGATGGGTTCCACAAATCCACAAAATTCTCACTTGCCCATGCCTGAAACACTTCCCAGATCACGTAATACCGGTGAGACGTATTTGCCTTCCTTGAGCTCAACAATGTGTTAATCACAGCCTCAGAACAGCCTTGTTGTCTCAACCTTCCCCTCTCAGCTTCCAAGCCATCAGGTTCAACCTGGCAGGGTTCGGATACCACAGAGACCCCTGAGACAGAAGATCCTCCCTGTCTGGTAGGCAAAAGGGATTGTCTGCCGCCATCCTCCTCAACAATGGATACCACGGGCGATGTGGCCAGTCTGGAAGTACCACCACTGCTTCCATCCTGGTTAAAAAGATCTTCTGTAGAACTCTGAATATCAATGGAAAGGGGGGAAAAACATATGCACATAGACCTGTCCAATCCTGGACTAGCGCATCCACCGCTGTCAACTGGGGACAAGGGAACCTGGAGAAGAAGTGCCTCACTTTCCGGTTCGAGGCTGTAGCCATCAGGTCTACCTGCAGGCATCCCCACCTGGATATGATCATAGTGAATACTTCTGGGTGAAGACTCCACTCTCCACCGTCGATCCGCCTCCTGCTGAGGAGATATGCCTGTACATTCATTACTCCCGGTATATGAAGAGCAGTGATGTGCAGTAAATGATTTTGAGCAAACTCCATGATTGGAAGTAATTCTGTCATCATACTGAGGCTCCCTGTGCCTCCCTTTCTCTTTATATATGTGACCGCTGCCACATTGTCCGAGCGGACTCTGACAGAGTGACCTTGTAGCTCTTTCCTGAAAGCCTGAAGTGCACATGCCACTGCCCTCAGCTCAAGGATATTTGATGGAAGAGAGGACAGCTCCCTGGCCCAAGTCCCTTGGACTGACAGATCTGCTATGTGGGCTCCCCATCCTTGACCTGTAGCATCGGTAAACAGCTCTACATATTCCAGCTCCTGCAGAGGCAATCCTCTCCTTAGGTTGAACAGAGTTGCCCACCACTGCAGGTGATGCTTCAGCTTCCAAGGCAACCATATTGTCTGATTCCAGTTCAACTCTTGATGCTTCCATTGGTGCAAGAATACACGCTGGATTGGGTGCATCTGCCATCTTGCCCATTTGACCAGTCCTATTGTTGATGTCAGGGAGCTCAAATATTTCATTAATTGTCTGGCAGATAGTCTAGTTCCAGCATGGCCAAAGTCATCTCCCTGACCTTGGAGATTCGTGCGTGAGGAAGAGATATCATTCCTAAGACCGTGTTTATAGAAGCTCCTAAGTATGTTAATCTTTGGACTGGACTCAACTGACTTTTTGCCTCGTTGAGAATCCATCCAAACTCATGGAGAGTTGCTTTGACCTTGTCTCTGTGCTGTATTAAGATGTCTTTTTGTCTTGCCACTAATAAGAGGTTGTCTAGATAGTGATATAATTCTAGACCCTCTTCTCGAAGCTTTGCAATAACCAGCACCAACACCTTGGTAAATGTTCTGGGAGATGTGGCCAGCCCGAAGGGCAGGCAAGTAAACTGCAGATGATGACAACCTATTGCAAAACGAAGAAACCTTTGATGTTCTAAGGCCATCGGCACATGCAAATAGGCGTCCTTCAAATCGATTGTACAAAGCCAGTCTCCCCTGTGTATGGCTGCCTTTATAGTCTGAATCGTCTCCATTTTAAAGCTTTGGATCTTTAGTCTCTTGTTCAGCTTGTCCCTTGTTCAGCTTCCTTAAATCCAAAATGGGCCTCATCTCGCCTGAAGCCTTCTCTACCAGAGGGGAATAAAATCCTCTTCCCCTCTCTTCTAACGGAACCTCTACTGCTGCCCCCTTGAGAAGAAAGTCGGAAATGTGGCCAAGGGGGGCCAAGGGGTAACAACAAAATTGTGAGGGATTGGCTTTTGTATGAATTCCAGCCGGTAACCCCTTCTCACAATGGACAGAACCCAGGAGTCCTGAAAATGTCTTGCCCAGACTGCCTGAAATTGAAGAAGCTTTGCTCCTACTCTTGGAAGCTGGACAGGCCTCACGTCATTGTGACTTCTGCTGGGACTTTGGAGATCTTGGGGCCTTGGCCTTTCCACCTCGAAAAAAAATCAGACTGCCCTGTCTTCCAAGATGATGACCTAAAAGCCTCCCTACCAGGCCTATAAGTTTTAAAGCCGTCCATCTTCCTCGAAAAATACCTGTCTGATTGACATTTTGGGGGATCTTTAAATCTCCTTTGAGCCTGTGGAAGAAACGTGCTCTTTCCTCCAGATTATTTGGATATCATATCCTCCAAAGCTTTGCCAAATAACAACTTGCCCTCAAATGGGAGCCTGCATAATGCATTCTTTGAGGCAGTGTCTGCAAACCAGTACTTAAGCCCCGGTCTCAACATGGCTCCAGTCATCATGTATAACTTCTTTAATTCTGTTTCCATCCTTCTCTCCATTGGCTGTTTCAGGGCGGAAACATTGTCTATATGTAGTGCAGTCTTTCTGGACAATCTAGCTACTAGAGCATCAACTGTTGGAGGATTGCTCCCAATTACCTAAGATTCTGGAGGAAAGGGATTGAGCTTCTCCATTCTCACCTCTACCGGAACTTTTCTAGACATCCTTTGCCATTCTGCAGAAATGACCTCTTGCACCTCCTTATGCACTGGGAAGACATGTTTTCTCTTCCTGGCAAAAAACACACATGTAATTATAAGTGAGAGAAAGGAAAGAACAGAGAATCTCCTCTTGATCTGTATGAGACTTAATTAAAGTGCTAGTGCAAGTGAATTAATACTTAGGTGTATGAATTAAAAAGATTATAAATACAGTTATTAATAGTTCATGTACTCCACAATTGAATAATCATTTGATGACAATTCATTAAGAAATAAATTAATTCAAGTGTTAATATTATTTGAACACTTTCTAAAAGTAATTCATCAATTGGCGTTCCACTGTATTCGTCAAGGAAAAAAGAGGCGAAAAGGAATAAAAGAGAGGGGTGGAGAAGTCCCGTGTAGAGCTATCTGAGTTTTTTTAGCTACCTTCGGAACCCCACAAAGGTGGAGAAGTCTGCCACCCAGGGGCTGTGGTCTCGGTAAATTAACTATCGCTAGCTGTAATTGTTACTGACTGTTCAGCCTGACGCGCGTTTCGCAAAAAAGCTTATTCATAGGCATTATTCCTTTGCCTATGAATAAGCTTTTTTTGCGAAACGCGCTTCTGGCTGATCTCTCTGATTTTAAGAGCACTTGTTCTTTTCTGTTAAACATTTCTTACCGAATCTTTGAGGACCGATATTTTTAACTGCAAGTAGTAATTCTCACTGGTCCTGGTACCTGATTGGCGGGTTCCTTCTGTATCGTAACTTTGTATCACTTACTTTTTAAGCTAATTAATCTATGCGCTCAGGGGTTTGTGGTTCTTTAGAACAGTCAGTAACAATTACAGCTAGCGATAGGTGGTCATTCTGGGAGAAAACTCAAACCTCCAACTTCAAGGAGCTCAGAGCAGTTTGCCTAGCATTGTTGAAGTTCAGTCACAAGATCAAGAACAAAGAAGTTTTGATTCAGTCAGACAACAGTGACAGTCAAGTATTTGAATCGTCAGGGAGGTACCAGAATTCCATTATTGATGAAAGAGTGTCAAAGAATTTTAGAATGGGCAGAGAACAGCATTTGTCTTCTCAGAGCAATAAACAAAGGGAGTGGACAACGAACTAGCAGATTCCCTCAGCAGGAAATCATATCAGGGAGAATGTGAACTAAATCAGATTTATTTCAGCCTGGATGCCATCAGGTCTAACATTTTGCTCTTTGAGAAAATCAGACAATCCAGCTTTCCTGGATGCAATGTCATTCCAGTGGGAATTCAGTTTGGCATACATATTCCCACCACCCCAATGATTCAGACGGTCATACAGAAGATAAAGAGGGAACAAGCTGTCTTGCCACAAACTTTCCTTGGCAGACTTATCACACAAAATGTCTAGTGAAGCTCTCCTTTACAGACTTATTACATACGGGGATAGAAATAAAACTCACACACACATTGATTAAGCTTTAGATAAGAATAATATATTGTAAGAAAATTAATACATCACCGATTGAATACAACGCAACGTCTAGCCGAACTTCTCTTGGCAGACTTCTGAGAGGAACATCAGCTGGGGGACCCTGGGCCAAATACAAATACAGCGAACTCACAGAGCCAGATTAATCGGGCAAGGTTCTCCATAATCAAAGTTCTACACAACACGTCTGCTTGTAGATGAAGTCCCAAAGCCCCCTTAACTGAGTTCCTTTTTTATACTAGTGTAACAATAAAATCATCAATCATAAAAGAATTTGGTCTTAATCCTAAATGTGGACATATACCAAAATAATGGGCATACGCCCAGAACTGTGACCATGAGAATGACCATGAGAATGAAAACACTACTTAACCATGTGAATGAAATGTATGATAAACATGTTTATAAGTTTATAAGTTAATTACCTCAACTCCTGCTGTTCCCTTGTCTCCAGCTAATGCTAATATATCCATATTAATTACCTGAACTCCAGTTGTTCCATTGACTCCAACTAATGTCAGTACATCCATTTTGTAACTAAGGAGCCATATTGAATACAATTGATCACACTCACATTCATACATGGCCTGCCATGTCCCATTTGTATCACACAAGCCCCAGTGATTCTGGTGGCTCCTTTATGGCCAAGGAGGGTCTGTTTTTCAGACTGGATGCTACTATCCAAAGGAATTTTCTGTAAACTTCCAATATTAGAAGATCTACCAATACAATGGGAAATGAGACATCCAGATCCAGAGAAGCTTACTGCTTCGAAATTGAGTTTATTAAATCAAGTTCTCTCAAGTATTGCAGTACAGACACTTTTCTGTTCAAAAATATATAACAGAATCTGGAGAATCTTTGATGAGTGGTGCCTGAACAAACATTTGGAACTTAAGGATTGTTCAATTTCTTCAATCTAACAAGATGGTTTTTCTCAAGCCTCAATACTATAAAGGTGTCACGAACAGCACCCAATACCAGAACAGTTCCTAAGCACCCTGGTCTCAGCTCGACTTCACCAGTAGTGTGACCGCCTTTGGCCTCGGGAGGAGCCCTCAGCTTACTCAGATGCCACCTGGACTTATCAAGAGGTGCAAAGCTAAGAGTTCTGGCTAGCACAGGGGCACAATCGGCTCACCAAAGATACAGGATTGGAGAAAATCAGAGCCATCAGGCAAAGCAAGGGTCAATACACAATAGAGCTGTGCTCTAGTAGAATGGGCTTTCACTGTGAATGGTCTGGTTATCTGTTTGGAATCATATGCAGCATTGATAGTTTCCACTAGCCATCTTGCTATTGTGCGCTTAGATACTGCTTTACCTCGGAATGCTGTAGCATGAGAAATGAATAAACTATCTGACTGTCTAAATATTGCTGACCGTTTTAGATATATCTGAAGTGCACGCACCACGTCTAATTTATGCAACAATTTTTCACCTTCGTTTGCTGGCTTTGGACATAATGAAGGGAGTTTAATGTCCTGGTTTAAGTGGCCTTCTGAAACTACTTTGGGAAGGAACCCGGGAGTGGTTCCTTTGTCTTGGTGGAACAAAAGCCATGGTTCCCTGCATGACAGTGCGGCTATCTCCGATACCCGTTGACGTGATGGCAACTAAGAAGGCAACATTGAATGAGAGCCATTTGAACTCACATGTGGCTAGTGGTTCGAAAGGTGGGCGTTGCAATGCTTCTAAAACTAATGGTAAGTCCCATGTGGCTAGGGGCTGTCTTAGAGGTGGCCGCGTTCTGGTTACTCCTCTGAGGAATTGTTGGATTGTGGTATCGTCGGCCCATCTGACATGTGTTAGTGCCGTTAGTGCTGAAACTTGTGTTTTTAAGGTGTGAAGACCTAGTCCTTTCTGAAACCCATCCGTGAGGAATTGTATAATTGTGCCTGTGGAGCTGTGATCCCAATGGATATTGAGGTTGCTACACCAGTTTAGGAAAGTTCTCCACACTCTGTGATATGTCCTATTGGTAGACTGTTTACGTGCTTGAAGGAGGATATCTATGGCTTGTTGTGACATTCTTAATTGTGACCACCATGCGGTTTCAATAGCCACGCCGTCAAACGCAAAATTTCTAAATTTGGATGTGTGACTGGACCTTGTGTAAGGAGGTCGGGTATTAGTGGTAGTCGCCATGGCTTGGCCACAGACATCAGGACTAAGTCTGTGTACCACACTCGATTCGGCCAATCTGGTGCTATGAGAATAGTTGTTGTTTTGGTATGTTTGATTTTTTTGATAACCCTGGGTAGAACGGCTAATGGTGGGAAGGCGTATACCATCTTGAAATTCCATGGATTTATTAGTGCATCTATAAATGCCGCTCTTGGGTCTCTGGTCCTGGCACCGTACAATGGAAGTTTTTTGTTGTGCCTGGACGCTAGCATGTCGGCTTCCGGGGTCCCCCATCTGTGCACTAGTTGTTGGAAGATCTCTGCTTTGAGTGACCATTCTCCCTGGTCTATTGTCGTTCTGCTCAAGTAGTCTGCTTCCCAGTTTTGTACTCCTGGGATAAACACAGCTGAAATGCTGGGATCTGTGCGCTCTGCCCAAGTGAGTATCCTGGATACCTCCTGCATAGCTAGTTTGCTTCTTGTGCCGCCCTGTTTGTTCACGTACGCCACTGCTGTGGCATTGTCTGATTGTACTCTGACTGGTTGAGATTGTAACTCGATTGACCAACCCTCCAAGGCCAGGGCGATCGCCCTTAGTTCGAGCACATTGATGGGTAGAGAGCTCTCTTGAGTGGACCAAAGTCCCTGGAGTGTGTGATACACTGCTCCCCAGCCTCTGAGACTGGCGTCTGTAGTCACTATCTGCCATTCTAATGGTGCCCAGCTCCGACCTTGGTTCAGATTGTGTGGATTTGTCCACTAACCTAAACTGTTGCGGGTTGTTTGAGATATTGGTATTATTTGATAGAGATCTTGGTGGTTCCTGTTCCAGTGTTGAAGGAAGTTGTGTTGAAGGCTTCTGAGATGGAATCTGGCAAACGGTATGGCTTCCAGTGCTGCCACCATTAAGCCTAGTAGGTGCATGCAGTCCCTTGCTGAGGTCTTTCTTGCTGCCAAGAAGGATTTTGTCGTCGCTATGATCGTAGTTATCTTGTCTTCTGGCAGATATACTTTCTGAGAGTGCGAATTGAAATTGAGACCCAGAAATCGAATGGTTTGGCTTGGCGTTAGTGAACTCTTGCGATGGTTGATCAGCCAACCGTGCTGTGCTAGTACTTGAAGGCAAGTATTGGTGTCTTGGTATACCTGTGCTATCGAGTGGCCCTTGATGAGGAGATCGTCCAGGTATGGCAAGACATGTATTCCTAGAGACCTTAAGTATGCTACTAGCGGAGCTAGTATTTTGGTGAAGACTTGCGGAGCAGTACAGAGTCCAAAGGGTAGAGCAGAAAACTGATAATGAATGTCGTTGACGGCAAACCTGAGAAATGACCGGGAATGTTGGCGAATGGGAACATGTAGGTAGGCATCCTGTAAATCTATTGATGTCATAAATATCCCTGGTTCCATGGTTGCGATTACCGATCTGATGGATTCCATCTTGAATTTTTGGTTTAGCACCCATGGGTTTAAAGATTTCAAATTGAGCACTGGTCTGAAGGACCTGTCTTTTTTTCGTACCAGGAACAGGTTCGAGTAAAAGCCCCTGTATCGCTGGGCTTCTGGAACTTCCTCCACTACCCCTGTTGAGAGAAGATTGTGTACTGCTTGTAACAGCAGGGGTTTCCTGTTGGGAGTGGTGGAGGATGGAATGAACCTTCTTGGAGGAAGGGATGAGAATGGTATTCTCTAGCCCTGAGTAAGGATAGTTAGCACCCAAGTATCTGTCACATGTGTTTCCCACGTTCCTAGAAATCTCTGAAGTCTGCCGCCTATTTGTGGAATTTTTGTTTCTTGAGTTAAGTCAGGCTGAGCCTGTCTTTGAATTGTTGAGTTTTTTAGTGGTGCGAGCTTGTTGCCAGGTGGGTCTTCCCCTTCTAGCTGTTTGGTCGTTTGGGGAGTTACGAGAGTGGGATCGAAAGGACCGAAAGGACCTGTTGGTTGACGACCATCCCTTTCTCCCTGAATATCTATTTAGTGTTTCGAATCTGGGTTATTTTCCCGTGGGTAAAAATGTGCTCTTTCCGCCTGTGACTTCAGATATAATCTGTTTGAGGTCTGGCCCGAACAGTGATTCACCAGTGAATTTAAGAGATAGTAGTTTTAGTTTTGATGCGGTGTCGCCAGTCCAGTGTCTCAACCATAAAGCCCTGCGTGTTACCACCGCATTTGCTGTTGTTTTAGCTGCTAATTCAACTATTTCGATGGATGCTTCTGCTAAGAAGGATAATGCGGTGGATAACTTATCTACCTCTGTAATTGTTGTCTGGATGCTAGTGGGTGTTTGGCCAAATCTTGTGCCCAATATCTGGCTGTACGGGCTAGACCTGCTGAGGTTGCTGCAGGTCTTAGGATTGCTGCTGCTTGAGCTCGTCGGGTACTGGGTACACTTTGAAAAATCTGATAAAGCTTGTGGTTCTGATATACTTTTACAGTCTGAACAGTAATTTCTCTCTGACTTTCGTAGAGAATGTTTACATTTCTTGCATCTTGGCAATTTCTCTACTCTCTTAGTGTTTTTAGCTGATTGAATGACCTCCCTGAGGTCCTTAAGAGAATCTGTTTCCTCCATTATGGTAGCGATAGAATTGGTTGTGCACTCACTGTTTTGTGTAAGCCCGTGACCCTCCAGTCTCCTGCTGTTCTCTAATGACTGCAAGAGAAGTTACAGCCGTGTACTCCGTGTCGCGGTTCTAACAGAGTTGAGAGTCGCGATATGTTGCTGCCCCTGCGTGATGTAAGTGCGTAGCGAACGGAGTGACTGGAGCGAAAACCTGCCCCGAATGTTCTTGCGCAACAGTAATTGGCAGGTAATGCCGTTCCGTTGCCCAGTAACGCGCTGTGCGCATATAGTTTAATAGTAAGGCGAAGATGATTTAGATTTAATTGTGCACCTCTGGTCTGTTGCAACTCTTGCCGTATACAGGGCTGCCTGACTCTATAGTATAAAGGTCTCCATAGGATAGCTCTGCGTATCCCTTAGAGTAACGTGTTTTAGCTCCTTTGCTAATGGGTCCTTTGAGACAGCTCTGCGTGTCCAATAGGGTAACAGCGTTTAGCTCCTTTGTCACCAGGCCCTCCATTGGGACAGCTCTGTGTGTCCAATAGGGTAACAGCGTTTAGCTCCTTTGTCACCAGGCCCTCCATTGGGACAGCTCTGTGTGTCCAATAGGGTAACAGCGTTTAGCTCCTTTGTCACCAGGCCCTCCATTGGGACAGCTCTGCGTGTCCAGTGGCCTGGTGATATCCGCGTTGTTGTGCCTGGGAGACTTAGAGCCCCTTCAATGTTTGCCCCAGGAGGACAGCTCTGCGTGTCCTTGTGTCTGGGTCAGTGATCAGTCTTACATTAAGGAAAGAGTAGCTCCGCGTACTCATAGTATCCTTATATAAGGGAAAAAATAAAAGGAGAGGAAAAAAAAAATTGTAAGAGAAATAATTAACTGTCCTTCACCTCTGAGGCAGGACAAAGAACTGAGGGATGAAGGTGGAGCCA
>CM044436.1:123541123-123554347 GCA_024363595.1 Xenopus borealis
AAATACTATGTTCCAGGCCAACATAATAAATCCCAATTGTGATGTGCTGCCTGTACGACAAAAAAAATCTAAAATTCAGTCTCACCCGAAATTTTCCTTTTCTTTAGTCTGAAAGGCAGCACAATAACCCCTTCCCAATGAATTTTTTTTGCAGTGAAGTTTGGTTGTGATTTTATTGAAGAAACCTAGAAAATGGTAGCACTTATAGGTTAATTAAGCCTGTCCTATCAGGGGGAATGGAACCAATTGCGACGTGCCGCCTTTTGGACTAAAGAAAAGGAAAAATTTCAGGTAAGAATAAAATTTAGATATCAGTTTAGCTGGACATTATCCAACATACAGGTTATTCTCATTTTGCATTCAACCGGTGTGCTGGAGTTATTTTATTCCAAATAAAGCCCAGCCACTCTTGACCCACAAGTCCCACGTTTAAGTCTGTTGCGACCCCCAAGAGCAGCACCCAGTCTGGAACCAAGAGGCAAAGACAGGAGGCTCGGCAAATTTTGGAGCAATTTATTTGAGAAGTACAAGCGACTTTACATTAGACATTTATGAATGTTCCTAAATAAACCTTTAGAAATGTGTCTATTATAGAGGCGCAAAGAGAGGAAAATCTCTGCTGAACAAAAAGCAGCTTTAAAAGGAATCGAAAATCACAATACAAAAAAACTTCAAGTCCAACCCCCTTTCTCTTGCCGATACTAAAGAAATTGTTTGCCGACAGGTAAGTGCAAATAGAACTGTACTGTGGTGGGGGGTCAGAACGTGTTAAAATTCCCATTACAATATAGAAATAACCAACAAACTTCTCCTTCCACAGTCTTGGCCTGGACACATGGTCCACACCATCAATTAAAGGTCCAACACAGACAGGGGCTTGGCTAGTGGCAGTCAATGGATCCCACAGCTCATGCTGTACCCAGATGGAAACATGGACTCTCCCGAGTGCCACCTCCATCTCAGTTGTCCTCATCACTGTCATCTGGACTGATTGCCGGGCTGGTGAGACTGTACGTTGGAGACGTTGGGCTGTAACCAGGAGAAGTAGGAGAGTACGTGGAGCCTTTGGGGCTGGTTGGGGAATAAGTCGGGGAGGTAGGGGAATATTTGGGGGAGGTAGGAGAGTAGGTGGGAGAGGTTGGCGAATACTTGGGTGAGGTTGGGGTGTAGACAGGAGAAGTTGGCGAGTAGGTTGGGGAGGTTGGGGAGTATTTTGGAGTTGTAGGAGAATATGTGGGAGATGTTGGCGAATACTTTGGCGAAGTTGGGGAGTATTTAGGCGATGTTGGAGAGTACTTGGGAGAAGTTGGTGTGTACTCTGGGGAGCTGGGGCTGTAAGATGGGCTTGTTGGGGTGTATTTGGGGCTGGTAGGTGAGTAACTGGGTGAACTTGGGCTGTAACTGGGGGAGCTTGGCGTGTAGTTGGGAGACTGTGGGGTGTAACGAGGACTGGAGGGGGAGTAACTGGGAGATGTGGGAGAGTAACTGGGGCTGGTTGGACTGTAATTAGGAGATGTGGGAGAGTAACTGGGAGAAGTAGGACTGTAACTGGGCGAAGTGGGAGAGTAACTGGGAGATGTTGGTGTATAGTTGGGGGAAGTAGGGGAGTAGTTGGGGGAAGTAGGGGAGTAGGAGGGAGAGGTGGGGCTGTAAGATGGAGATGTTGGAGAGTAACTGGGACTTGTAGGAGAGTAGCTGGGGCTTGTAGGAGAATAGCTGGGGCTTGTAGGAGAGTAGCTGGGTGATGTTGGGCTGTAACTGGGAGAAGTAGGGGAGTAGCTGGGGGATGTTGGGCTGTAACTGGGGGAAGTAGGGGAGTAGCTTGGAGATGTTGGGCTGTAACTGGGTGAAGTGGGGGAGTAGCTTGGGCTTGTGGGAGAATAGGAAGGAGAGGTGGGGCTGTAAGATGGGGATGTTGGAGAGTAGCTAGGAGAAGTGGGAGAATAACTGGGTGATGTGGGAGAGTAGTTGGGACTTGTGGGAGAATAAGAAGGGGATGTTGGACTGTAGGAGGGAGAAGTTGGGGAATAGCTGGGACTCTGGGGTGTGTAGCCTCCAGGGCTTCGGGGTTCATAAGCAGGGGAGGTAGGAGAGTAACTTGGAGACATAGCGCCACCTGCAGGAAGAGCAAGTAATTACATGAATGTATTTTTTATGCAAATCACCTACTGTTAAAGCCATACTGGCCATTCATACATTCTCCGTCCCAGGTACACTTTAGGAAATACCCCTATAATGCCTAAATTCTATTAGTCTTGGCTCTTTCCATCCTACCATACCCCTTTGATGACAACAGCCCACTCACCTGGGGAGGGAATGTAGGGACTTGAAGGCCCTGGAGATCCAGGAGAACCAGGGGTGGGGGACCAAGCGGGGGAGTAACCTGGGCTGAAGCCACTGGCATCAGAGGCAGCACTTGGAGAGAAGCCGGCAGCTCCAGGGGTCATTCCACTTCCTGGAAAAACAAAAAACTCAGTGCTACAGACCGACTCCTTCCATATTGGTTATACACAGACCAATTATAATGCATTAAGTGTTTCACATCCCTGTTAGCTACTTACCAATGCTTGGGGACCAGGCTCCATATGCTGGGGTAGCTCCCTGGTTCCAAGGGGTCATAGCAGGCGACATTCCTCCCATAGGGCTGGGGGCAGTGCCAAAAAACATACCAGTGGCTGTGGAGGAAAGATCAGCACAAACATGTTCAATGCAGAAAAATGGGAAGCTAGAGACAAATAAAGGAGAACTAAACATGTCCAATTTTCTAATGTGAACTTCTTCACCAAGGCTAAAGTTTCAGCTTGTCAATAGCAGCAATGATCCAGGACTTGAAACTTGTCACAGGGGGTCACCATTTTGGAAAGTGTCAGCTCACACGCTCAGTGGGCTCTGAGCAGCTGTTGAGAAGTTAAGCTTAGGGGTCGGCACCAATTATCCAGCAGCAGTAGAAAATTAGCTTCCCTGGCTGTAATATAAGCTGATGCTACAGGTAGCGAGTCCAAACAAATATACATACAATATATACATAAACCCACCCTCACCTTTCCCTTGTTCCATTGCCCCAATAAGCCTCATTTACTCACAGCCTATAGCCTGCTCTACACATAGCTACCCCCCTGTGCCTTACTTGCTGCTGTAGAAACAAAACTGGCCTCCCATCAAACTCTCCTCTGATTGGCCTCCCACTCCCAGCCATGAGATCACTTACGTCCGCCTGCTCCAAGCCCAGGAATGTTGGTGGGAATCTCCATGCCGAATTTACACTTCTCCGCATCCAAGAGTAAGTCAAAGCATCCGGTTCCTGCTGGAGCCAGTTGTCCTAACATGATATTCTCAGACACTCCCTTCATGGGATCAGACTCTCCATGAGCAGCGGCTTCCATCAGCACATCCACCTATGGGAGAGAAGATCAATGAGCAAGAGGGATCACAACATGGCAGCTCCCAGTCACTAGATCACTACTCACAGTCTCTTCAAAGGAACATTTCATGAGCGGCCCCGTGTCCTGCCTGTTGACTCCGTGCCTGGTGATGGCCATAAGATGCCCCCTACAGGTCATGGTGTCGCACAGCAGCGCCAAGTGCCGGTAATTGACGTATGAACCATCAAACGAGATGACGTGGTACAACTCCCTCTCCAGGGCTTTTCGGACAGCTTCAATGCCCAGGACCTACCAGGAACCAGGTCACAGAAGTAAAGTGAGAAGGTTGTGGGCTGTAAGACATGCACTACAAGAGACCCCATAAATCAGACTAAAAGTCATACCGTAAATATCTCCACAATATCGTTTGAGGTGGTTCTGACCGGATCCACGTCCTTCTCACTAAGGACACGCATCAGGCTCACGCCGTCTGTTTCCAGAATCCATTCCTGAAGGGCCTTGAACTCACCATCCTCTGTAATAATGATCTTTTTCTTATTGTCCGTCTGGGGGAGATGCATGTACACCTGCCAGAGGATTATGGGAATGATCAATATCCTGGTCATAGGAATTTAGGGTGGGAAAGACAAAAACAGTTGAACCTGATGGATGTGTAGGTGAAAGCTAATGGTCAGTTGATCCAGAGGAAAGAAATTCCTTCCCGACTCCAAGATGGAATGGGACCAATTGCTCAACTAGTTCTATGAGCTTCGTATTCAACCACTCACTTGCTAAACACCATCCAACCCCTTCTTATACCTATCTAATGTATCAGCCTGTACCACTGATTCACTTCCCTCCCTGTAACACCCCTTTCCCTCCTTTCCTCTAATCTCATTGGCTCCCTCCTGTCTGCTGGGAGGAGCTACTGGTGAATAAAGCATCCAACCCCTTCTTATACCTATCTAATGTATCAGCCTGTACCACCGATTCAGGGAAAAAATTCCACAACTTCACAGCTCTCACTGTAAAAAACCCCTTCCCTCCTTAACATGGAACCTCCTGTCATCTAATCTCATTGGCTCTTTCCTGTCTGGTGGGAGGAGCCACTGCTGAAAAAGGAATCAGCGTGTATTAAACAACTGTTCTGAATCAGTATCTTGGATAAGAAGTAACATGGTCTGTGCAATGCAACCTTCAATGTAATCAAGGGGGTCAATATTGCCTAAACTAGAAATAAGGGCTCAAAAACAAAGGAACAAACGTCTATACACCACTACTAGTGAACACAAACTACAGGACACCTTGCTGATTTGCTCAATCCCTTGAAGAGTCATATCAGTCAGCATGTTCGACTCGATGCAGCGCAGAAACACATCATCATCCATCTTGTCCACGACTTCCTCCTCCTGTCACAGTGAAGAGGGAAAGAGAATTATTACAGGGCCCCCGTGATCCGTCCCATACATTGATCTTTTTCTGTTTCCCTACACCCACCCTCAATTTCAAGTACTGCAGTACAGTCCCCCCTCCTTCCCCAGTACTTACATCTTGCATCTTGTTTTCTTCACTGTTCATGATCCGGATTCTCAAAACTAGTTTCTCAGCGTTGTCATCATTGAATATACAATTGAGATCATCCCCAAAGCCTGCAAGAAATAGGAGTGTGTATCAGGACACATTTCAGGAAGGGGAGAGTCTGAGTTAGTAAAAGGTCCTACAGACCTGCATTGATTTTCTCCGCTATCTGCTCCATGGTCAGTTTGCGGTCAGTCATGTGCTTCCGGTCCAGTTCCACGCGGAGCAGCCAGGGGGAGATTCGCGTCACATCGAAGTCGGGCATTTCATAGTATACATTAACCCATTCCTGGTCCTCTGCAACCACAGTATTCTGAGGGTTTGGATCATAATAAATAGCAGTGTTGGCCGTGACCTTGCGTAGTGTTGTGTGTTCCAGGCGGCACAGAATATCCTGAGGGAAACCAGACAAAATTCAAGATACGAGTTTAGCCGTTTGGGGTCCCTGTAGTCTCAGTTAACAGAACATTGTCCCCAAGCATGCAGATTTATCACAGGTTTATAACAAGTTCCCAACCTTTGCCCTCTCTGCATCCCGAGCAGACTGCCCCAGCAAGAAGACCGTCAGAGAAGGGGTCTTTGGTTTCTTCGAGATGTTGATCAGTTCCTTTAGACGTGGGACACCCAGGGTGACGTTTTTAGCCGACACGCCGGCATAATGGAAGGTGTTCAGGGTCATCTGAGTAGCTGGCTCTCCTAGAGACTGGGCGGCCAATGCTCCCACCATCTCTCCTGGATGTGCCTGAACAGAATTGCACAAGGGTCAGTGAATGCTCATTTAAGCAAGAACACCCCAATGCCCATTCCAACATGCTCTGTGCTACTTACAATGGCTTGATTGAATTTAGACTCAATCTCCCCCAAGAGCCAATCAAAAGCCTCTCCACTCAGCCTGAACTCCTCAATCATTCGCCGGCTACTGAGGGTGGAGCGCAGGTGGATGTTAAACAGGAGGGTGGCATTCTCCTGTGCCTGTCGGCTGAGGGGATCATCCCCATTTACAATCACCAGTTTTTTGCTGAGCTCCCTTACCCCTAAGGAAGGCACAGAAGAAGATTTAGCAAAAACAATCTCAGATGTCTGGGGTACACGAAGATCAATGAGGTGTAAACCACCTACCTTCTACAACTTTAATGGGATGAAGATCTGAGGGCATCCGTGTGTTTATATGAAATATTTTCTGCGCGTTCCAAATCATTCTTTGCAGGTTACAGGGAAGGACGACCTTTGGAAGCAAAGCAGTGAAGTCAGAATGTAGCGCAGAATAATAATGACCCCTCTCGCTCCCACCAAGTTACATGCTGCTGGAATACATTTTCCCTCCGAATATGCTGCAACATTCTCACCTTGCTGTCCCCAGTTGGGAATATGACCCTGAGAACTTCTCGGTCCTCCTTCATCTTCTCAAACTCCTTCTCCAGTTCATTCTGTACATGGGCATCACTGAGAATCTCCTTCACTACATCTTCCTGCAGAGTCCTGCGCAAAGCCCGCTCATTGGCATAATCAAACTTGAATCTGCCGGGACGAGTGGGTACGAGACGTTAAGTACATTTATGGAAGCCAGATTTCAGCACCAGACAGTGGTACAGTGAGGGTCCTACTACTCGTGTTTGAACATCAAGGCACTATGAATTATCCAATAGCTGGGCTGGAAATGTCTTAGTAATAAAAGCAGCACCGTTAACAAAAAAAATCCACTTACTTTTTTTCAAATGCTTTGTTTGAAGGCTTCAAGGTGGCCAAATTCTGAAACTCTACACCCTCCCCAGCCAGCCCATCCTCTCCGTATCGCAGCTGCACCACCTGGTTGATGGAGTTTCTCACTGTAGCGTCGTACTTTACCATGACAGACTCCATAGATTTGATCAGTCGTCTCTGGATGTAACCTGAGTAAGAAAAGAAAGTCCATGGGATCAAGAAGAAGCTGCCATGTTGTTGCACGATGGAAAGACGAGAATCCGGGTCAGCCCCTTACCTGTCTCAGCAGTTTTTACAGCTGTATCAATCAGACCCTCTCTACCTCCCATGGCATGAAAGAAGAATTCAGTTGGGGTCAGACCAGCAAGGTAGGAATTCTCCACAAAGCCCCTACTCTCAGGGCCGTAGTCATCCTTAATAAAGTGAGGGAGCGTCCGATGTTTGAATCCAAAAGGAATTCGCTTTCCCTCCACGTTCTGCTGACCGACCACAGCGATGACCTGAATGGGAGAAAGCAGGGGTTGAACAGTTGTTTAAATACCCTCTCCAAAATGCCCCAAGCAACTGTTTACACCCATTTTCCCTAGTCTCGCTCAGTAACCAACAATAAAAGACCTGGGAAATGTTGATCTTTGATCCCTTTGCCCCAGACACCACCATGGACTTGAAGTTGTTGTACTCCGAGAGAGATTTCTGAGCAGAGGAGCCAGTTTTGTCTCTGGCATCGTTCAGGATCCTGTTCACTTGGTTCTCAAAAGTTTGACGCAGGGTGTTACCTGGTGTGGGCTCCAGTTCATTGTTATGGGCTTTCTCTATGACCTGTGGGGGGGAAACAAAATCCAGACATTTAGAAATTGGACAGGATTCCACGTTGAGAAGCCCTTAAGCTGGCCATAGACGCAACGACTTGGTCGTACGAATCGAGGATTCGTACGACTATCGTACGACTTTCGGATCGTGTGTGGAGTGTTCCGACATTTGTCATGCCATGCGGATCGGTCGTTTGGTCGATCGGCCAGGTTAGAAAATTTTTGTCGGCTGGCGATAATATCTTTGCGTCTATTGCAGATCGTACGATTTTCAGTAGGAGACCGTCACTAGGTTTTTAATCGTACAACTTTAGTACGATCCTTGTCAGGGGCAGAACGTCAGCTGTCTGTGCTTTTTACTACTTATAGTTGATCTGAAGGTTAGTGACAGGTCGGGAGCAGGTCGGGAGATGCAAAGATCCGATCGTGGAATCATCTTACGATCGGATCTTTGAGTCTATGGCCAGCTTTACTCAATGCATGTAATAAACCCACAGGATCCCCTTATTCCCCCAGCAACCAGATAGTTGCCTCACCTCGATTACATCTTGCTTGGCCTTTTTGATGGTATTCTGAATGTCCTGATAGGTTTTGGCATCAGCAATGGAGTCACCAATTCCAATGGTATGACCTACAAAACACAGAATAGAGTAATATGAACACAGTCCAGGCTTTCCATTGTCCCCAGCCGCACTATCCCATTCCTCAGATCCAGACCCACTCGTATAAATACTTCATTCTTTCCCCACCCCCACAAGTCACATTAATAATCCCAGCCTTTCACTCCAATAAACACTCACCCTCTATAAGCAGCCAGTTGTTGATGACAGTCTGAATGTTGGAGTAGAACAGACGGGTAGTGTCGTGGCCCATTTCCAAATAGGAAATATGGACCAAGGAACCAGCTGAAGTTCCCAGAGATTTCTTACACAGAATTCCCATAACAAGCTCCCCATTTTCCACAATCACCTGCAGAAAGAACAATTTGCTGTCAGCAATAGGAACAGGCATTATGTAAAGCGTAAGGTTATGTCTGGCAGCACAAGGTGAGCAGATAGAACATACCTTTGTGTCTCCTGGAGAGATGTGTTTATATGGACCACTGTCCTCATCATCTGGATGTGTGCTGTGAGTCCGGATACAGTTAATGTGCCCTGGGACAATCAGAGAGAAGATCTGCTTCCCAGTCCAGAGAGGACGTGGCTTTAGGATGGCCGGTTGTGGGACCTTCCCATCCCACGTGGACAAGAACATCAGTAAATTCATCACCTCTCCCTATAAAGAAAACAAAGAACGTGTCCAAAGTGCTGGGAGCAAAGAACAATGCTGCATTGCCTGTGGGAGCATGCAGTGTGTGTTTAGGGAAGGGGGAAGCAGTGAGCCATACAGCAAAGGCAGGACACATGAAAGCAGGAGCCATTTTGTCCTACTCACCCGTTCCAGAAAGACGTCTCTTTTGGTAAATTTGCGCACGGCTGTGAGTGTGTCTTGCACAATACCCATGACTGGTCTGTTGGACTGAGGAGTCACAATCATCCTGGGGACCATAGCCAGCTCCTGAATTTCTGCCCGGGTCTCCAGAGACTGAGGAAGGTGAAGGTTCATTTCATCCCCGTCAAAGTCAGCATTGTACGGAGTGGTTACACTGTGGGGCAGGAATGGAGACGTTGGCCTATGTGCAGGCAAAGACACGTGATCTGGGAGCAGAACAAAGCACTCACCTCAGGTTTAGACGGAAGGTGGACCATGGCAAGATCCGCACTCTATGTCCCATCATAGACATCTTGTGCAGCGTGGGCTGTCTATTGAAGATCACTATATCTCCGTCACACATGTGTCTCTCCACCTAAACACCAACCAAAAAGGGCAAGTGAATGTGAAAAGGCTTTTGATAAAAAGGCAAAATAATGAACTGGGCTGGCAACTAAAATATATATGAATAAATATACGTGTATTAAATATATTTCTATTGGCTTGTCTCTTTCACCACGAATACAGGTCTGCAAGAATATACATCTGGGTCATTAACAGTCACTGGGACCCCTGCTGAACTGCAACGAAACTTCTCTTCAGAAGTCAACTACATAGTTGGGTGTCACTTACTGCAGCTTCATAATCAGGATTAAGGAAGAACCAATGCAGATCATGTATTACATTCTTGTGAATGGTCACTTTCTGAATGATCGCCAGGGCCCGACCCATGCAAAGGGCCAAAGGATCTAACTGTGGGATTGACTCCCTGGGCTGTGTCTGAGCAAAGAGGTTAGTTGCCACCAATGGCTCTGTTGAAATGGGTTTGAACCCTTGCTCTATACCGAGTCACCAACAGACAGGAGATGTATATCGGAGCCTTTTGGGGGCTACAGAAATGAGAAAAGTATCCCAGGTGTATTGTGTTAGAGAAAAGATTCTCACCTTGTAACCAATCTGTAAGTGTAAATCGCTGGGCTTGGGGTGAAAACGCAGGTCTATCCGATCACCGTTATCTCTGATAATGTACTTGGCCCCTGGATACTGACTGTTTCCACGACGCACTAACTCCTGCAGCCTAAAGCAATTATAGATGGACATCAGGTACAGACGTACAAGCATTATATGCACAACCTTCATGCGGCTGAAAGACTGGTTACTGACCTATCAATGTTGAAAGGAGTGACTATCTCGGGGAAGGTCATGTTTGCAGCGATGGACCTGGGCACCCCAACCTGATCGATGGAAAGGTTGGGATCGGGTGTGATGACCGTACGAGCAGAGAAGTCCACTCTCTTGCCCATAAGGTTTCCTCTCACTCGCCCTTCCTTGCCTTTTAACCTCTGCTTTAGAGACTTTAAGGGACGTCCAGACTTCTGCATGGCCTACAGAGACAGCATAGGGATATTAGACAGCACAAACAAACATTATCCTCACCCATGAGGTTTCATGACAACCAACACCTCTAATCCACATGCAGAGTCAACAAATGATTGGCTCTATGTGTCATACTGTAAATCAGAGTGGATACACAAGTCCTTCTATAGGGACAAATCCTTTGCCCATACCAGCCCCTCAGATCAGAGTCCTTACCCTGGGCAGACCAGGAAGCTCATTATCCACCATTGTTGCCACGTGGAACTGAAGAAGCTTTACATCCTCAGCTATGACGTGGGCTGCGGCTCCGTTCTGCTCATTACGTCTGAGCTGATTGTTAATCTTCACAATATCAGCCAGTTTGTGAGTCAAGTCATCCTGCACAAACAATGGAATGTCACATGATAAAAAGCCCCACACTATCCACCAACTTGCTTAAAACGTCCCATTAAACAGAACTGAATCTGGGGGGGGGGGGCTCTTGTGGATTCACAGTGCCTGCCTCACTTCTAGTGAAACACTGTTCAGTTAAAGTTATTTTCCCTCCCTATTCGCAGCCAGTCTTATTCACCTGATTCCTGGCCGAGCCCTGCATTACGACTGCTGGTCTCACACACAGGGGGGGCACGGGCAGGACAGTGACAATGAGCCACTCAGGACGGGCAAATCGAGGGTCCATTCCCAAAATGAAACATTCCTCATCTGTGATGCGCTTGAAGATCTCGTGTACACGCTCAGGACTCAGCAAGATTTTTTTCTCCTGGGAATCCTCGTTTACGTGTTTCCACTCAGCATAGAGCTCCAGCCCAGTGCGGCGAATACGTGGCTGGTATCGACCACAGCCTCCATGTCCCTAACAGTGAAGGGAGTCCAATGTGTTAAAACTCCCCATGATGTGTTAAAGCAAAGCCAAGATAATCAATAGCCCATACGCAATTCTTTAACTTACCTTTTCTTTCTGAATGTCCTCGTCACCCTCGGTCTGCTCCACCCCAAACTTGTTGTCCATCTCTTCTCCCCCCTCGCAGATGTTTTTCCCTTTACACAACTCATACACGTGAGTCAGTCGCTTCTTGGGTTGTCCTTTGGACTTTATCAGGATGTCCTTAATCTTGGGATTGTTCTGTGAGGGAAGAGTGAAGATCGGTGTAATGGATAGAATAGAAAATTGGTAGTTCAGGGCTGCAGTCTCCCAACATTAAATGGGAAGTTCACCTGTATAGAATGGCCAATTCTAATCAACTTTTCAATTGGTCTTCAATGTACCATTTTTTTTAATGATTTATCTTCTTTGACTCTTTCCAGCTTTAAACAAATGCTCTGTAAGGCTACCAATGTATTGTTATTGCTACTTTTTATTCCTCATCTCCTCTATTCAGGTCTCTCCTATCCAGTCTCTTAATCAAATCAGGGATTGGTTGCCAGGGGAATTCAGACCCTAGCAACTAGATGGCTGAAATTGCAAACTGGAAAGCTGCTGAATAAAAAGAAATAACTCAAAAACCAACTGCAAATGGTTTCTGAATACCACTCTACAAAGATCATTTAAAGGTGAACAACCCATTAATATCATATTGATACAGTTACAGAGGTACTTACAGCATCAACCAGAAGCTTGGAGCAAAAGAAGCACACACATCGCAACACTTTCATGGTCTTGACCAAAAATCCAACATGATACACGGGTTTGGCCAATTCAATGTGCCCAAAGTGCCCGGGACATTCAGTCATGTTACCTGCAACAAGGAGACGGAGGTGAAGAAATGCTAAGCAAGAGGCACAGAGGCCAATAGTTTTATTTCCAAAATATCTTCCCAGCAGCCGCAAGTCGTAAATAATGGGAAATAAAATAAGACAAGACCATGGCCAATGTACCAGAGCAATAATGCTAAATCCAAGCAAAGGAAAAATCTGAAGAGCACAAGCTGGGGCTTTAGGGGCATTTACACACCCTATGACCTACCCGCACAAGTCTGACATCTCCCACTTCTCTCAACGACACCCTGCCTGGGGTCCATCAATCCTCCAAGCTTGGGGCGACCCCCCTCGGTCGTCTCTGGATATTTAATTCCACCTTCTGTTACAGACATCCGTTTCTGATGAAGAAAGGCCGTCAATGAGATTAGCGTCCCAATGCGTTTCAGACGGAGGATAAGGACAACCCCAAGACAGCGGCCAAGAGAAATACCACAGGTAAGACATTCTTACTTTCCCTGAACCCAGGCACTTTATTGGTGAAATTGTTTAGCAGCTGCCATTGTAACAACTGGGAATCCATGGGAAAAGCTAAACTATTCATGAGAATCACCATGTTCATGTATCAAGAGTCAGAAATTAAATTGTGTTTGATGGGAAAGGTCTAAGCTGAAAACGTTAGATTATTCCACTGCAGAAGATGCTGCTTGATATTGACATTATTAATAAGGACTCTTTATAAACATGATCCTGACCCAATGGTTATTCATTGCTACCCTTCTCCCACCCTATAGTGAACTGGCCATTTCCCCAATGTACAAGCCATGTACCAGGGAATGAATAAACTCTATATTGCGTGAGTATAGTAAAGACTCACATGTTGAAGTCCCCTAGTGACCAAATAGAGGTATGACCTCATTCACTGCAAAAAATCTCCACAAACATACTTTAAAGTAAAAAAAAAAACGTATTACATCATTAAAAAAACCAACAAACCCCCTCATAGAGCCTAACGCATTTCATGCTTATGTGCTGACTAAGTGCTAGGTAAGTATGAAACATATTAGGCTCCATGAGGGGTTTTTTTTTTTTATAATGGAATAAATTTGTATTTTTTTAACTTTAAACTTTTTTGCAATGAATGATGTGCCCGGGAGGGGCCCCAGCTCCAAGGGACAGCAGGGAAGGAAGGGCCCCAGCTCCAGGGGACAGCAGGGAAGGAAGGGCCCCAG
>CM044436.1:123576417-123586775 GCA_024363595.1 Xenopus borealis
GTGATCATATCCCCATTAACTGTCTCTTCTCCAGTGTAACAATCCCAACTTGCCTTTCCCATAACTGTTCCATTCCCTTTATCAGCTTAGTCTCTGTACTTCCTCTATTTCATTACTGGCCCATTTATATAGTGATCATAAGCTGGGGGAATTTAAAATACAGTTTAATTACTCAATATACTGATAAGACAAGTACAAGTTTCCAAATAAATGACACCCTTGTTGGTACAGGTAGTAGAATCTTTGATCCTGTATTAGGGTTAGGGTTAGACTTTCCACACCAGAAACGTAACCTTTTCTTCTAAGAAATCACAGGCCTTACACTTTCCACATTATGGTTCTGTACAGGCACACTCTTGTTGCAAATCTCTACATTACAACCTATTGTTGATATTTTTTCATTTAGTAAAAATATCAGTTCTGAATGGTAGGATTCGTCTCAGTAATGGATCAGCTGTCAAGACTCTTGTCCCTTCATATCCCAGAAATTCCTAGAGACCTTCAGCCTGTGGTTCACATTAAGGCCATTGAGAAAAAAAAATCTCTATCGCATAGGCCTGAAAAATTCCAACCTTCAGAACCACAGAAGTTGGACACCACTGAGCTAGAGGAACATGCTGGTGGCAGTTAGCAATGGATAGGACTTTTCATTTGTGAGCATACAGTTAGGGTTAGACCTTTCCATCTAAAGGCCTGGGGACCCATTTTGGACCTTATATTTATTACTCCCCAGTCTGATGAAGTACCTACCCTTTACATGTCTGGAGTTAGATTTATAAAATAGTTCCTGGCATTTCAAGTACACCAAGACCCACAGTGAGTCAATATAAAGAATCCGGTCTATGGTGGCTAATAGTGGTTCCCCAGGTTGCCAATCCAGGCCTGTACCTTGAACATTTGCTATGATGGACCTCCCCACATGGAAACACTGCACAGAATGAGCTGGAGGTGGAAGGGTGGTATAGAGTTGTCAGTTCCAATGAGAGTGGGCGGTCAACTGATCTCTCTGGTGGAAAACTGACTGATGTCTTATTGCTGTCTTCTAGCTCTTCCTCGTCTTTTGAAGTGCGAACATTCGACCCCGAGGGGGTGCTACTTTTTGGCGATTCAAGGGGAGGTCATGACTGGTTTCTGCTGGGATTAAGGGGCGGACGCCCAGAAATCCATATTCATAACCAGATGGCAAAAGTGTCCGTGAGTGGGGGTCCAAAACTAAATGATGGAGAATGGCATAAGGTAACTAAAGAGAAAAGGGGAGGAGAACATTTGTTGCTATTGGCTGCTGAACCACTAATTCTGAGACATTGCGTTACATCTCTGCAACCAAGAGAGCCATCCGAAATGCACAACATAAACAGGGATAAAAGCCACTCACCCATGCTCTCATCCTATGCTGCCTCTATCCATACCTACATCCTATCCTTCCTTTTCCCCAATCCCTCATCCTGTCCTGCCTTTATCCATAGCTGCACCCTATCCCTCCTTTTCCTAGTCTATCATCCTATCCCCCCTTTATCCATGCCCTCATCCTATTCTGCCTCTATCCATAACTGCAACCTATCCCTCCTTTTCCTAGTCCATCCTCCTTTATCCATGCCCTCATACTATTCTGCCTTTATCCTATTCCTGCTTTTCCCAATCTTTCATCCTATCCTGCCTTTGTCCATACCTTCATATTATCCCTGATTTTTCCCAATCGATCATCGTGTTTTGCCTTTATCCATACCTGTATCCTATCTCTCCTTTTCCTAGTCCTATCCAGGCTCTCATCCTATCCCGTCTAGACTACTGTAACCTACTGCTATCTGTCCTCCTTAAATCTCTTTCTCTGCCAGACTCCTCCCCCTCTCATCCAGCTGCTGGCCCCTCCCCTGTTAAAGACCTTATCATGGTTTCCCATAAAGCAAACTCCTCCTCATAACCTTCCCTTCATTCCTCTGCCCTCACTCTATCTCTTTTCTGGCCAGTGCCTCTGCCCTTCTACTGCTATTGCCTAAATTCCATCTCTCTGTGCTGCAATAGAAATTGGGAATGCCATCCCTGAATTCCTCCAGAGAGGATCTTCTCTTGGCCTCTTCAATATCTCGGGACCACTCACATAATAGCTGACTCATTTTGGGCACATTTTGGGCTGTGCCTTGTTCACTGTAACCTGATGTGTTCCTATTTATATCTGAAAGTTATCCCCCCACTTGGATTGTAAGCTCCACAGACAGGGACCTCCCTTTTCCTCTCTCTATAACATAAGTAGTGTTATAAAAGGTAAGTTCTTAATCATACTTATGCGTATCTGCTGCTCCTATTGATACAGCCCCCAGCCTGTACCTTCAGTGTGGTGGTATCTCCAGGGTTCCTCTGTTCTAATTGCAGAGATTGATACAGCCACTTGTGCAAGGAGTGTGGTCCTGGGCACAGGCAAGATATCTGCCCTATCCAGCAGTAAATTCTGTAGAGATTTCTCAACACCCCAGTACATTTGGGGACTCTGGGGGGGTTGTCACTGTGGGGACACCTTAGAAGTGAACCCTTTCTGATCTGGCTGCTAAAGCAACTGGAATGTAATTATGGGCTCCAAAAAGGGTGTAGTATAACCCCAATACACTCTGGGGTTCCCTCCCTTCATGGAATAAGGAACCCACCTGACACCCTTAAAACTCCCAATCTCAACATTTGTAAATCTCCCTTCTGACCCTGTGGTTACAAGGGGGCCTGGGTGAGGGGTGCTGTATGGTATTTTCTCCTCCCCAGCTGCTTTAAACTCCCACCTCTTACTTTTTTTGCTAAGGGTAGAAGCATGAGATGGAGGAGTGGTAGGAAGCCTGGCATGATGAAGGTTTCTGTGCACACACCCAGCCCATGGCATGACTAAATCTCTGTTATATGCACATATACAAGTGTTGGCATGACCCCAAGTCCCTTTTATTTTCTGGACAAGTGCTTCTGATGTGACACAGTTCTCCCTTCTCCAGATTGTTGTGCGCAGTCAGGAACACCGCATTGTCTTAGAGGTTGATGACCAAGAATCCTTACGTATAGGTCACGTGTCAGAGGGGGTCACCTCAAGTTTGGATACAACTATGAGGATTGCAGTGGGAGGAATTCTAACCAACAGCTCAGAGCTCATGGAACCGGTAACCTAAAGCTTCTTTCTTTCTCTCTGGAGCTTTAGTCTCCCTTTCATTGATTCTCTCTTAAGCCAATTAATGTGATGAATGCAGTGGGCCTACATGATGCAATCACTTTCAATGCTATCTGGCCAATCATTGGCATTATATCAGCTGGTTGCCCTCCCGAGGGCCCAATACATGGGCTAATAAGCTGCTGACTTGTGCATGGCCCTGACCGTGCCTGTTATATTTTCCTTTCAAACCAAAGCATATGTATATCTAGTATAACAAGGTGTGTTATATACCGACACATGGTGTTCCTTGATGCTTGATAAAATAATGTCTGCTTGTGCCTAGTTGCACCTAGTACACCAATTCACTCTTTCTTGAATTCTCTGGGACAGAACTAGGGGTAGGCAACAGAGGAGCAGTAAAGAATAGAGGGGGTGCAATCCAGCAAGGGGTTTCATGGGGGCCAGGCCAAGTAGTTTTGCCTTGAATGCAAACACTATATAGCTTGAAAAAAGACCGTGAGGGGTCTGAAACGTTGCTGAATGTTTGGGGTCAGAGCCCTATGTCCCAATAAAGGCTTTTAAAGAAGAAATATTGATGGTGCCGCCAATTATTTTTGTTACATGCAAACACTATATAGTCCAGTTTTGAGTACATCATTTAGCTCCCCCTGCTTTACTAGCCTTGACTATGGCCTGGCTTCCCTGACACTTGTATTTTGAATACTAGTCTCAATTTAAAGAGCCCATTCCTTGTTTACTATTTGCCAGTTCAAGAGACTCCCATGGATGTCATACTTCTCCCTTACTGCCTACCTATAACTGTGATTGCTGTCCATCACAAGGAAGAGGAAAGGGTTGACCTTTACTGTCCCTACATTTCACCCAGTGGTGCAATAAAGCAAGACAGGCTTTAATCAGCAGCTCTTCTCAGAGGACAACAAATAAGTGTGTAGGTGTATCTTTAGTTACAGAATACTCCGATAATCAGTCTCACAGCATCCTTTCTCTTTATCCAGTGCCACTGTCATATGGAAATATGCATTAACCATTGAGGGGCCTCCTCATTGGGTAACATCACCTTTTGCTGCTTGTCTAGTTACAATGTTCATTTCAGATCTCATGTGCCTTGTATGTCATGTGTTACAGTTACACATCCCTTTGGATGCCTGTCTTCGGCACTGGGTCTTCCTTAGTGTCACTCCAAAATGGCTCCTGGATCCCATCTTTCTTCCTCACTCCAAGCAATGTTTTGTCTCGCACCGAAAAGGAAGTTACTTCCCAGGTTCTGGAAATGTGGCCTACAAAACCTCAGGTTGTCACCTTCAGCCAGAGCAACTTCCTTAAGTTTAAGATCTAACATTTATACCTGAAACTATTCCATGCTTCATCTAACATACACCCCAATAATAAAGCATGTATCACCCTAAATCTAACATGTGCCCCCAGTCTAGCATGTAGCACTTTACCTAAATCTAACATGCAACCTTTTCCCCTAAAATATCTTGCACCCTCTAACTTAAGCAAGTACCCTGACTGTAACAGAGACCCCCCCCCAACAAGCAATCTAAATCTCATACACTCCCATAATCAATCATGTATCATTATATGTTATTAGGGTTTTCTTAATAAGAGAGTTTTACTATACATTAGAAATAAATGGATATTGGGACGTTCTTACAATTACTATTACATTTTTGCTTTATCATGTAACGAGTTTTTGAGTGGAGTTCCCCTTTAAAGGGATACCACTACTTGGAGTACTGGAAGGAGTGTTTTAGTGCTTACTCCTGTCTCTACATCCTTTGCACGAGGGAGTGAATTCCTGGTACTTGTGTGTCTGTCTCTATTTCCTTTGCACGAGGGAGTGTGTTTCCTGGTACTTGTGTGACTGTCTCTATTTCCTTTGCATGGGGGAGTGTGTTTCCTGGTACTCGTGTGACTGTCTCTATTTCCTTTGCACGGGGGAGTGTGTTTCCTGGTACTCGTGTGACTGTCTCTATTTCCTTTGCATGGGGGAGTGTGTTTCCTGGTACTCGTGTGTCTGTCTCTATTTCCTTTGCACGGGGGAGTGAATTCCTGGTACTTGTGTGACTGTCTCTATTTCCTTTGCATGGGGGAGTGTGTTTCCTGGTACTTGTGTGTCTGTCTCTATTTCCTTTGCACGAGGGAGTGTGTTTCCTGGTACTTGTGTGTCTGTCTCTATTTCCTTTGCATGGGGGAGTGAATTCCTGGTACTTGTGCGACTGTCTCTACTTTGCACAGAGGACGGTATTACCTGGTACTCTTGTGATCATCTCTATTTCCATGTACTCATGGGGCTATCTCTAGAGAGTAGGGTTGCCACTTGTCCTAATTTCACCAGGATAGCCAAGTGAGGTGGGCATTATCGGACTCCTTGAGGTGGGCATTATCGGGCTCCTTGATGTGGGAATTATTGGGCTCCTTGAGGTGGGAATTATCAGGCTGTATCTTATCTTTTGGCCCTAGAGCCAGATGGTCCAATCAGGACAGGGAGAGGACTGCAGGTATGGTCACCTTTCCTCAGATCCTCCCTAGGCATTTTGAAAGTCCTGGAGCATGAGATCCCAGCCCATATCTCCATTGTTCCACTGGCTGGCCTTTAGTTAAACATGGTGGGGCAGTGCCTCCAATTATTCAAGCAGACCTTTTGTATGTGATCTGCAGCACATCCTACAGTTGGTCTTGTCTCTTTCCAAGCAAAGCTCCTGGCAGTTAGAAGTGAATCCGTACCCAGTAATTTCTCTTCCACAGAAAAAACTTGGGTTCCTTCTCACTTTTATCTAGAAAACCTCTGAACAGGTTCACGTTTCCTTTCTATAGACTTGCCTACAGCATCATCGGAGGCAGGAGAACCATGGACTCTGTCTCTCCAGATGGATTTCCACTCAGAGAGTCACTCATTCTCACTCCTGAGTGTCTCACACCCACAGACTGGAACTCTTCTTTTCCTTCGTGGGCAAAACAAGGTAAGAGTGAGCTGCAAGCATATGTTTGGAATTCAATGAATGTGCACATGTTTATAATGGATGAGTTATGGAAAATTGATAATGCTGGTTTGTATGCAAGAATAATATATGGTGTGCCATAAGGATGTCAAATTATAGAGGATAAAAGAATATGGCAGGTTCATAGATCATAATTAGAACAAGCTTGCCAGATATTCCCTCCTAGGCCATAAGATAAGGGCATGGACTATAGCCCATAATACTTTGCAAACCCAGGAGAGGATGGGGTTTGTACTAGAATGCAATATTCCAATGCTGCTCATTTTTGGTTCTATACCAGAATATTTCATACCCCCTGGAAAGCTTGTCTACTAAACAATAATAAGATATGCCAAGATGGAGGAAATATTCCTACAGATCAGAATAACCCATGGCAAACCTAAGTGATATGGGGTTCTAGACCAGATTGGGATATAGTGAGACTGAGACATGTTGGGTATAAGACCAGGGTAGGATATAGCCTGAGACAAGTTGAATGTAAGGCCAGGGTAGGATAAAGTGAACCAGAGACAGGTTGGCTTTAGGACGAAGGTAGGCTATAGTGGGCCTGATGGATGTTGGGTGTAAGACTTGGGTAGGATATATTGAGCCTGAGGGATGTTGGGTGTAAGACCAGGGAAGGATATGTTGAGCCTGAGGGATGTTGGGATCTAGACTAGGATGGGAAATAATGAGAATGAAAGATGTTGAGTTCCACCCAGAGTAAACTTGTTAATTTTATTTTTCCTCTGCAGAACCTGCTTGTAGGATTGGGGAATGATACAGTTGTGACGCAGCCAATGCCTGATGTGGGCAGCAGTGATGGGTACAAGTTGCACCTGACCATCACCCCTAAATCTGTTACACTGCAATGTGGGGATGAGAAGGAGAGCGCTGATATTTCTGAGGAACATTATTCAGCTCTAAAATGTTCCTGGATGGACAAAGAGGGGATCCTTTATATTGGAGGGGCTCCCAGTGAGTATTTGTTACTGTTAGATGCTGGGGTACACATGGGTCTATATATACAGAGATATAGTTAATCAAAGGAAACTCCCACTCAAGGGTCTATTTGACCTTCATTTTTGTTTTAAACAAAACCTGTGAGTGCAGTTTCCTTTTGCTGGACTTTTATTGGACTATTTTAGCCTTGTGCCCAGGCTTAGCTCTGTAATACACTACAGAGCATTTGTTTTATAGATGGGGTCACTGACCCCATTTGAACTCTGGGAAAGAGTCAGACAAAAAACGCAAAACATTCAAAAACGATTTAAAAAAAAGGCCAATTGGAATCAGCCATTCTATAACATACAAAAGTTAACTTAAATTCGAACCATCCTTATATATATAGGGTTTTGTTGTCCCCAGGATGGATTTATTCAGATTAGTTCCTACCAAGTCCAAGGCTCTATCTCATTGTTACAGAGAAAATTGATTTCTGAGGAACAGATCTGCTGCTTGGGACGAGAAGCAAAGTGATACACCACTGCACAACTATACATCACATCGTATGGTTCAAGGGCTGAGCTGTCAGCACCAGTTGATCTTTAATCAGGGAATCAACAAACTCCCTTTAAGATTTCAGTCCTTGCACCCTCTTTCCACAAGCCCAGGGCCAATGTACCGACCTCCCACGCACCTGAGAAAAAGGATAAAGCCCTTTGTTGTGAAAGGTAGTCCTTTAGTTGCCACAGCAGAAATGGCTCTGTCCCTGTACATAGAAACTCTCGGAATCCGTTCCCATTGCTTGTCATGCCCTCTACTGGCCACTAGTTGTCCCCACTAGTATTGTGTTTAGTAAAAGAAAAGTCAATTCTCATAGTGTTCACTATGGCTTGTGTGCAGTTTTGTCACAGATACAATGGGGGGAATCACAAATTCTGATACTGGATTACTGTATTAATAAGCCTCTAGCTCAACTTCAGTCAATCTGCCAAAAAATGCTGATCCTGGTAACTTTAAGGGCCAGCATCTGTCAGAGTCACGCCCCCATCTCTGGCCATGTGACTGCATTCCCATCATACATTTCAACTAGGAAGGTATGCAGTAGCCCAAGATGCCAGTGTGCTGTGATGCCTGCTGATCAGTAAGATGGATGCTGGGAACAGAAGGTGAGGAGCAGCTCTGTAGTTCGGGAATGCTCTGGGGCACAGATAAGTTGGGTCAGTGACCAATCGGAGAGGAGGCAGGGGCTGTGCAAAATTAAAAACTTGCCAGTGAGATTTTCCTTCAAGATGTGGTCAGCGATTGGATGGGATTTTTAACCCTGCCGATCGGCATCTGGCCAACTTTTGAGGAAGCACCCCGTAGGGCCCCACACATGTCCAATAAGCTGTTAACTCAGCAGATTTTATTGTCTTGTGTATGGCCAGCTTTAGTCATAGGCTATCCGTTAGAGACAACTGGAGACATCTAATGGGAAGCTTTTGCTGGTGCAGAAATTAGTATTCAGTTAGACCAGTGATCCCCAACCAGTAGCTCGTGAGTAACATGTTGCTCTCCAACCCCTTGGATGTTGCTCCCAGTGGCCTCAAAGCAGGTGATTATTTTTTAATTAATGGCTTAGAGGCAAGTTTTAGTTGCATAAAAACCAGATGCACTGCCAAACATTCTCTCCTGTAGCTGCCAGTCCATATAGGGGCTACCATTAGCCAATCAGAGCTCTTATTTGACATCCACATGGACTTTTTCATGCTTGTGTTGCTCTCCAACTCTTTTTTACATTTAAATGTGGCTCACGAGCAAAAAAGTTTGGGGACCCCTGAGTTAGAGAATGGGCAGTGATAGCTAAGGGGATGCAGTTCTTATAGTGACCACTAGATGTCGCTGGTGCAGCAATGAGTATAGTATGTGTTACACAGTTAGAGAATAGGCAGTGATATCTAAGGGGAAACAGTTCTTATAGTGAGCACTAGATGTCGCTGGTGCAGCAATGAGTATAGTATGTGTTACACAGTTAGAGAATAGGCAGTGAATACCTAGTTAAAGGACCAGTAACATCAACTACCAGGGCTACTTTCCACCAGGGCAGTTGCCAATAGCAACTGGTTAGCAAATAAGTAAGAACAGAGAGAGTAAGTTGAAATGTCTCATTACAGAAGGCAGTTTGTGCCCCTGGCAAAGCACTGGGTACGCATTCCCTTATACAGCAGCTTTTTTCAACTGAACTTCAAGAGCTTTCCTCCCTCCCCCCTTCCAAACCATTGCTGTGGCCACTTACATGTGCCCTGTGCCAACCCTACTCCAGAGGACAGATAACGGACATGTGCATCAATATCACATGAGGTGCCCGATAAAGACTGGTTATAATATAAAGACCCTCATGCCCCAAGGAGAGAGGAAATGTGTTCCCTCCATAGATTCTTCTACAATAATGACTGGGACCAGTGGTGGAACTACAGCAGGCCTGGCCCCTCGGGGTGTCTCTGGGGGGGGGCTGACTGTATGGCCTATAGTTATGTTACTGGACAGGGGCATTATATTGTGTGTGGCACCCCTTAAATCCCAGCGAGTGCCCGTCTTGCCCTAAGTCAGGCTAATGAAAGAGTCACCTGTGAAGTTATGTTGTTGGGGGTAGTGTGTGTCTGGGGGGGCATATAAGCACCAACATACTGGGCAGTGCTGTACAATGTATGTAGGAGGCAGAGCTTACACTCTATGCCCATCTCTCTCCTCTGCAGCTGCACAAGAGGAATCTTCGGGGCAATTCCGTGGGTGTCTGCAGAACATCTTAGTCCAGGGAAGCGTCATGGACTTGGACTCTGCCTGGTACAAGAGCAAAAACATCTGGTCCCACAGCTGCCCCCTGAAGTCTTTGGACTGAACCCCCAAACTGCCGCCAATCACCTGCTCCCCCTCCTACTTAATATATTCAATGGATATTCTGGAACTGCCCAGCCGGGATTCTGGGAATCGCTTTACACAGGGAGCTGTGGGATATATGGATTTTCCCTAAACCTTCTCCCAGTGTCGCCCCCATCTCTATGTGACAGCCAATAGGGCACCGGGCCAATATTTAGCCAGTGATCCAAATGCCATGGTTCTGGTACCCCTGGGCCCTGTGAGTGAATAAAGTGCAGAGATTTTCCAGCTTCTCTTTGTGGAATTATATTTGCCCCAAGCCCAGTCTCGTTGAAGAATTCCTATGGCAGAGTCATTATGTGGGCAGAGACATGAGGGAGAGACAGTTAATTCTGGGGGGAGAGACAGTTAATTCTGGGGGGAGAGACAGT